>CM038118.1:3353579-3443477 GCA_001642375.2 Mentha longifolia | reverse complement strand
CTTCGATCGCATTATGCAGCATTATCAGCTACATTGCTCAACCAATGCTTGCTCAGGTTTATTTTTTGTATCTAATATCTAATTCTTGGTTAGATAGAACTCCCCTACGTTTCTACCTCCGGGTGACTAGTCTTAGACTCGATAAAATCGAAATGCATGAATAAATACAGAGTGAATGGGCCTGATAGCAGACATTACAGCATAACATCCCATGACATATATTGATAATTTTTGTATGTCATTTCAGCCGTGTTTGTTGATCTCGTAGCTCTAAACTTGCAGTTTAGTAAACGTATACTTGATTCCATCAAAATTTATATAGATCTTGGTTCTTTTCCGGTTACCTTGTTTTAGAACATGTTGATAGATCTAGATTATATGCAGTGTTTCACGCATCTTTTGTTTCTCATGACCTCGTGTTTGTGTTATATAATGAAAATATGCCCAAAATCCTTTGTTTGTTTTATTTGCTGCAGTTCCCTGTTGGTCGTATCCATAGGTTGCTTAAGGAGAGAGTGACTGCTCATGGAAGAGTGGGTGCGACTGCAGCGGTCTACTCTGCAGCCATTCTAGAGTACCTAACTGCTGAAGTGTTGGAGTTGGCTGGAAATGCTAGTAAAGATTTGAAAGTGAAGCGTATCACTCCTCGACATCTACAGCTGGCCATTCGTGGAGACGAGGAGCTCGACACCCTCATCAAAGGAACGATTGCTGGAGGTGGTGTCATCCCCCATATACACAAATCCCTCATCAACAAATCCTCCAAGGAATAATCGAGACAATGACATTTTGTCGTGTTTAAGGTTCTAGATTAGGCTCTCTGTCTACATGTTTAGAAGTTCTATTTTGTGGCATGTTGTCGAAGCGAAAACAGTTGATTGGATTCTGTTTGAGGATTCAAGAGACGTTTGTGCGCAGTCTTCGTTATCAATGTATTCCATAAAAAGAGCAAGGAACGTCGTGGGCGTAGCAGTTTAATTTTATGTGAAGTGTGTTGCTTACATTCTCTTGCTTGCAAATAACCTGCACATGTTCAATTTATTTGAGATTTTATGCTTCAAGAATTGAGTTTTGCCGTAGTGAAAATCACTATTTCTATCATTATGTATGAATTCTGTGACCAAGAATGTGACTGAATATTACAAGAAAGTAATGAGAGAATTCAAGAATGATCAAATTAAAAAAAATCAAAAACTCATATCAAGAGATAAAAGTAATACACCAATTCCCTCGAGTGAATTCAATCGATAAATTGGTTAAAATGAGAATCCTAGCATTCTGTTAAAGGTGGTGGCTCCATTTCTAAGTACATTCCGCCCTCTTCTCCAAGAATGCCAAAAAATTTGCTAGCTCAGATCAATCTAATGGGAGATGGTAAAGTACAGATTCGACTTCCGATTCTTAGCACCTACGAACAACAAACTCAGCATTGCAGAAGCATAGTCCACCAATAGGCCAGGCACAACAGATATAGAAAGAGAAAAGAGAATACAAGGTAACTGCAAATCTGCAATTCTTGCAGACTACAACACACGAAGAAGGATCTGAGAATCAGATGGCTGCGACTTTAGGAACCTCAACTGGGAATTTGTCGATTTCATCAATCCACGGGCTCTTCTCCTTTGCTGGATTTATAGTCCTGAGAGCTTTCCATACAGCAACTGTTACACTTGAACCCGGATCCAAAGGCTATCTGCCACGTCCTATCTCCCCTCTTGATCCTTCCTTTGGCTTCTGAATAAGCCAATTCGTACCAGAGAGAGCTGCTAGATGTGTTGCCAAATCGATAAAGAGTCATTCTTGAAGGCTCCATGTGCCACTCAGATAACTGAAGATTCTTCTCCAGTTCATCGAGCACAGCCCTTCCACCAGCATGAATGCAGAAATGTTCGAAGGCCAGCTTGAAATCTGGATGTAAGGTTTCAGCTTCATCTTCAGCAGCTTTTTCCCCACCAAAGTAGCAAAGAAAAGCAACTGTTCAGACATAGGTAGCACAAGAGGACCTAAAGTTGTAATATTGGTCTCAAGGCATCACCGGCCACAGCCATCAAATCCTTCGACAAAGCAACTCCTACTTTCCCATTAGGATCCTCCATTTGTGTAACACAGGAGAAACATTTATCATCGGAACCTTTGTGGGTTCTAACGGTATGCACCAACCTGTACTTTGATCTCCAGTAGTCAGATCTTTTGTTTGATAACAAAATGGCAGCGCCTCCCATACGGAGAGACAGTTGGAAACGAGCATGGATCTCTCGTTCCAAAATACCAATTGAGGGTAATGTTCTCCATGCTAATACCAGAGCATAAGTGTTGGGGTGCACCTGTAGCAGATCTTTAGCAAGATCAATCGATATTAAACCAGCGCTGCATCCCATCCCACCTAAGTTATAACTAATGATGTTCCCCCTAAGCTTGTAATGGTTAATCACCATGGCAGACAAAGAAGGAGTGGGATTGAAGAGACTGCAATTCACAATCAAAATCCCAATATCCTTCGGTTTGAGAGAAGTCTTGGCAAGCAACTCGTCAATGGCACCAAACATCACCATCTCAGCTTCTTTCCTTGCTTCTTCCATACACGGATTCGGTGGAACCCTCAGCACAGCCTCGGGAAGGTAAGTGTCCTCACCGAGGCCCGACCTCTCAAGAATCTTCCTCTGGAACTCAAGATTCTGATCAGTGAATTACCAGTCACTTTGATCTCTCCATGAAAATCTGCCTAGTGCACTTCCTATCCTCATCGGGCTTATAGCACGAGAAATTCACAAGATACACGGGGTGAGGACGAGTGAGGAAATACACTGGTCGTCAAAAAGACCAGAAGGCAGAGCATACAACCACTGATATGAGGTTGAACCTGAGGTGGTCCCAAAGGACAAAAAGGTCTTGCAGAGAAAATGTAGACAATTGGGCAGCAACAATCACTAGTAAGGAGACAAGCATAGGTACATTCCATGAGTAATCAAGTAATGATAACCAAGCTTCACATACTTCAATTTCACAGATTGCTTGAAATCGGGGAGCTTATACGAAGACGAGGGCGGAATCAACGACGACCGTGCTTTCGATTCACTCATTTTCACTACCTAAATCTTCAACTCTCTGGCAACAAACAAACAAGGTTCGTGGAGATTAACTAAACATTATATCACAGAAACAGCACAAAAACTGGCATCATAAGATTTTCCGACTACGCAGATTCTCAAACCCTAAGATACTGGATCTAAACAGCCGCACACAGCATAATTCACACCAACAAAAATAAAAATAAAAAAAATCCAGATTAATTCAAATACTTTCGATCAAAATGGGAGATTTATTTACCTCTCTGCACTCTCCACGCACACAATCGAAATGCAGCTAACACTGAGAAAACACCTACAAAATAAAGTCACGAAATGAACAAAACAGAGAAATGATGCAGAAGGTTCCGATTTCGACATCAGAATTTGACTTTTAACCATCGACATTCGTGCAGATTATATTAAATTAAAAAAAGGGGGTAAAAACAAAATAAAAAGCGAGATTCAGGTCGTCGCGAAACAAGGCTGAAGATAGGGCACCGTTGAGAAAGCTTACCTTTTTCTCCTTCAAATTTCTGGGAGGAAACCGATCGTATGAGCGCGTAGAGAGAGAAAGAAGAGAGAGAGAGAGAGAGAGGGAGGGAGAAGAAGGAAGCTCGGGTCAAGCTGCGTGTGGCGACAACATGTGTTGATTTGAATTGAATGAATGCATGAGTTGTATTACTATTAATTCTACTTTTCTATTTATTCTAGAAACTTTCTTTTTTTTATTCTTATTATTTTACTTATTATAGCAATAATTAAATTAATTGATTAATTAATTATAAATACATCTCATGTTTACTGGTATAATTTGACTTTTGATTTTATTTAATTAGTAATTATACTCACTTATTGGGAGATGATTGCTGGAATAAATAACACCTGAAAAGGCGCCTTTTTAGATAATTTGTTTTCGATTATTTCAACTAAACCTTTTTAATTTTTATGTTTTCTTTTAATTATTTGAAGCCTATTTTGGAGTTCTATTTTTTTTAAAAAATTTATAATACAGTTTTATGTCAGAAACAAAGTACAAAACACTGTCATTTATCATTTAATTAATGCTTTTATATATGTGTAGGATTTTAGTTGGATGTATAAACAGATAAATACGGGTTTAATATATATATTTTTTTTCTGTCTGTACAGAATGATTTACATGCACAATGGAATATTGGAATATGATTCGAGATATCCTAATAGATATTTGAATAAATCGCATAAGGAATATGACGTAAGCCCCTAATGATAAAAGGAAGTTTTTATTCCGTATAAATGAGTAATAATATTAATTTCTAATTGTTAAATAGGATAAGGAATAGTATGAGGTATGCCCCCATTTATCCAAGAAGAATGTTCAAATCACTTTAACTTTCAAACTATAATTTAATTATATGAAATTTTATTAATCAAGGTTTAATCGTCAAAAATAAATAAAAAATACATGACTTTTAATTAGATTCTATTTTTCACATGACTTTTAGCTTTAATTTTGGCCAAAAAGTACACACTCTCTGCTCAATTCTATTTTTGCACTGCAATTTCCCCAAAATAATGCTGAATTTAATTATCGAGATTGTCTAGTTAGATAGACCAGATGTTTATTAAAACACTGTCCTTTGAGTGAAATTAAAAATCGTTTCTCCTAAAAAGTTGAAAAACGGAATTTGGCCAAAAATTAAAAATTATATGCGAAAACAGAATTTGGCTAAAATGTAAGTATTTTTTGATAATTAATCCTTTAATCACTTATATCATCTACGCATTATTATTAACACACGTCATATAAAAAGACAATTGCATAATTAGAGGGATAATTAATAGTTAAGTAGAGGTATTTATTAAAAAAAAAATAGTAAAACAAATAGACGTTGAAAGTGATGATGGAATTAAAAAAATCAAGGGCAGCCAGAGAGGAGACGTGGTCAAACAAGTTTTAAGGTTGGATTCTGCTGTCTATTCAAACTTTCAATTTCATCACCAAATTTGTAAATACGTGCGCTAATTTATAAACTCAGATCAAATTGTTAGACTTTAAAAGGTTAAACTATATTTTTATTTTTATTTTTCCTTGCACAATAGTATTGATTGCTTTGAATGTTGCCTTTTGAGCATAGAAATTAAAACAGTTAAAAAAAAAAAAACTTTATACTATAGAATTGTAGGATTTTCTTTGTTTTATTAAAAGGAAAAAAAGACATGTTATGTTAGATCGGCACTCAATTAATACTATTATAGGTGAGATCAAATAAAAAAATAATTTTCAGTAGGAATGGAAATGATTTGAACCGTTGAGTACTTAGTGATATACAATCTAGATTAATCGGTACATGATATTTGTATTGAAAATGTATTATGATAAACCGATTCATTATAATAATATTGGCATCTAATTGTGCATAAAATGCATTATTTTTATTATTTTGCAAAAAATTTATTATTATTATTATTATTATTATTATTATTATTATTATTATTATTTGTGAGATTGCTTGTAATTTAAATTGTATATTGTAAAATAAACTACATATAAAAATATACAAATACATAAATTAAAGATGCACACTCCTATACAGCCAGTGACACAGTGCAACCCAACTGCAAAGCCCACTATCTAACTGGCCTACAACTGAAAACAATACAAGTAATGGATTTAACTAAATAGTTTATTAACTTTTAAAGCCTGACCACATTATGCGGTTGACCTCATGCAAGTCTTTGTCTAAATTAAATCATAGACAAGAAATTCTTTCAAAATTTTGCTTCAAACCATTTTTTGATCATAGGAAAAGGAGCAATATCAGGGGATAATTGCTGCAAACATTCGACTTACAAAAAAGAAAAGAATAAAATATTACTCCATGATTCTATTCCTCCATCACTAGGTGAGAAGGATTCTCTTTCCTACCAAAAACGAACAAAATCGTGGTATTACTTTTTAAGTTAAAGTCGTTTTTCACTTTTATCAATCGATGTAGTACATGATACTTGTTCATGATTATTGTAAAACACAATGTGTAACAAATTAAAGTTTATGAAATTACCATATAAATATAGGGTGTATTCATAGTTTATAACCTAAACTTTGATATATTTAAAAAAAATCTAAACTTTGCAATTTTTCGATTTAAGGTACGAGTGACGATACATACGTCAAACATCGAATCAACATATATTTTTTATGATATCGACAAGATAAAATAATTTTCCAGCACTAGGATATGGAGTGTAGACTATAAATCGAAAAAAAAAATTACAAGGTTCAGGATTTAAAAAAAATAAATAAATCAAAATTTAGATCATAAACCGAAAAATGGACCCGCAAAATTCAAAAATTTGAAACCCATTTTCCTTGAAGATGAATGAAAACAAAATAATAATCACCCAAAAACATAAAATTAGGAGAAACTCAAATAAAGAGGCCCCACATTTTTGGCATTAGTTGAAAAGCTGGAAGAAGAGAAACAGACACACACAGAACAGCTGTAAGGTTTATTTTTAAGCTAAAGGCGACGCAACACACTTGGCTAAACGACAACGTTTCAATTCAAACATTGGTGCTCACATGGGGGGCTCCTCTCTTCATCCAAACTCCATACCAAAAACTTCAAAAATTCCTCCTAAAAAAACAAACAAACAAAAACGAAAAAACAAAAAAAGCAAAAAAAGAAAAGAAAAGAAAGAACACTTGACAATTATTCCCACTAGTCTGATTATTATTCTTACAACGTGATCACATGTGGGTTGGTTCCTACTTATTGCATTGCTGCCTATTTAGACCCAAACAGAATTTTGCCAAAAATGGGAGAAGTTCAAGCTTGGACTCTCCAGCTATTACTAGTAAAGAAAATCGAGACGTGGGAGATGACTTACCTTGTTTGTTTTCCAGCAATGGCAACATCGAGCTGGATTCAAGATCAACGAATGTGTATGTACATTTCGAATGAAGGGTTTCTGGTGAAACGGAAGTATCATCGTTTGGGCGCCTCTGAGGAGATTTCTTTAGTGAAAGCGAATTCCGAAACCAATGCAATGTGATCACTTCCCATTTCTGGAAACACAAATTATTACAACGGGTGAGCATTACTTGAAAGATCGATCTATGCACATAAAAGGTCTTAGGTTAAGTCATGGAGATGTATGTAAGGATGCTTTGAACCAAGAAATCATCGAGTTTCTCACTTATTAAGAAAAATCGAAGATGTATAGCAACAAGCATGAATTCTTTTAAAAATTATTTATACCTTTGTGGGAAATCCCCGAGTTTGATGCATAACATGCTTGGCGATTGGAGCAAGCACCTTTACAGTTTCTAGGCCTTGAGAATGCCTGGCATCATCGGATAATACTAAACAATGTCAGCAGCAGCAGTAGTTTTCCAAAGAAAAAAGGAGTAAAAATCGAAGTAAGAACGAATCATTGAAAAGGATTTACGTAAAAGGAGTGAACCCATTTTCTCCTATCGAAAGTCAAAATGTCATAAATCCATGGCTCACCATATGTAATCAACTGTGCCTGAGAAACGTTTGTGGTAGCTGGTGACAAATGGCTCACCGCTCGAATCTCTTAATCCTGAAGAACTCTGCAGCACACCCCATACACACACAATTGGAGATGAACCGTTCTCAAATACATTATTCATGCATCCTAAAGAAATAGAGAAAATAAACAAACAATAGTTTGTGAATATACCTCGACTTCTGTATATGCACTTGTCAACTTCAAAGGGTGCTGCATGACCTTACAATCTGCACTACCAGTTGCAGTTTCTATTTCTGCTGGAGTCCACGCTGCTGGATTGTATGGAAATTGTTCCATTTTAAACATACTCTCCTGCTTGAGGTTTTGATAATGCGGCTTTTGGTTGGGTTGATTATAATCTCTATACGTTGAAGAAAAACTTTGATCACCAGAATGCAATTCAGATAAAAATGACTCAGAATCTTCAGTGGCTTCCTGTGTAGTATCACCAAATACTTCATCAAGTGACATCGCCTCAAATTTCTGATCCAGTATGCTATCAGAAATTGTACATTTTCCAGAAGCAGATAGACTGGATGTCTCGTCATTCCCGATTAAAGCTGTAACAGGTATTGCGTCAGCTACATGCTTGGACAAATTACCATCACCAGGATTTTCGGAAGGATCCTTGTAGGTTTTTGGTATATCACTTGATTGATTGGCAGACACGCATCGATGATCTTTAATCTGGGTCTCAGATGATGTTTGTAAAACTGATTCAACATATTCTCCTCCTTCAGTTGCCTCAGAGTGAATTTCTTTACAACAGAATCCGACACAGAAATTCCATCTGTGTCCGTATCGGATGAAATAGGAGACTGAATGTCACCTTGAACTTTACTAACACTTTGATTCAAGTCACTAACTTCCCTACTTATATGTTCTTCAGTAGAGCACGGTTTGGTGTTCTCAGCTAAAGCTGAAGATCCGGGCAGAGAGTAGCTTCCTACAGAAGGGGCATTTGTGGAAAGGTGAGGAACGGCCAACTTATGAGCATCTAAAGACCGATCTCCTTGTACTACTTTTTCAGAGCCGACTGCTGCAGCTTGGGTAAAATTATTAGGACCTTCGGCCCTGTCATGAAATAGACACAGTGCAAATAAGTCTTCAAGGTTACACAATAATTTATTTAATTAGCATATTAATATATACCTAAAATTAGGATAAGCCGGTCTTGATGAACCTAATTGAGCAGAGGCTTGCCCAGAAACCTTATCACGGGCAAACTCTGACAGATCTAGCTGCAGTAAGATATTGAAAAAAGCCTCAGACCTGGGGTTAAGAGTAAAGTTGCCCAAGTAGTGATCTAAAGAAAGAGATCAAACAAGAAAAGAAGCAAGTGTGAAGAAAATTAAAGCCAATACCTCTTTCTCTTTGATAAAGTTGTACATAGGGCTCTGGAGGAACAATAAGGTGTTGTGAAGGTCGTTCAAATTCAGCAACAGACCGAAAAAAGGGTAAACTTAGACCCAAAATTAAAATGGATAGATAAAGCAAAAGATATATCATGATAACACGATAACCAATGCATGGACAAGCGAACAACCTTGGGAGTGCAGTTAAAATCACCACAGAGAACTACGGGAGCATCATCCCACAGCTTAGAAACAGCATTTGCCTTTTCGAGGAGGATCCTGATCTGACAACAAAAATCATTTCATTATAATATATGTAAGCAGGCTTTCACAACATAGAAGTTAAATATGGATTTTTATCAATTGACAAGGGAATTCAAACAACAGGTGAACCAGAGACTTTGTGCAGTTAGTTTCATATCAAATATCAAAGTCAAATCAAAACACTTGGAGATAACAATGTACCTGTCCAAGCTTGATTTCCCCCCTTTTAGGATTGAAAAGCACATGAATGTTGCAAACAACAACTCTATTTGAGTTTGCTGAGCTGAAACAAAAAGATCTTGGCCAGCTTTAGCACAAGCAATATTGTCATAAGAATAACAACAAATGCACTAACAATCAGAACAATTGTTATATTGTTCATCTTCCATGACAGCCACTCAGTTCTTCTTTGCCTTCTTATATTTCTATTTTTTTTTTTTTGGTCAACAGTTGTTTTAGCCGATTCACTAAAGTACTAAACAGATATTATATCAGTTTTTCATGTTGCTGGCAGCAATATGTAACTTGATTCACAGATAATAGTTCAAATAAGGTACATGGTTTAATACGTATTCTCACTAGGCCATGGTATAATCAGTAAAGACACAATAATTACAGCTGAACTTTCAGAGAGTCGTTTGGTGTCTTTGATTGTAAAGACATTGGTAATAAACCTTTAAACTGTACATGTTCATAAGATGATAAAAGCGATAATTTTATGCTTTTGAAGCATAGTTTTGAGGAGCCAATGTTGAGAAAAAACACCCAAGTAATGAATCCAACTTGCCTTGTTGACAGGGTAGATGCCCCATTACTATTATTCTTCCCACTCAGAGACTGTTCACAAAAAAAAGTAAGAAATTATATGGTAAATGAAGGAATACAGAGTTCAAGGCCATGGCCCATGGGCAATCTTAGGTACTTAAATTCTCAGTCGACATACTCAGAAGTGAAATGAAAACCATGTACCTCAAACACACATATCTGAGCAACATTGTCCCGTAGACCAAGCTTACTGTATTCAATGGATTCTTCATAAATCAACTTGAATCTAGATACCAATACCCTTAATTAGTTCCAATAGAAGGTCTCTTTCATCTTGAAGATGTTTAGATTTTTCAAGAGTGATAGGCAAGCAGTTATCATATATATGGAGACAAAAATCTACAAATAGAAATGCCTAAATAGCAGAATCAAACAAACTAACACAAGATATAAAATACTCAAGTAGGTTTTTTTCGGAAACCAGAGTTACACCATCCCTTTAGTAACAATTTCAAAATGTAAATGTAACTACAAAAATGATGTCTTGAAATGTTAATGAAGAAAGGAATTAGAGTTTAGAATTAAAATAACTTTTACTGGTTGATATTTCAGAAAGTTATTGTTTTTTGCATTCCAAAATTTTGTAGCTGAAAAAAATAAATTCTGATTAAACTACAGATAATATTTTGCAATTATTCTGTGGATGAATACTTGCAGACTGCAGAAATAAGTCTATGTCATTATGCAATTCACAGAATGACAAAAGCTAACACGTTGAATTGAAAGGGAACTCATTGACATTACAAGATAAATACTCACAAACACTCGGATATCAGATTACGAGAATGTGGTGAGTATGCAAATTAATTCTGTTTCCTGACAAAAACATTAAGGTCGTTAAACCTAAATACTTTGCTTCAACTCATCACGTATGGGGGTTACATTTACATATAAGCAAGCAGAACCTCAAATATAACCCTTAAATCAAAAGTAAATAACCCTGAATGTATGCAAAAACTGGGAGTTCATACCTTGAATCACGCCAAAATATAGCACAACCATCAACAGGATTACCAGTTCGCCTCTAAAAGTAAATAAAAAAATGATTATCCAGCAAGGTGTAGAACTTATCAGACTCATGAAAAATTCTATAAGAGGAGCAGTAATTTACCACTCTGGAGTTGAAGTTACAAACATGTGTAGCCTCCAACCGAATTGTGAACAGGATTATATTATATAAAAATCAAAATGAATATTATGAACAAACAACCTCATCAAGGAAGATGCATATTGTAAGTTGTAACAAATTTAAAATGCACAATAATCCAGATAATGGAAATGTATTTTTGGTCATCCAAGATCAAGTTCCTAGTGGCTCAGAGACAAACCAAGTACATACAAGGTACCCTCACTAAGATAAATTAGAGCAAGTCATCTGAATAAGATTTCTTGTTCGCTGCTATTTGCTACATAAGCTTCTATCTTTTTGAACAACAGGCAAAGAAATACATACACATCATGTAGAAAATAAGAAGACCAGTACCCTTCTTGGACTTCATTTGAAGAAACAATGGATTCGTGTAACCCATAAGCCAGGATGGAACCATAAAGAAACAGTCAAACAGAGTTTATCTTATTGGAAGTTTGGAACTGTTTTTCCTTTATGCATGGCCAATGAGTTTCAATGTATCAGGTGTATCTATATTAATAAGTTCAAGATTTCATGCTTGTCATTATTGTTCGTCTAGTAATCTAATCGCTACCAGGGAGGAAAACAGAATGCTCTATAGTTGAGTGCAAGTTACCATGCATCAGGTACGACCCACATGATATACAATAAGATCAATGCAAATAAGAAATTTTCAAGTAATCACATCTCAAAAGAAAAACCATTTAAAAAAAATACATATAGAAATTTCCAAGTAACCTTCCAAATGCCACTGTATCCACGGGGCTTCAGTTCTGCTTC
The DNA here is from genome assembly GCA_001642375.2 of Mentha longifolia. NCBI lineage: Eukaryota > Viridiplantae > Streptophyta > Magnoliopsida > Lamiales > Lamiaceae > Mentha > Mentha longifolia. Next base: position 3,431,535 of record CM038118.1, on the reverse strand, counting down.
TATGTCTTGGAATCTATCAACCTCCTGGATTTTCAAATGAAATGTGAATCAAGTTACGAGATTAGTTAGTTACTTATCTAACTCATGGGAAACTGAAGCAAAATATATGTTTCCTGGAAAAAACACAGAGCACATGTGGAGATAGTAGAATTGAATATATAAATGATAATGTTAAACTAGGCACTAACTAGAACAATAGATAAGCTATCTTATGATCCCAAAATCATGCTCCCTGATTCTACTCCATTCAATTGCTCACTCTGCTCCCGACTCTTTCACATGAATATATCAGCCATGAGTTATGCAAATGACTACCTCAGTCTCTATATAGTGGACATATCTTTATATCAGCTTAGAAAGTCCAGTGAGTTTTTATTGCCTCAATCTCACTAATCATAGGTTACTCTTCCAGCCACCCATATTGCAAAAAGATCGTACCTTGCAAGTACTGAGAGTTGTAGCTTGGCTTGGAGAAGTTTGATTACTCAACAAACTATTCTAGAGTTTTAATATAGTAATGCAATTTCACGAGGCTTTGAAAAAGAAGGAATGCCATTTTTGGAAAACCTTAGTTTATTATGGTATAACTGGTTCAATTTAGATATAATAGACATGTTCTAGAACATCAAACGTCAAGGGAAACAGACTCAAAATCTCATAAAGTTTATCCTATGGTAGCCGGTAGGTTCTTGAGGGGGCATATGGCTATACGCTATGCACGAAACATGGACTCTAAATTAGATTACAAAGTACCCTTTACTCTACAAATTTAAGTATTCCCTCTATCATGAAGTTATCGATCTCGTGCTCTTTTCCCGGATGCCCAAAACGTATGATAATTTTATTATAGGAAATCTTTTTGCCATCTCCCAACACTACTAAAGAGAAAATACCAGCCACTAAAAATGTTACAAGAAATGATCTACAGAAGAGCATCAAGATAATAACCTGAAAACACAAAATGTCTGCTGACCATAATCCAAGCTCAAAAACGATATTTTTCTTGCGCCAATTCCAATCCATGATATAGCCAGGAATATGAAAGTAAAGTTGGTGCCAGTGGTCGATGGCCAAGTAGTCAGCCAGGATGTTGTAAGAGAGAACAGTGAATCGCTCTGCAACCGTGATACAAGAAACATGAATCTTAGGAAGACTAAGGGAATGCGATCTAAGACTAAAAATGTTAATACTTTCCACACTGAAGAACCCTTAACTTTTAAAAATGCATCATAATTACATTTTGATGCTTAACTAGAAACAGGTTAGTGATTGAAAGCAGCATGTCTATAACTTAACCACTCAAATCATAAGGCCAGTAGTTAGCAATCTCAAAATAATTTCTCAATAATCTTCTACAACTCCTCAAAATATTTCAACTACAATAAAATTCAGGAAGAAACTGAACCTAACACGAAGAATTACCGCAATGAGGAGGTAGCTCCAGTTTCCTGTGCTCCCACTCTCTATAATCCGGAGGCTTTATAGCCCTTGGTCTGAACTGCTGCTGCATTTGCCGTGGATTAAACTGCTGATAGTTACCATAAGCCGGGCCAGGCCCAGGACCCTGTGGTGTGCGTATAAACGGGCCGGGCCCGGGACGCTGCTCCGCCTGCATAACAGGCGGCGGACCAGGCCGCTGAAACCGTGGCCCAGGTCTATACAACGGCGGAGTATTATACAATTGAGGCGGCGGAGGCACAGCATTATAGCTCTGCCGGAAGCCGCGGTTGGCATCTCGAACTGCACCGAAGTGTGAATCGCCGGACACAAATTCCGGTCGGTCTGCGGCGGCGGTACCCACTGACCTATCGCAGTAGCCTCTGCCATGCTGGGAACGGCCGCCTCTGAACTGCATAAGAAGAGGAGTTACAAGTTACAACTCTACTTGAAAATTCACCATTGCTCGATTGGAATTGGAGCACCAGATTACGCATTTCAAACGAAAAACTTCCCAATTCCTATTTCAATAATGCATAAAAAAAAAAAAAAAAAAAAAACAACTAGGCGAGAATTCAGCTCCGCGTGCGCTATTGATTGCTTGAAATTCGCGAGTGCGTGAGTGAGTGAAGCGCTTACGTATGGACGATAGGACATAACGGCGGCGGAGTCCGCAGCGGCGACGGCGGTGAGGGAGCGGAGGGGAAGGGGGCGGCGGTTCATACCGACGAATGCTTCTCCATAAATTCACTGAATTATTTTTCACGATGGTAAAACCATAATTTTAATTATTTAAAAAAGTAAGAAAAAAAAAAAGAAAAATATGAAAAACTAGCTCTAACAAATAAATTAATTTTTTTCTAATATTAACTTGAACTGAAATATTAATTCAGACAAAAAAAAATAAATTATATTTAAATATTGTATAATACAGCACCACTACTTTTCTGGTTCTTCCCCGCCATTTCGTCCGATCGAAACAAACGATGTCGTTTTGCTCTTCTCCTTTATCTCTGCCGTTTCGCGCGTCCAAACCCCATAGCCTCCGCTTTCGAGCCTGCGCCGCCGACGTACCGGATTCCTTCTCCGCCGACTGGTATTTTTATGTATTTCTTTGTCATTTATGATATTCGTAGCAGCTTGTTGTCGGCTGAGTAATCGCTTTCCGAAATTTCTTTCCTTGAACTGCCGATTTTTTTTGTTTTTTTGATTTTTTGATTTTGGGGAAGAAATCTTTGTACGAGCAATCGAGAATTGAAGTTTGATTGATTTTCAGCTGCTATAATCAATAATCATATGTATTTTTTTTTTTAATATTTATTATGTAATTTCTCGTTGTCTTTGGTTTTCTGTTTCTGGATTCATATGCGATGTAGATGGTGGTGCTGTTGAGATCCAGATCACATTTATATGAATCTTTAGTAATATCATTTGTTGTTTATTGGAGATTAATTAGCAGTAATTGTAGAAGAACACAGCTTTCAATTCAGACACCTACATCAAATTTAGAATTTAAACTTGATTACTCCAAGCTATTCAGTTTTTCTCTGATCTACAGCTGCTACTGCTGTTTTGCAGGCTTGAATCTCGTAGGAAAAGACCTTTCGGTCCCAGATTGAGTGTAAATTTCATTTTTCGAAAACTTGATTAGTTAATATACATCGAACCACTTATCTTGCTGCTGATGAATTTCTTCTCCTTGTTATTGCCGTAGTTTAGTGCAGATGAAGCTGTTAAACACCAACTAGATGCATTGATGTTCAATGATCAACCTCGGCCCGATTATGGCGTTGAAGTCATGTATAGGGTAATTTTGAATCGTCTGTTCAGTGTCTATTTATGTCCATGCCTTCAGCTGGGTGATATTATCGGAGAATGACCCGTGATAACAGTTTGCAGGATTTGATCCCTTCGAAAGATCTACCTATTTCGGGCCCTTCTTCGACTTAGGTCAGGTCAGTTAAGTCTGATGCTTTTGTATTCTTTTGTACAACCAAAAGCAAGACTGATTTGAGAAGATTTCAGTAGTGCTATGTGATAGAGTTGGGGGGTGTTAATGGTTTCAAATTTTCATTGGTTTTATTGATTTTTATTTTTTTATTTTTCTCAACCCAAATATAAACCAAGAATTCACTTTGTAAAGTATTTTGAAACCACAACGATCTGTTATACAATATGAATCACAGGTTATGGTTTTAAATTAGTTTGATTTCGTTCAATGATTTGGAACACCTCTAGTTACCGTTGATGCTACCACAGTTTGAAAGATTTAGGCGGATATTCCACCATTCAAGCTACCGTGTTCTACTTGGACACCGCGAAAGGAAGATCTTGAGCAGTTTAAATGTTAACGAGGTCAGTCAATTCCGCGTATCCACTTCAAAAACCTGGTATATAATTGTTTTCTTCTAGTGACCAGCATATGTGAAACAGAATTGCTTTAAGGAGAGAGTGTGGATACGAGGAGCTCGCCCTGAAGAAGAAGAAGTGTTCCAATTTACTATGGTTCAGGTTTGCTTTTGTTCCTACATGCTATTAAACGTTGTTCTCTGAATGACGACGTGGCTTCTATTACTATGTGATCGTTTCGTTGTACAAAGTTAACTCATATCCAGAGCCGTGTTTATGAAGTCCAAAGGCTTTAAGGGGTGTAGGAAGAAGCCTTGTTCGCAAAGAAATTGTGCATGAAAGTCTTATTAACTAGTAATTCTATCAAGCATCATTTTCAAATTTGACATCTCCAATCTTCAAAGTAGATTTATGAAAGTGTAGGAAAAGCAAGTAGTGATAATTACTACATCATGGAAGTTAGACACCAAACAGCAGCCTAAGAATCGCAATAAGTGAAGAGCATTGTTGATTCTGCAGCAGAAATTGCATTTGCTATCATGTTATATTGCATATTACCTCGGTTGTGTTGTAGTCTATTCTTTACTTTCTCTTCATTCTGCTTCTCGTATGTCTCTTTACGATGAAAACAGCAAATGTTCGTAGAAGACTGGTAAGTTTTCTTGTGTTACAGAGAGTTGGTGGTTCCTGGGATGGTTATTGGCTGACGGAGTCTCTACTTCACGACGGAGATAGCTTTTCCGGTGGTGTAGCATATTAATAAAGCCTAACTTGTGGGTATTATTCATTCACATTTTAGAAACATAAATTGCTGTGTAGTAGTATGTTATAATGTATATAGCATTCGGATTCAAAGTTAGAAATGTAAAGATGCTTGTATTTCTTGGAATAAAATCTTGCCATCTTAATAATGGTAATTAGATTTAGATTTTTTTTTTTTGATAAATCAAAGCAAACCAGCTGTTGTTTTCAAGGAAAGTCTAATTCAATTTGAATAAGGAACCAAAGAATTAAAAAAATAAAAAAATAAAAAAAAAATCAACAAATGCCAGAAAGAATGGACCACAGATTTGTGTATAGTTAAAGAAATCAACAATCTTTCAACACACACAAACACGCAATCAAGGCGTGAAGATGAAGGAAGCAAAGAGGAAAGGGAAGGCGGTGGTGGTCGGCGGCAGCATAGCAGGGCTGTCGTGCGCCCACGCGCTGATCGCCGCCGGCTGGGGAGTGGTGGTGCTGGAGAAAACGAGCTGCCCGGCGACGGGTTGCGCCACCGGCGCCGGCCTCGGCCTCGACCCTCTAGCCCAGAAACTCATCAAATCATGGCTCGATCAACCCTCCATGCTTGACCTCTCCACACTCCCCCTCACCATTGATCAAGTAAGTACCAAACCAGCTCTGAATTGATTGTATTGGGTCCTCTCTGAAACCATAAAAATCAAATCTTTTCCATTTTTTTCTCACTGTAGAACGAAGCAACTTCTACGGAGAAGAAAACAAACTGGGTTTTGACAAGGGATGAGAGCTTCAATTTTAGGGCAGCGTTTTGGTCGGATCTCCATAGCCTTCTTTACAAGGCATTGCCTTCAGAGACAGTTCTCTGGGGCAAACATTTCTTTCCTTCTGCGTTTCGAAAGAAAATCGAGTGACGGTGAAGGCTAAAAACACTCAATCTGGAGAGGTAATTGAGGTTGCAGGTGATCTTCTTGTAGCAGCTGATGGTTGTCTCTCTTCAATAAGGCAGAGCTTCTTCCCTCAGCATAGATTGAGGTTTGTGAACCAGTTATTGATAATTTAGTAGCTCAGAATTTGGGATTTTGTTCCTAAATCACAGATTCTCAGTTAGGTACTCAGGTTACTGTGCATGGAGGGGGATCCTTGATTTCTCAGACAATGAGGATTCAGACACCATTGTAGGACTCAAGAAAGCTTTCCCTGACCTCGGGAAATGCTTGTATTTCGACTTGGGATCGAAAACCCACTCCGTGTTTTACGAGCTGATGAACAAGAGAATCAATTGGATTTGGTATGTGAATCAGCCGGAGCCTCAGCTTAAGGTATACTCTGTGTGTGTGTGTGTGTGTGTGTTTTTTTTTAAGGGAAGCAAATGCGTAGAGGTGGCAATGGCATACTCATGATTTTCTTGTTTTTGGAACTGATGGAACTGTATACTGTGTGTGTGTGTGTGTGTGGTAGTGATTGAATGGAAGCAAATGCTCAGAGGTGGCAATGGCATACTCTTGCTTTTCTTGTTTTTGGATGATTGAATAAGGAAGAGTGTTTGATATTGAAGCAGGGGAACTCAGTAACCATGAAAGTAAGCAGTGAGATGATCACCAGCATGCATGAAGCAGCAGAGGAAGTTTGGCTACCGGAACTCGTGAAGGTGATACGAGAAACGAAGGACCCTTTCTTGAACGTGATATACGACTCCGAACCATTGCCCCGGATCGTTTGGGAGAAGGTGGTTTTGGTCGGAGACGCAGCTCATCCGACTACTCCTCACGGTTTGAGAAGCACAAACATGTCGGTATTAGATGCTGCGGTTTTGGGAAAGTGTCTCGAGAAATGGGGAGTCGAGAGTCTAACTTCAGCTCTTCAAGAATATCAATCCACTCGCTTACCCGTGATAACGGAGCAGGTTCTGTTCTCACGAAGACTCGGGCGAATCAAGCAAGGTCTAGAACCTTCCGATCCGATCACAGCAAGTCGAGAAGATTGGGAGGAGCTGCAGCAGAAGAAGATGCCTTTCCTCTCTGATGTACCTTCTATTTTCAGTCATATCATAGAATTTGAGAAATGAGAATTAAACTGCATATTCTTCTATTTCTTGAACATTCCATGTAAGCATATGTTTTTATGTGCTCGTGAATATATATCATTAGAGCTGCAAAACGAGCCGAATCGAGCCGAGTACTGGCGTCATCGAGCTCGGCTCGTTTAAAAGTTCGGTTGTTTGAGCTTGAGCTCGGCTGGATTTATAATTTTTGAGTTCGAGATCGGCTCGACAAATATTCGATAAATAGGTCGATTCGAGTTTGAGCTCGAACTCGGTTCGTGAAAAGCTCAAATTTCATTTAATATGAAGCTCGAGCTTGATTTTGAGCTCGTTTAATAGAAATAAAACATAAGTTCAAACAAGAAGCATAATAATAATAAAATAACACATAATCTACCAAGAAGCATTTTAAATGTTATTAGTTCAAACAAGAACTAATCTAAAGAATTTCATTAACAAGTAAAACATACTACCTCCATCCCACCTAATTGTTTCATTTGCTTTTTGACATTTCGGCACGCTTTTCCACCGAAACCTGGTACGAGTTTTAAAATATAATTTTGAAGTATCGTTTCTTTTACGGGATACTATGACACTCATAGTATCCCGTAAAAGAAACGATACTTCAAAATTATATTTTAAAACTCGTACCAGGTTTCGGTGGAAAAGCGTGCCGAAATGTCAAAAAGCAAATGAGACAATTAGGTGGGATGAAGGTAGTAATATATTTTATTCTTAATAAAATGCCAAAGTAGATTAGGGGCACGCGAACAGGCTCGATTATGGGTTCGCAAACTTGTTCGATTGTATACAGGCCGGATATATTCGCGAGCAAATCAAGTCGAACACCTTGATGATCGAGCTCGAATTCAGACTCGAGCTTGGCTCAATTATTAACGAATTCGAATCCAGACGAGTTTTTTTCAAATCGGTTGTCGAATAGTTGTCGAGTAGTTTGGCTCGTTTACAACCCTATGTATAATAAGTTGCCATATAACATAATCTTCCTTAGCTTTTAAATTCCTGATTTGTTTTAGGTATAGCAGATTAGATGTGATGATTAGTCTAATGAGGCAATCATAGAAGATGAATAATTAATTCAAATGAGACAAAGGAATAACAAGGAAATGAAATGGACATAATTTGTCTGGTATCTGATATGCATATGTTCACTAACTTTTTCTTAGTGTTTTCTAGCTTTCAAGCTTCCTTCAAGTATCAAACCACAAACACACAAACACGAAAGACGAAACACGTGCGTTCGTACAGGTAGAGGGAGATGAAGGAAGCAAGGAGGAAAGGAAAGGCAGTGATTGTAGGAGGCAGCATAGCTGGTATATGCTGTGCTCATGCCTTGATTGAAGCAGGTTGGGATGTGGTGGTGCTGGAGAAAACAAGCTCACCTCCGAATAGCTGTGCTACTGGTGCTGGAGTCGGGTTCGACACGGTCTCTGTGAAGCTCGTGGAGAAATGGATTCGACAGCCTCGACTTCTCCAGCTACTCACCTGGCCTATGACCATTGAGCATGTAGGTGAAATGTTTCTCCATTCTTTTTATCTGAGAAATCAAACTTCTGCCTTTTCGTTCTGGATTCATGAATTCCCAGTTCTTCGTTTCGTTCCAGAATTCTTTCGCTATCCAAGATTCGATTTCTATGTTATTATTACAGGAACAAGCAACGTATGGTGACAAGAAAATTACTCGGACACTATCAAGAGACGATCATTTCAATTTTAGATCAGTGCACTGGGCTGATCTGCATAGACTTCTCTACACCTCCTTGCAACGAGAAGTCGTTCTTTGGGGGCATCTGTTCTCATCCTTCTGCATATCTGATGATAAAACTTTAGTCACAGTTCAAGCCAAAGTCCTCCAAACTAATGAAACGGTGGAGATAGTAGGCGATCTACTAGTTGCAGCCGATGGCTGCCTCTCTTCAATACGCGAAACTTTTCTTCCCGGCCTTAAACTGAGGTTTGTTAACAGCTACTAATCATGTTTTTTCCTATGATATGATAGAAAGAACACAAAATGATACAGTTTATTTAACAGATATTCAGGCTACTCTGCATGGAGAGGAGTTCTTGATTTCTCAAATCATGAGAATTCAGAAACTATAGTAGCGCTCAAGAAGGCGTATCCTGATCTAGGCGATTGTAATTATTTCGACATAGGTTCAGAAGGGCACGCTATCCTCTACGAGCTAATCAACGGAAGGGTCAATTGGATTTGGTATCACAATCAGCTAGAGCCAGAATTCAAGGTAAAATCACATAACTATAAATGTATGATGGTACAAGGTTTAGTTTAATTTAGCTCGTTTTCTCTATCTTATTTTAAGGTTCTACATCAGAAAATGAGGAGCTCAAAAAAGTATGATCTTGGTTTTTCCAATATCATACTTTTCTGAACTTTCTGATGTAGAACCTTAAAAATAAGAGAGGGAAATGAGCAAATTAAATTAAACCTTGTATTTGGTGTTCGACTTTAGGGAAACTCAGTCACAACGAAGGTAAGCAGAGATATGATTGAGGAAATGTACGAAGCAGCAGAGAAAGTCTGGATTCCGGAGTTGGTGAAAGTAATGAGAGAAACAAGAGAGCCTTTCTTGAATGCAATATACGACAGCGAGCCACTCGATAAGTTCTACTGGGAAAATGTGGTTCTGATCGGAGATGCAGCACACCCTATAACTCCTCACGGAGCGAGGAGCACAAACATGTCGATTCTTGATGCTGCGGTTCTGGGAAAATGCCTCAACAAATGGGGTGTGGAGCATTTGGAGTCGGGCCTCGAAGAATACCAGTCTATAAGGCTGAAAGTGGCTAGAGAGCAAGTTCTGTTCTCACAAAGGATGGGGCGAATAAAGCAACGTCTCCCCCTCGATGATCGTGGGCTCTTCGATCATGTTGGAGCTAGTCGAGAAGAAAGTGGAGTCCTGCACTTGAGGAATATACCTTATTTCAATCACATTCCTCCCATTCTTGTAACAGACAATGATGATTCATCACAAATTTAATCAGCTTTATAATTTTGATCAGAAAATGAAAAGATTATGATGAATTTTGGGAGGAGAAACTGAAATCGGTTGAAACTGATATGAATCATGAAAAACACATTCCCCAGAATTCATGGGCCATTTCTTTCCTTCCCCACATAATATAACAAAGCAAAAACCACCATTTTTTTTCCAACATCAACTCATAGAAACTCATAGATTCACAAAGCAATGGGTGAAGTCACCTTCATCTGCAAACGAACTGTGATCAGCACGAAGCCGGTGGAGCCCGGAAAATTCAGTCCTCTGTCGGTCCTCGACCGGATCATGGAACGAAACCATCTCCGTTTAGTGTTCTACTACAATCTTCCGACTAGGCGAAGGCCGGGGGAGCTGACGAAGAAGCTTCGAGAGACCATTTCCGAGATGCTCTCTTCGTTCCCGGTCGTCTTAGGGCGACTGGTGAGGACTCCGGAGGGGAAGTGGACGATCAAGTGCAACGATGCCGGAGTGAGAATGGTGGAAGCCAAGGTTAATGGAAGTGTGGAGGAATGGCTGAAGACTGTTGATAGAGAGAAGGAGCTGATGCTTGTTCATTGGGAGGAAATGTTCCATAAACCTTATTTCTGGTCTACGTTTTACGTTCAGGTTCATCAAAATTCAAAATCTACCTCAGAACTATACTAATTTCTTCAACATTTGTAAGTAAAAATTCACGATTTTACGTTTTCCGACGGTGCAGATCACGGAATTCGAGTGCGGCGGCGTAGCAATCGGCCTCAGCTGCACGCACATGCTCTCCGATCCGATCTCCGCCACCATGCTGGTCAGAGCATGGGCGGAGACGACGCTGAAAGGCAAAATCGCCGCCCCTCCGTTCTTCCTCCCCCTCCCATCGCCGCCGCAACCAAACACCGACAACAAACCTGATTACAGCAACCTCAATTCCATCATAAGCCACTACAAATCAGCTATCCAATCCCCTCCCCCAATTCCACCGTCAAACCCCAAGCAATCCACCATCGCCTTCCATTTCAATCGAGAAGCCGTGAAGAGCTGCATCGCCATGGCCGGAGCAGCTCGCCGCAGCTGCTCCCCCTTCGAAGCCCTAGCCGCGCTTTTCTGGACACGAATCAGCAAAATCAAGGGGGCGGAGGCCGGTTTAGTCGAGATCTCTCTATTCCTGGACGCGCGAAACGCATTAGGTTTGAACAATTCCTTCTTCGGAAACTGTATGGTGTTCAAAAAGGTGGAGGTGAGGTCCGGATCGAACGGGGTGCCGGAAGCTGCGGCCATGCTCGGAGAAACGGCTTCGCGAATGGACGGCGGCGATGTGGCGGAGCTGATCGAGTGGGTAGAGCGAGAGAAGAAGTGCGATGATCCACCGAGAATGAACGGCGGCGATTTGATCTGCGTGAATCTCGAGGGAGTGGGGGCGTATTCCGCTGTTTTCGAAGAGAAGGCGCCGCCGCTGCGCGTCTCGTACTACGTGGAGCCGGCGGTGGGACCGGGGCAGGTGATTGTTCTGCCGTCGGTCGAAGCGGAGGGAAGGGTGGTGGCGGTTACGGTGGAGGAGGATGAAGCTCGGAAACTTCTAGAAGATCCGGTGATTCAGCAGTTTTCTCCGACTGTTGTTGTGGGATTGAAGAAGAAGAAGAAGGCGCCATAGATTTGAAGATTAGAAGGAAAATAGTTAAATTAAATAAATTGTTTATTGCATAAATGCAGCAAATATTTATTTAAGAAAAATAAAAAATATGCGTTTGCCGGGAGTCGAACCCGGGTCTATTGCTTGGAAGGCAATTATCCTAACCGTTGGACTACAAACGCTTGCTGAATTGAAATTCTATAAATTTTAAATTATAAGAAAAATAAATATGAGTAATTTGAGTCTACCTTATTTACAGTAGAAAATACGGAGTGAGTGGAAGTGTTTCTTTTGGTTCCATTAAATTAACTCCTTGAGTTCAATGGATTTTCCAAGGAATTCCATTTTCTTTTTTGCGATTAAATATGGAATCATTCAACTTTGAATATATTTTCTTTTAATTAGGACAAATTCATGAGCTTGTGGACTAGTTCATGGGAAACAGCCCACAACTTTGTAAGAACATGCTTTAACTACTAGCCCAAAAAACAATTAAGTCAAAGGAAAATAAAAACTATTTCACATTATATATATGGTGAGATCACATAAAAAATCGATTTTTAGTAAATAAAAAAAAAGAAAAGAAAATGATGCACTGTATAACTATAATATGCATTATATACAAATATAATACATCGTGTATGATAATGCATTGTCAATATTATTACAAATTTATAATGCATTAATCGTTACAATACATTCTTAGTACAATTATAATACATCAATTAATCTGAACCATAAATCATACATGAATCAACAGTCTAAATCATTTCTCATTGGAAAAATTCATTTTTCATTTGATCTTTATATCTATATATGTAATTCATATATATGCATAAATTCAAATCCGCCAAAAATGTAATTCTTCTTTGAAAATTGTGTATTTTTTACACTTATACTCCGTATTATATTATTACATAGGTATTCATGCATGCATCTCCGCAAATTGCAATTGAATTGGATGGAAGCAAAATAATTTTATCAAACGTATTTAATGTTTCCAATTCTAACCTCGATGAAGAAATTTAAAAAGATAAGAAAATTAATTACAAGACGTTACAATCCTTTCCTCCACGTAAATTATATATTCTCTTGAATACAATAATTAACATTTTCGAAACAAGGAAAGTTTAGTTTTGTGAACTACAGCCCACCTTGAGTGAATCAAGAACTACTTTAATTAGACTGTCAACGTAAATATTTTTATTTACTTAGCAAACACAATAATACACTCATGGCATCAAACTGGTACACATGTTCGTCTTCTTATAAAATTATACTAATACAATAGTTTAATTAAATATGAAATTATCCATTAACAAAAGAATAAATTAATTAAAAACACCTAAATTGTCAGCTAAAACATCATTTATAAAATAAAGTAAAACAAAAAAAATTGCTAATATCAAGAAACCAAAACTTTCGTATCAAGCATTCAGATAAGTGTATTTCCAGAAACTCTAATTTTGTGCAAATCCCAGTGACAATTAATTAATTATATAAGTAAGTGATTATATTTTTAATAAACTTATAGTTAAAAAAATATATTAGGTATCTTAATTTTCAGATCAGCTGTGTATAAATTGCACATGGACACACACTAAGTAGGAGGCGTGTAATTGTAGGACTCAATATTATTAATTTTTATGATAATTAATAATTCTAAATATTTTATGATAATTTGTAGTTGACTTTGGACCGACAAATCTTCTTAGGATTCAATGGGATTTAGTACCACATTGAGGTTCTGCATCATTAGTTTTGGTTAATGGTGTTTTGGATTAATTAATTGTCCATATAATTTAATGACAACTCTTTTGCATTATTTTAATAATTCAAATAATTCAATTTGATCATCATATTATCAAGGGATTCTTTTTGAGAAGATTCTATAAATCCATTCACTAATTAAGATTAAATGGTTAGTTTGCCTTAGTTTTATTTAATCCGTTGCCATGTATTGATGAATCGAGTACAACAATTGAAACTTAATTTCCGTGTAATAAGAGACAATTAATTAGAGTAATTATAGTAGTTCATAAGTTTTAGTGATATTGTAATTGAAATTGACTTTTTTTAACAATCTTACTATTTGATTATTAATCGAGACAAATCCAAATAACTTTATTAAGAAGCAATTACTATTTAGATGATAACTATACATGTGTGTGTGTGTGAAATTAATTTCATTACTTCGATTGCGTTAATTGATTAAACCAATTCCAAGTTCTTCTTTTTTCTTTTCTTTTTCTCAGATTGGAGATTGGAGAAATACTTAAAATTCAAGACTTTCCTAATAAATGATGACATAAATATAAAAGAATTTAAGAAAAAGACTGCACACCATCTCTTCTAGAAGGGAAACCATATTATATTAATTTTGTTGTCAGACATGGTACAGAGTTGTGATATTCGGTGGTTTATAATAGAATAAAATTACATCATCTAATCAAATATTAAGAAAATTAAATATATTAACCAATAATTCATCAAATAAAATAACAGAACTAAGGAAATTTAGTCTTATTATGATATGAAATACTACCATGCAAATATGCCCCCTTGGAGTCAGAAAATTTATAAACATCTCATCTTTAAATATCAAATTCTAAACTCAAAAAGAATAGTTATCAAATTCTAGTTTGACCTGCCGCTCTTACCTTTTCTTAAGAAATAAAAAGAATAATAAAATATACTATTGGCACAAAACTCTATTATCTATTAATTTAATTTAATTTAATAACAAGTTGCATGATTAGATGTTGCTTTCTTGAAGAGCACAAACTTCCTCTTCAATAAGAGAAGATTCTCCACAACTAAGGACAATTACAAGGCGGTTGGGTTCAACTGTTATTTTATTCTTTTATTTTATTTTTTTTGATAAAATTAAACCTCTATTAATTATCAAGAGAACCCAAAACAATCACTTATAAAAACAAAGAATACTAATATTACCACAATAATTGAAAAGTGGTCGAAGTTCAAATTATCAATTATAAAAAAAAAAAGGAAAAAAAAGCACTTCTTGAAAGATTATTTATAATTTATGATCCAAATTTTAACTATTTTTCGATTGGTGTCCTCAATTTATTTTATATTTGAAGTGATCTGATCTTTCTAAATTTTCAATTTGTAACATAAACTTCAATTTGTTTTATTTTTAAATACTTTGAACTTTGGCAAGGTTTCGATTAATTGTTGCTCACATTAAATAGCACTAAACCATGCAATAATTGGCGCAATAAAAAAAATAAAAAATACCCGATGCTGACGTAGACATGACGTCACTTCCATTGCATTCGTAAGGTACATTTTCAAGTACAAATAGACGCTTTTACCCCTTCACAAAACCTGATGAAATAATGAGTACGTAACTAAAAATCACGAATTCCTTTAAAAATAAATAAATAAATAAAAATCACGAATTAAGAAAATTAAAAAAAAAAAATCCCAACTCTGAATTTTATGCATTTATTTTCCCATAACAACCTCATTATATTTATATTAAAATTGCCAATTTTTGGGCAGACAAAGCGATCAGAAGTTCATAGAATAGTGCATAAAATAAGGTTTTGCATGTGACAAATATTATTTATTTTACATAAGTACAGTTGGCCTTTGATATCATGCTGAGAACTGAAATTGATTTTCTGATCTTCCACAGAACATATCCCTACTAATGCGTCAATGATTTATTTTATCATTACATCATTACATATATTTATTTTTTAAAAAAATATCTATTCAAATCACTAAATTTACTACAGTAAATGAACATAAAAATGTGCACACAAGTAAATTTTCAAAAATTAATGATGAAGATGGAAATTAGCAGAGTGGAAGAACTATCTTATCTAAATACAAGCATGGGATAATAAAAAAGAGGGAAACAAACAAAAAAGTTAGGTAAAATGGGATCATATAACGAAAGCAATTATATATGCATGATTTCAAAGGAAAATAACAAACTTGTCCCCCAAAAATATTAAAAGGTACAAACACTTAATTATCAACACATTTCAAAGATTATTACTCTCATATTTATGCACAGGATCTTTCGTCATGCATTTTGATGTGCCGAAAAGTGGATGTTAAAATACAGTTTCAAGTATGACCTAAACTTTATCTTAACAACCACTTTTCGACATATCAAAATACGTGCAGAAAGATTCAGTTTATAAATATGGTGAACACCTAAACGGAGAAAGTATTAAGTAATCACTTTTTATTTATTTATTTTTTAAAAAGATTAATTTCCATGACATCAAACCTCAAATCACCAACTAGAATAGTATAATCTCAAGTTGGAATCAATCAAAACTTCAAAAAATGCAATTATCCTAATTTCTCAAGAATCAAGATCCCTCCAAAAGGGAAGACAGATAAGCCAAAAATAGTATACTTTCATGTTCAAAAACCAACAACTACCTATAAAAAAGAGACTAAAGGCAAAGAACATAGTAAAAAAAAAAAAAAAAATTGTTTTGAGCTCATCTCTTTGCATGGAAGCAGCCTAGTTCAGTCTCAGAGGGGCTGATTTCTTCGACTTTTCGCGGCGTTCGTCTCCTTCATGCACCGGTGATGGAAGGGAGCGACCGGTTTAGGATCAGCAGCGCTCGACTAAGCAGCTCAAACATATGGAGGAACACTGGAATGGAGGTTTTCTCGAGGTCCTCTTTGGAGGCTGATGATGAAGAAGCATTGAAGTGGGCTGCTTTGGAGAAACTCCCGACGAATCTCCGTATAAGGAGAGGTATACTAACCGAAGATGAAGGGAAGTACCGAGAGATTGATATAAAGAATCTTGGATTAGTAGAGAGGAGGAATCTTGTGGAGAGGTTACTGCAGATTGCAGAGGAAGGGAATGAGAAGTTCTTGCTCAAGCTCAAGGAAAGAATTCAAAGGTAAATATTTATATAAATATTCTTGAAATTTATACTATTTTGATTTTATGAATGAAAGAATTTTAAAAAAAAAAAATGAATGCTGATGATTTGATGCAGAGTTGGCCTTGATCTTCCAACGATTGAAGTTCGATACGAGCATTTGAGTGTCGATGCAGAGGCTTATGTTGGTGGGAGAGCTCTTCCCACAGTGTTCAACTTCATTGTTAATATCTTGGAGGTGAAAAAAATTCATCTAATTCATAGTAAAACAAACTTCTTTTTTTTCTTCTTTTTATCAAAAAAAAAAAAATGCTTGTTTCTTGATCTTGTGTAGGGATTCTTGAGTAGTCTTCGTATTCTTCCGAATCGAAAGAAGCCTTTCCCTATCCTTCATGATGTCAGTGGAATCATCAAACCAGGAAGGTGATAATGAAGTGATGATGAAAAAAAAATAAGGCCAACTTTTCATTTTCTGTATTTTCTGTCATTATATTGCCTATTTTCTTGATTCAAACTGCATTTTTCTAACACTTTTTTCTTGTAGAATGACACTACTTTTAGGCCCTCCGAGTTCTGGAAAAACGACGTTGCTTCTAGCTTTGGCCGGAAAGCTCGATCCGGAGCTAAAAGTAGGCTAAGAATCTTCAAGTTTTGCTCATTTTTTTGAACAAAGTTTTAAAATGTTTTGTTTAACCTTCCCTTTTTGGTAGGTTTCTGGAAGAGTGACTTACAATGGGCATGAAATGAATGAGTTTGTACCACAAAGAACATCCGCTTACATCAGCCAGCACGATCTTCATATCGGAGAAATGACCGTTCGAGAAACACTGGCTTTCTCCGCGAGATGTCAAGGAGTCGGAGCTCGTCTTGGTATGTTTTTATTCGAATTAATATCATAATCAGATGACGATGATGATTTAGTTTATCAAAGTTTTTGTTTGATTGAATATCCTCAGAAATGTTGGCTGAACTTTCAAGAAGAGAGAAGGATGCAAACATCAAACCAGATCCTGATCTTGACATATTCATGAAGGTATAATAATATATATAATTGCTACTATCAAGAATGAAATGAGACAAAATAAAATAAAATAAAATTTGGGTTTTTGGCAATTTTCTTGTGCAGGCAATATCAATAGCAGGGCAGGAAGAAAGTGTGGTGACAGATTACATAATCAAGGTAACAATTCAAAACAGAAAATAAAAAATAAAAAATAAAAAAATCATTACTTTTGTGAAAAATGTAATTTTATATATATTGAATGCCAGATTTTGGGGCTTGAGGTGTGTGCTGATACTTTAGTTGGTGATGAAATGGTGAGAGGAATTTCAGGAGGGCAGAAAAAGAGACTGACAACAGGTTTAATCAAAACCAAAATTCTGCAAAATTTAAGGCCAAAGTTTCAAGAAAAGTTTTTAACATATAATTCAAATGTGGTTTAGGTGAAATGCTGGTTGGACCGGCTAGAGCATTGTTCATGGACGAGATATCGACCGGTCTAGACAGCTCGACGACGTTCCAGATAGTGAACTCGATAAGGCAAACCATCCACATCCTTCAAGGGACTGCTGTGGTCTCACTACTCCAGCCAGCACCCGAGACGTACGACTTGTTCGACGACATAATCCTCTTGTCGGATGGCGAGGTCGTGTACCAAGGCCCTCGAGAGAACGTGCTTGAGTTCTTCGAGTACATGGGGTTCAGGTGCCCCGAGAGGAAAGGCGTGGCCGATTTCTTGCAAGAAGTGAGGCATCACAAAACTATAAAAATAACACAAAAACATACTAAACAATAACCTGCATTTTCCCTTCAATAAAATTGCAAAAAAATTGACTTTGTTAGTTTTTTTTTGCATGATTTTAGGTGACATCCAAGAAAGATCAAGTGCAGTATTGGATGAACAGAGAGGAGCCTTATAGCTATGTATCGGTGAAGGAATTCTCCGAGGCGTTCCAGTCGTTCCATGTTGGGAGGAAGCTAGGCGACGAGCTCTCCGTCCCTTTCCCAAAGGAGAAAAGCCACCCCACTGCATTAACCACAGATAGATATGGAGTAAGCAAGAAAATGCTTCTCAAAGCGTGCGTAGACCGAGAGTTCCTTCTCATGAAACGGAACTCTTTCGTCTATATCTTCAAGCTAACACAAGTAAGATAATAATACATCTGCAAAGAAAGAAAGCAAGAAAATTCACCCTTCTTCTTATTATTATTCGTTTGCATTGTAGATAATCATCATGGCTAGCATTTCCACGACGGTGTTCTTGAAGAGCGAGATGCCTAAGGAGACGGAGACGGATGGTGGGATTTTCATGGGAGCACTCTTCTATGCACTATTGATCAACATGTTCAATGGCTTCTCAGAGCTAGCTCTGAGCATATTGAAGCTCCCGGTTTTCTACAAGCAACGGGACCTCCTCTTCTTCCCCCCGTGGGCGTACTCTCTCCCGTCGTGGGTGCTCAAGATCCCGATCACGCTCGTTGAAGTAGCAATTTGGGTTTCCTTGAGCTACTACTCAACCGGATATGATTCCGATGTGGGAAGGTAATAACAGAACAAAACTCTCTCGCTAGTACTAATGAGTTAATGCTTAGTTTCTAAATTCTAACAAACAAAAATGAAGATTCTTCAAGCAAATGCTTCTGCTCATATGCGTGAGCCAGACGGCTTCCGCGCTGTTTCGACTAATGGGGGCACTCGGAAGAAACATCATAGTCGCCAACACATTTGGATCGTGCGCGTTGCTCACGGTCCTCGTCCTAGGCGGCTTCGTTATATCAAGAGGTAACACAAGAATAGCCTTAGATATATGTATATACATATCTATGCCTAATGATTCTTCTTCTTCTTCGTCTTCGTCTTCGTTTAATCAGAAAACATCAAGAAATGGTGGATATGGGGCTACTGGACTTCACCATTGATGTATGGACAAAATGCCTTAGCTGTGAATGAGTTTCTTGGGAAGAGCTGGAGCCATGTAAGCTTATATATACATACCTTCCACTTTTTAGACACTAATCTTGAAGAAAACCTGCTTATGACTAACATCGGTTCGTGCAGATTCCTGCTGGCTCGACAGAGTCAGTCGGGGTTTCGGTTATGAAGGCGCGAGGGATCTTCCCGGTAGCGCGTTGGTACTGGATAGGCGTGGGAGCGCAGATCGGATATGTTTTCCTCTTCAACATCCTTGTGATCTTAGCTCTCACTTACCTCAACCGTAAGCGTTTCTTGAAAATATCTCCGTAAAAATCGAGTTAACGCCTCTTTGGTTAGTGAAGAAAAATGGTGTGTTTGGTGCAGCATTAGGAAAGCCACAGGCTGTTCTATCAGAGGAGGCATTAGCAGAGAGGAATGCAGGGAAGAAAGATGCTTCTGGTAAGGAATCTACTGTTTTTTCAAAAGTCGAAACATGAGAGAGGAAAGTAGTGATCATGTTGGTTTGAAATGCAGGAAGAGAGGTTCAAAGGGGTGTTTCATCAAGATCCAATTCATCAAGAGTTGGCACCATTGTTAGCAGCAAAAGTAGTGATCCAAATAGGAAGAGAGGAATGATTCTTCCCTTCCAACCTCTCTCCATCACCTTTGATGATATCCATTACTCTGTAGACATGCCTCAGGTCCTTCCCTCTCCCTCTCTCTCTCTCTCCCCCTCTCTCCCTCTCTAAACATGCGTGTTTCTTGTAGGAAATGAAAGTGCAAGGCGTCGAAGAGGAGCGTCTAGAGCTACTCAAAGGCGTGAGTGGCGCCTTTAGGCCCGGAGTTTTGACGGCATTGATGGGAGTTAGCGGGGCAGGGAAAACGACGTTGATGGATGTTTTAGCGGGTAGGAAAACCGGAGGGTATGTCGAAGGAACGATCAAGATTTCCGGATATCCGAAGAAGCAAGAGACGTTTGCGAGGATAGCAGGATACTGCGAGCAAACGGACATCCACTCACCTCATGTCACGGTTTACGAGTCGTTACACTTCTCCGCTTGGCTCCGTCTCCCGCCTGATGTCGACTACGCAACACGAAAGGTGGTTACTTACCCCGTAGTACTCACCTGACTTTGAGCTCGTTGTACACTTTATGGCATATACGCTTTATGGCATGGGGGAGTTGCTCTCTTGCCATAAAGCATACAAGTGGCATTTTTGTAATTTAAAAAATTACATGCCATAAAGTGTAGAGCGAGTCAAAGTTCAGGTCATGAACTATATCTGCAAAAAATAAAACTACCTCACTAACTCCAAACGAATGTAGATGTTCATCGAGGAGGTGATGGAGCTAGTTGAGCTGACTCCACTCAGAGACTCGCTCGTAGGGTTACCGGGCGTCAACGGGCTCTCGACCGAGCAGAGGAAACGCCTGACGATCGCGGTTGAGCTCGTGGCAAACCCTTCCATCATATTCATGGACGAGCCAACCTCGGGGCTCGACGCGAGGGCAGCTGCCATCGTGATGAGGACGGTGCGGAACACGGTGGACACGGGCCGGACCGTGGTGTGCACCATCCATCAGCCCAGCATCGACATCTTCGACGCCTTTGACGAGGTACGAATCATCTCCTCCCTCAAATCCTTCCATTTCTTCATCCACAAAAAGCTAACACAAACTCTGCAGCTCCTCCTCCTCAAAAGAGGCGGCGAGGAGATCTTCGTGGGCCCCCTCGGCCGCCACTCCTCCCACCTCATCGAATACTTCGAAGGAATCGAAGGCGTGAACAGCATCAAAGACGGCTACAACCCAGCGACGTGGATGCTCGACGTCACAGCAACAACACAAGAGGCAGCTCTAAACGTAGATTTCGCTCAGATATACAAAAACTCCCAACTCTACAAGAGAAACAAGGCATTGATAAAGGAGTTAAGCAATCCCACACCGAATTCGAAGGACCTCTTCTTCCCACATCGATACTCTCAGTCTTTCCGTACTCAATGCATTGCTTGTTTATGGAAGCAGCACTGGTCGTACTGGAGGAATCCGCCCTACACCGCCGTGAGGCTGCTCTTCACCATCTTCATCGCCATCCTGTTTGGCACCATATTCTGGGACCTCGGCTCCAAAAGGCAAGAAAAATCAAAGAAACCAACTCCAAACAAACACGCCCTTACTCCTTGTCTGACACGAACTGTACGAACTGCAGGAAAAGGAAGCAGGACATCTTCAACGCGATGGGGTCCATGTACGCTGCCGTGCTATTTCTCGGGGTGCAGAACGCCACGTCGGTGCAGCCGGTCGTTGCTGTGGAGAGAACGGTCTTCTACAGGGAGAGAGCTGCGGGGATGTACTCCGCCTTACCGTACGCCTTCGGGCAGGTGATTATTCCCCTCTACAACGCACAGCTTCAGCAATTTTTTTTTTTTTTTTTTAATGAAAGCGTCTTATCAACTGAGCTATACAGACGGTGGTGGAACTGCCGAATCTACTTGTGCAAACGTTGGTGTACGGCGTGATAGTGTACGCCATGATCGGATTCGAGTGGACGGCGGTGAAGTTCTTCTGGTACCTCTTCTTCATGTACTTAACCCTACTCTACTTCACTCTCTACGGTATGATGACGGTGGCCGTCACGCCCAACCATAACATCGCCGCCATTGTTTCCTCCGCCTTCTACGCTCTGTGGAATCTCTTCTCCGGATTCATCGTTCCTAAAACGGTGAGGAACCGTAATCAATTCCGTCAAAAAAAATATTGAATTTTGAATTTTGTGGCTTAATTAATTATTTTTTTTTACGATGGCAGAGGATTCCGGTGTGGTGGCGGTGGTACTACTACTTGTCGCCGATTTCGTGGACGCTGTACGGACTGGTGGCTTCGCAGTTCGGCGACATTAAAGCTGAGCTCGAAGGGAAGGAGACGGTTGCGGAATTCGTGAGGAGTTATTTCGATTTCCGGCATGATTACGTTGGGTACGTGGCGTTGATCGTCGTCGGAATTTGCGTGCTGTTTGGCTTCATTTTTGCCTTCTCCATTCGAGCCTTCAACTTCCAAAAGAGGTGATGAGAGAGAGAGAGAGAGAGAAAGATTCATTAGTTGTGTATAATATATTGTAGTTTTTATTTAAATTTGAAGCACAAGAGATGTATTTAATTCTACCCTATGATTAAAAAAAAATTAAAAAATTAAAAAAAAAAACGAAGTGGAAAAAGAAAGTTCATTTTCAGTTCAGCCGCATATGTTACAATTAAAGTTACATCCTCTCTCAACATGAATCAAGAACAACTAAAAACAAAGGATCAAACACTAAAAAGAAGTCAAAAGTGAGGAAGATGCCATATAAATAATATACCACCATCTCAAATATCCAAATCATCCAAGAAACTCTGCAACTCCTTCAACCCTTCCGCAGAAATGCTCCGGTGCACTCTTCCGCGGGGGACCACCAGGTTCGGAGGCGGCTGCGGCTGAAAACACACCACGACCACCGATAAATTATCTCCGCTCTTCCTCTTCAGCGCCTCGTTCACGAGATCCTTGCTGCACAGCGACGGGTCGTTGTGCTCCTGGAGGCGTCTGCGAGCAAAGTCGACAGCGTTCTGGCTCAAGAACACGTCCCACAGCCCGTCGCACCCTATGATCAAGAACTCGTCTTCTTCGGTGAGAGTCGTGGTCATGAGCTCGGGCTCTGCAGTGAGGGGCCCGCCGTCGTCGCCTTTCAGCCCTTCCATGTGCCAGTCGCCCAGAGCACGAGCGACGTTGAGCTGGCCGTTTAGATAGCCATCGTACACGTAGCCTCCGGAAGCTTCTATACGCCTCTTTTCCCTCATGCACACGGGTTTGTGATCTCTCGACATCTCGATTGCTTTGCCACGACGGCACAGAACCGCTCTGCAATCTCCAGCGTTGGCCACCACCAGTGAACTGCATTTGTGTGAAAGCAAAAGAAGATAAGCACAAAATGTTCAATTACTAGCATTACACCATAGACTCGAACGGAGATGACGAACCTTCCGATCACCATTGCTGCTAACGCAGTGGTACCCGAAGCAAGATCTGCATCGGAGGAGCAAGCTTCTGCAAAAGCAGCATCAGTCTGTAAAAATGCTGATGAAAGCACTCTCTCAATGTCCTGAGGAAAATCTCCATCCTCAACAATGAACCTTGGTAAATTATTGCATGCAAAATCAGCAGCATGCTTTCCTCCATGCCCATCAAAAACCTAACCAAGATTTCAAAAAAACATCATATTCAGCTACAAACATCTAACTATTATTCATAACTGGGCTTTCTACATATAAGATTCAAATAAAAATATCAAGTTTAAACAAGAAAGAATTACCCCATAGAATGCACTAGGACTGTCACTAGAACTATTCAATCCATAAACATTGATCATATTGTCTGCACAGACAAATACATCTTCCATAGTTGAGCGAGAGCCGACATCTGCCCATGCTCCGGATCGAAGAAGGGGCATATATTCAGCATCACTATCATCTCCACTAAATTTTGGTATCGAAATATCCGACGCCCTGCTTTTAATCTGCTGGAATTGGAGCAGAATTTACATTTTTATATGAAATAACACAATTACTGAGCTGAGACATCAAATGCAGGTGTGCTAGCTGAAACAATTGCTGAAGATTTGCAGGAAATGAAATGCCAGCAGAAAGTACAGAATATCGATTAAAACTAAACCGATAAAAGAGTAATAGTTTTGAAGCAAATTCAAGCAGCCAATTACTAAGTAGCATTCTATACCAAGAAATAATGCATATAGCCACTCCAAAACCTTACTAACCTCCTTAAATAATATAATTTTCGGAACAATTTAACCAATAAGATTCAGAATCTACGAAATTCAAATTCATGAGTAATTGAAAAACCCTAATAGTTTCCACATTTGGTCCTCCCCTGCAATCGAAAAAAAAAAAAAGAACAAAAAAAGGAGTACTTCTCGCAGCATTACAATACAGCAGCGTACAAATTCATGATCCTCGAAAAACGAAATCCAAAACACTACAAAAACTTAATTAGGGGCAATAAAATGAAAATCCAGCTATCTCCAAATCCATCATTGCTTTCAAACAACGCAAACCGACAGTAAACACATGCTAATTGCTAACTCTTAAGTTGAATCGAACAAAAAAGAAGAAAAAAAAAAATCATCCGAATTTCAACAGCAATTACCAAAGAGGAATGCCTAACGAGGGACTTAGCGCTCAAAGGCGGTGTGCCGCCAGAGACCAGGCAGTGTCGGTAGGCGCCTCTGCCGCCTAAAGAGCTCGGAATCGGCGGCCGTCCGTCGCCGGAGCTGCAGTTCTCTGCGGCACCATCGGCATTGTCGGCAATTACCCTACTGCCCTCCATTGCGAATCTGAACCATTACTCCTCCGAATAAAGTCTGGAGCTTTAGTGCGAGAGAATCCAATTCCGAACCAATGGGGCGGAGAATTCGGCGGCTTTGGGTGAATCTCGATTTGGGGGCTAGGGTTTTGCAGCGGAGATTAAGTTAAAGAACAGGTTTTGGGAGTAAAGAAAGAAGAGAGAGATCTGAGGGGAAAAAGAGGAGAGAGAGAGAAGTTGAATTTGGCGTTGGGTTTCAGTTTGGAGGAAAATACTGCCGCTGCGGTATTTATATGTGAGTGAGGATGTGTAGAACCCAGAAACGGCGTCGTGTTGCACTTGGTGATCGACGTGTGTACTTTTCAAAGCACTTTTTGCATGCCTCCCATTTCTTTTTCTTTTTTTTCTTTTTTTTTTTCTTTTTCCACGCTTTGGATTTCCCCATTTTGCATTTAATTTGGTTTTCCTTCCTTTGTCTAACCACTTATTAATGATTTAATTTTTCATTTTTACTTTTTTTTATAAAACTAGTATACTATTGTAAGATAGCTTGTGAAATACTTACTCCGTCTCAACTATTTTGTCTCATTCTTCTCGTTTAAATTAGATTTATAACTACACTTTTAGTTTGATTTTGATATTTGATTCTAATTTGTGATCTTTGGTAGAGCTATTTCATAATCTATTAGTATTTGATTGTGTTTAGAAAAAAACGTGATATAAATTTGTGGGTGTATGCTTGAATTAAATGTATACAAAAGTTCAATCCCGATGATTCAATTCACTGCATAATTGAATAAGAGTTCAACTCGCCGCAGAGTCGGACTGTGCACTAAAGCTCAATCCCGACAATACCGAGCCGAAATATTTGGGTTTAAGATCAAGACTTGGTTGCTATTTAAATGGCCCTTTCTCTTTGTAATCATTTCCGAAAATATATTAATATAATCTTTAGCTTGACAATAATCCGTGTGTTTTTTTTTTTCGTATCTATTTGTGTTATTTTTTTTTTAAACAAAATCTTGTTCCTAGAACACGATTGATACAAAATATCTTTTATCTTTGTTTGAATTTCAAAAAAATCCATACAATCATCATCTATTAGTATATCATATGTAAAGCATCTCGTTGGAAGAAAAAAAAAACAAAAAAAAATTGTTAGCTAGCTTGTATTCATTAATCATCTACTATTAGTACATGCAAAGAAGCTTCTTTGTCCCTATTATAACTCGTGAAAAGTGTTTCAATTCCTTTTTCTAGATAACCCATTGTATCACGGTTTGTGAGTATTTAAAACTAGAAAAGCGACAGTTATTTAATATAATAAATAGGCAGTATCTGCATCCGAATATACATGACGTGGATCCGTGGATGGACACATACCCTGATACGATTATATCTATATTAGTATTTAGATATGTTTAATTATTTAGTTTGATCTTATAAGATATTTACCTTGTTTAGGATTCTATTTCTTGTAGGGATTTATTCTTATATATAGGACCGATGTAATCGATGAATGAATGAAGAAATATAATATTGAGAATATCGTTAGCCCTAGAGTTGTTCTAGTTCCTCTTTATCGAACGTGCGCCGCTGCCGACGGAGTTCATCTCCGCGTTCAGCCTTTTATCCACCGACGACCTTGTTCGACAAGGCGCCGGGTTGTTCTTTCATCCGCTGACCTCCTGCTCGAGGCGCCGGACCGTTATTCGATCGATGAGTCGATCGCTTGTTAGGGTTTTTCACCTTAACAATTGGTGCTTTCATTGAGAGCTCTCTCCTTGAGAGCTTTCATAGCCAAACTCACGTCATCATCACATCATCACGCGCCGCCGCCAAAAGCTCCGTAGGTTGCTACAGCAAACCCAAAAAAAAAAAAAATCAGCGCTGAGCACCTCTTCCTCACTGTATTATTCAAGCAATAGAAGGGAATTCTAACCAATTCAGCAAAACAGCGACCACCAACGTTCTTCCCACTGAAAATAGTGACTCTCTCCGGAATTGCGACGCGCTCTACTTTCCATGCAAAAATCACACCGAAGCCCGCCAGCCCCGCCGCCGCGGTCGATTTACCCTCCGCGTTCCCATATATCGTCAGGCCATCCGAGCACCTCTGCTCCACCACCACCCGCACCAGCGGCCGACCCATGGACAGCCGCCATGGAGCGCCTCATGGCCAGACTCGACGCGATCGAGACTCGATTGACCTCTCCCGAACGCCGTAGCCTTCACTCGCGGCCCCCGTTGCTGACCAGCCCCAATCATCACTTCGACGGCGACGTTGGACCAGCCCTACTATTCGAGGAATCATGCAGTCGCCACCGCCACCACCCAGTTCTGGACGGAGCGGATTTTTCTTTCGATACTAGTGGGGGCACACGTCTCCACCAATCTAAGGAGTTGAGCTCCCTGGGTTTCAGCCAGTATCGTGGCTCGGAACACGCTTCCCATCACGGCGCGTTCGTGAGCAACAATCATCGGGTCTTCGGACGAGCCTTTCCACACACCCCCGCTGACGATGCTCGTTCACTCCCACCACCTCCGACTTCTTCATGGGACCGTCCTCTCGCTCGTCTTCAGCTTGATGTCGTTGACTACGAGGAGCCGCGCCGCCACACTTCATGGGCTGCATCTAGACGCCAAGAATCTCGCATGGACGTTCACCCAGCCGCTTCACACGAGGCACCACAAGCACCATCTCTACGCACACAGTGGCGAGAGCCTCGCTCGTCGTCCAATGTTTCTTCTAGTTCGGTATCGACGCCCGCTCCCCCGAGCTTGGCCACACACGAACCTGCCACGTCCCCGACACAGCCCATCTATGTGTCAGCCATGGAGAAAGCCGAGCGAGCCAAAAGAAGACTGTGTTTTTATTGTCCCGAGAAGTGGGTACATGGCCATGTGTGTCAGATGAAGTTTCTTGCTTACTATGAGGAGGAAGACACCGATGATCAGCAGTGGGACGATGACCATGCTACCGACGAGGAGAATGACGACGCTCAACCCGAACCAAGAGTGTCAACGGAGCCTGGTGTAACCACGGTACATGAGCTGCATGATGCCAAGGCCTTCGTGTATCAAAAGCTACTTGATGCCGATGCCGAACTGCCGGATGCAGAGGCAGAGCTGCAGGCTGCGGTCGAACCACATGCCCTCAAGGCCGAGGCTCTCAAGCGAACCGTCCATCCTTGCATAAGTGCAGCGCCCAAGCTCCAACCATCGCCAGCACTTCTCGCCTGCAATTATGAGGCACTCTATCAAGGTCATTTCACTTTGGTTGGGTCCATGGAGCGCAGATGGAAGGTGGTCGACAGTATCGAGCTAACTCACTTTATTCGGCGTGTGTTTGATCCCGGAGGGGATAACTCACCTCAAAGTGCATTTTGTTTCAATTCGCCCCGGTGTGCGTGGATCGTGGCAACGTGGTACCCACCTTGAGGACAAGGTGGATTTCAACTGGGGGAGAGTTGATACGATTATATCTATATTAGTATTTAGATATGTTTAATTATTTAGTTTGATCTTATAAGATATTTACCTTGTTTAGGATTCTATTTCTTGTAGGGATTTATTCTTATATATAGGACCGATGTAATCGATGAATGAATGAAGAAATATAATATTGAGAATATCGTTAGCCCTAGAGTTGTTCTAGTTCCTCTTTATCGAACGTGCGCCGCTGCCGACGGAGTTCATCTCCGCGTTCAGCCTTTTATCCACCGACGACCTTGTTCGACAAGGCGCCGGGTTGTTCTTTCATCCGCTGACCTCCTGCTCGAGGCGCCGGACCGTTATTCGATCGATGAGTCGATCGCTTGTTAGGGTTTTTCACCTTAACATACCCCTCCCATCAAATCGAACTAGGCGGTCCACAATTTGCATGACTCATCATCCCACCCTTTTAATTACAGTAGTATGCATTAAATTTGAATTTAGATCGTAGTATTAGATAATGTACTGTATTTTAATTATTCAGCTACATGATTCCTCATTTTCAACGAGCATTGGGAATTTGGGTGTCTAATCTTAATCTAGTTCACTAAGCTAAATGTACATACTTAATGTGTAAATTGTTAATGTAAAGATAGTACCCGTTTTGTCTATTTAATTTGACACGTTTCTTAAATATATATAAGTATAAAATAATAGAAACATGTTAAGTTGAACAGAATTGATGGAGTATTATTTAAAAAGATTATTATAAATATACATCCTAAAATTAAATCTTAAAAAATTAAATATTGTCCTGAAAAACTAAACTTTAAATTAAAATATGTATATATATATGGCACTGCAATATTAGTCATGCATACATTAAGTATGCACGTATGGAACATTCTGATTTACTTACTCCTCCAAAAGATTACACAATAACATTTTAAAAATATAAAGTATACTTTTTATTTTTATTTTGGAAATATAAAACTAGGTATATGTATTTTCTAAAGAATAAATAAGTAAAATACATTTGTGTCAAAGAAAAAGAAGAACTAAAGGGAAAACAAAGGGCCGGGCCTTAATTTCATGTATAGTTTTCATTTTCACCGTATCATTAGATTTAATCCTTTAGATAATTTCAATAATCTGCCTTTGAGCTAAGAAGATTGTTGATTTTCAATTGTTCAAAGTTGATTTCATACTGCAAAAATGGAAGTGGAAATACCCCTCATACCCATTCTAACTTTGTCAACAAGAATTATACCCTCCAACATAATTTACATAAATTATACCCATATTTTGCTTTTTCAGACCAAATTGCCCTTACTCACTTTCCATTTTTTACGAGTTCACGAGTTATCTTCCCTAAGCCTTTTTACCTCACCCAATTCAATTTCCCCCAGTTCTCTCTCTTATTCTTTTTCACGCCATAGCTTCTTCCCTTGAACCGCTACTCCCTCCTCCTCCACTCCACTGCCCTCCCCCTCCTCACCCCCTCACCTCCTTCGTCGTCGCTGCCCATCCGGCAAAACCCAACACCACTGTCACCAACCAACTGTTCCTCGATCTCAGCATCTGCCCCGCATACTTCCTCAGCCGCACCCTCGGGAGCATTAACTGACCATAATTAGGACGATCTCGAGGGGAGGAAGGAGGCCGATCTGGGAGTGGAAGAGGGGAACGGAGTCGACGATCTCAACCCCGGCGCTGAAATGAAAGTAAAAATGAAATGCGGGGTATTTGAATTTGTGTGGGGGGAGAGAATTAGGTTTGAATGAAAATTGTGAATCTGAATTATTAGGGGTAATTTTGTCCGAAAAAGCAAAATATGGGTATAATTTATGTAAGTTAAATTGAAGGGTATAATTCTTATTGACAAAGTTAGAATGGGTATTTCAAATAATGCCCCAAAATAGAATATATTTCTCGATTATATTACTATTAGTTATTCTCTTCCAACACGTAAGTATACGTGTCAATGCCCCTGCCATCTTTAGTTTCTGGTCTGAAATAAAAAAGATTTTTCCAACTCAATAAATGAAGTGAGGCTGCACAAAGTACATAATGTATTTATTGTTAGTGATTTAATTAACGTGGCCCACACTCTGTCAAGTTAGGCGAACGAAGCCAAATATAATGTTATTTTTTTAAATAAATATAATGGGAAGTTAAGAAACCTATTTAATTACATAAAATTTTTAAGAACGACGACACTCAATGTGTGTGAGAGAGATAAAGACTTTAATTAGATGGCTAAACAAATGTTTGATTAATCAGCTTAATAATAATAAAAAAAAACAATGTTATTTGGAGAATTGATCGGAAAATATTTAATATACAGAGGACGCTCCACCGTTTACCATTGATATACATTTGATGCGTAAAAAATGTGTCCACCGCTCCACAGTTTACGGTTGATACATTTGATGTGTGAAAAATGTGTCCATCATTCACTGTTGACACATTTTTAAATTAAGATTTAATTTTCTTAGAGTTTAGTACTCCTATTTAAGATATCAATTTATAAATATAATATTGTCACGTCATTTTTATGTGCTTTGAGGGTGTTTATTTTGGGTGATCAGATCATATTGACTAATTTTATCCAGCTTAATTACATATTTACTTTGTACGATTTAAAATATAGTATATTTCATGGTCCGCTATTGACTTGCATTTTATCTTTTGATATGATACTAATCCGGTATATGAATCTCATCCAAACACATGAGATTATCTTATTTCTCAAAGTAAACACCCGTTTTAAATCTACCTATTATGAGTATCAGAGCGTTCCTTATATGTAGTATTATATGAAAAAAACTCATATGGCGGACAGAGTCATGCTATACATAACCTTCTACATAGTAAAAATAATATATTCAAAGAGATTCAAATAGATTTCTTGGTACAAGTTCTTCATTTAGTTGGTTAAACCACTCCGCGCAACAAACAATATTTTGATGAATTTTGAATAATTCAAAACGCGTAGATCATCGTTATTTATACAAGGTATATTCATACGTTTTAGATGTTTTGCTAGAGCTCCCTTCTAAATGTTTACATATGACTCACAAAAGGAGGTAATGAACCCAATTCAAATATCTGCAATTGAATATCGATATAGAGATTTTGGCGAAATTCGAATTCATGGTCCCTCAGTTACAAATTTGTCACTTCAAAAGATGCATATTCTTCGACGTACCAAAAAAAAAGGTGCATATGTTATGAATTTTTTGAAAGACAATTTCCTTATTTTTCGCTTTAACACTCTTTCACTAATTGATGATTTGATTTCCTTCTTTCTTAATAATAGGGTCTTTGAACCGGCCCGGCCGGAAGTTTTAATTAGGTCGGACGGACTTCCTTGTAGCAATTGAGCATGATTTTTGATAGGTACTTTGAAATACACTTAAGGTCCGTTTTGTAGCCTTCATGAGAAAATGCTAAATAAAGTTAGATAAGATAAAAATTATGAAAAATTATCTTGATGATATACTGTTCAACCAAGATAATTTTATTTGATGTGAAAGGCCAGATACTTCAAAAAGAAATAATAATTTTATCACGGTTCTCGAAATAACTTATTTCAGATACCAAACAAACATAAAATACTAGATAACTTTATTTATCTGGGCTTTTCTTAACCACCAAACAAGTTCTTATATAATGTGAATTGAAGGTGCCATATTTGAATTAGTTGCAATGAACATTCATTTGTATAGTTATACTACATCATACATACGTACATACTTAGTTATATCACGTAAGATTTGAAAATATGTATCATCGCTAATGATATTCTAAGCATAGTAATTGCCAAGTCTCAACGATTTTCAAATTAAAAAAATAGACAACCGATGGCTAGCATAATATTTTTAAATTGGTTTATTCCTTTAGAAGATACGATAAATTTCTTGCGCTCAACATCGAATTAATGCAGAGATTACCGCACCATTCACAATACATCCTTCTCCCAACATCAACTATAGAACAAATTATTATCATCTCCACAAAAAAAGAAAAAAAAAAGTATATAACATTAAAGTCAAATTAGAGCAGTTGGAAGCCACGTCCTTTTTACATCAGATCCACGTAAAGTTAACCCTATCCTTCGAAGCATAAAATGCTCATTATTATCCCAAATCTTTTCATCAAAATTTCCAATATTTCAATACAACTAACGTTATTTCAAGCACAACTCTCTTCATCCAAACACATACACTTCTACTCACAACACACAACTATGATCATCTAAGCCCTCTGTCCCTCCCGGTTATTATGGACGACCTCCCTTTATTTCGAGCATCATTCCGAGTCGACCGGTCTCACTCATGGGGATCCGCGATCAGAAGACGAAGCTGGTCAACAAGACCGGTCAACTGATCGGTTTCGATGTTGAACATGGGATTTGCCCGCTCCGAGATCTGCCAGCAGGCAAATCTCGGAGCGTGTCACTTTCCCTAATACGTAAGCGCTGTAGGGAGCACGGATCGCCCGATTGGCCAATCCGCGTTCTGATTAACGGCCGTTTTCACGGCATGCAGCTTCATCCACGTCATCACATCTTGATGATGACGAGGATTGTTTTCAGGTACAAGTGGAGTCCGGACGGCACGTGCGTGCTGATTGCGGAGGGAGTTGTGGAGAATTTCGTTGACCGCGTCTTTGGCTGCTTCATCAAGTTGACTTTTGTCTTGATTAATTATTTTAATTTTATTTTATTTACTAGTTTTTGGGTTAATTAGTATATATGTATTTTTATTTTTTCAGAATATACCTGGTTTTGGATCAAAGGAAAGATAATTGTACTCAGTTTTTGCCCTCCTGAAATTTATATGGTCGCAATATTTTTTTTTTCTATTTATTTTTTTAGGTAAATTTGATGATTTAGTTCATTTTCGTTTTATGAAGAGATAAATTCAATCTAACCCATTACTACTGGTATTGTCAGCTGGGATAAGAGAATCTACAATGAAATAGCAGAAGCTGATTCGACAAGGAGAAGCACTAGGTATGCTATGTATGGTGTGTATATATATACATATATGTGTTTCCTCTTGACTTGCCAAAATTTCATGCTCAGATAAGTGTCGTATTTCAGAATTCAAAGTAAAAATATTCTGAATTATTCCCTTCGATTCATTCATAATGAACTTTTTTTTTATAAAGTTGAACCTATTATAATATGAAAGAGCTCGTTATTGATTGAACGGAGAGAGTTTATTATGTTTACTTTGTCATCACTGCATAATCTTTACTTTCTGACTTTCTTATACTGTAATTAAGAATAAAAATGGTAAAATTATCTATTTTCTTGGTACATGCGATTTAATTTTCTAAATATTTTTTTATCATTAAATTAAAAATTACTATAATTTCCGTGGCAGGAGCTTTCAAGATCCGCACGGAGTGGGGCCATCGGTAAGAGATGTGAATTGCCTACCATTGAGGTAAGTGATTGATAAAATCGAATGGTATCCTCTGTTCCACATTCGACGTCCTAAAATTTAATTTTTATTAGTTTTATATTGTATTTTATAAAAATAAAAATTCTATAACATACTAAATCATAATAAACATTTATAAGTAAAAATTGAAATTTTTAAAAATTATATACCCTAATTTTGAATTTATCAACCTTAGTATAACTAATGAAAAAAGTGAAATAAATGCTAAAAAATAATTATAAACTCTAATTATATGGGTGGACCCTTGAAAATAATCATAAAATTAATCTAAATCATTATAAAATAGTTTTTTTTGAAAAAAAAAAATATAAAACTAATAGAAATCACGATTTAGGACATAGTAGAGACACCGAGCTGGGGATAGAGGATCCCTTATTCCATTAATTAAGCTCCAATAATAAAAAAAAATGTTACTTTTGTTACAGAGAGGACGTTGATACAGTGGAAGTGCCATTGATAGACAACAGCCCACAGCTGTTGAGGTAAAGATATGCATGCATTATTCTTCTCCTTTACTACATACTGTAGATTTTTCTTTTACTTATTTATTTTTTGTGGTTGCAGTTCTTTCGTTCTCCGTTCAGCCAGCTGGAGGAAAACGATCATCAACGCGATTCCGAGTCAGAAAGGGAGGATGGTGCGGCTGTGGTACGGCGGCGGTGGAAGAACCAGAGCCGCTCTCGCATCTGTTTTGAACTCATCAGGCAAAAACTGGAATGCAGCAACGGTTGAAAGTCGGAAACGGCTTTCTCGAATGCTTTCTCTGCGAAGAAGGGATGAGTTTCATCGCCTTCTGCTCTTCGCATTTGCCTTCCTTCTCGTTGCTACTCTGCATCTTCTCCGTATGTGGAAAAACAGTCTGTAATTAATTGTATATAATCCTCATAAGATCATGGCATGGCTCCCACATCGAATGTATATATGTATATATCACCTTCTCAACTTGCAGTTGCTGGGCTCGATGTTAGCCAATTAATGTTTGTATATATAAGTATGACTTTGTACGTTGATTTAGTTTTATGGATGGAACTCTGGTTCTCTTTGATCGGAAAGGAAAATGAGGGATATGGTATGAAAATGGTGTAAAATATTATCTCATGTTTTCTATGACGGAAAATAAAATTTACATGTGGAAGATATTATCAATTCAAGTTGGGATGGAAATATTGTATAGGTTTGGAGTGAAAATGGCTGCCCAGGAAAATTTTCCTTATTTTTCTTATCTTTTTCAACAAAGAGAACACTAACCTTACGAAACCTAATGCTAGAATACCACATCATGGATCCCTAGTTATTTACGGAGCTTAAACTTTGGATGGTTGATCAATTAGCGCTACGCAAAATTTATGTGTATCACCGATAGAAATTTCCGCCGCTAAAGCCCAAAATTCCGTCAGCATTTGTGTTGCAGATCGTCGACGGAGTATGCCCCGAGCACAAGGTCGAGCTGTGGCGCCGTGTCCCCCTTGCCTGATCGTGGACTTGCATGCCATGCGTGCCTACCATGCCTCTTTGTCGTACCAATGCACGACCACGACTTGGAGCGGCCGTGGTCGTGTAATGTGATGTGGGTTTCTAGGTAAGCCAAAATACACAATTGAGATTCCACGTCATCCAGTCGTGTAATTGTCTTAGGTCGTGTATTTGACTAAAATTTAGCCATTTTATACAAGTGACTATATTTTACTTTTATATTTTATACTCCCGTCCACGATCTATAGACTCATTTTTTTTTGCACGCGTTTCCACATGTGCCGGTCTATAGATCGTGGACGGAGGGAGTATTATGATACGGGCTATTTTTTCTAAATTAACTCTTTACGCCCATGCTTTAACTAGTATATTTGTTTAACAGAAATTCTCTCTTAAAACTTAAAAATAATAATTGCCTAACCACCCTTTTATTAATCGAAACGTAGCAACTAGCTAGAGAATAGTTAAAATATAAGAAATAAGAAAAGACTTAGAAATGGTAAGAGAAACAATAATCATATGAAAAGTAAGCTACCAAACAGCAGCGCGTTTCACATATTCTTATTTATACAATCACTCGTAGAGAATGAATCTTTGTCACTCCAAATATAAAAAAACATTCCCAATTTTCAAATGATTTGGAGCCAATCACCTCTTAGCTCCAAGAATTTTCTCACTCAGATTCACCAACGCGTAGCTCGATTGAGTACCCAAACACGACGTCGTATTTATACTGATCATCGTATGCAGAAGCAGAAGCCAAAAAAGAAAAAAAAAATCATATAAATTAAAGCGCGATTTGTTTTTTTTTTGAAAAATTGATATTGGGAGGCGCGTGTACTCACGTCAAAATGTCGAGCGGCGGCGGCGGCGGCGGCGCAGATCCGGAGGCGAGGAAGGACCGGAGAGAGCAGATCCGGCACCTGGAGAAGGAGGCGTTCCAGCTGGCGAACTACTACTTCGTCTTCCAAGGCGTGATTTTCACCGGATTCTACCACGCGCCGTCGCACGTCAAGTGCAAGTACAAGTGGATCCCCTTCCTACTGTCGGTCCTCGCCGGATTCCTCAACTTCTGCGCGCTCTCGAGGATCGCGCTGAGCTATAAGAGCGTGCTGGACGACGCCGACGCCGATTCGATCGGAGGAGCCGAGTCGATCGCGGTCGCGTGCGCCAGGCGGTGGAGGTGCTTCAATTTCGTCGCTTGCCTGGTCATCGTCCTCGCCTTCCTCGCCGTCACGCTCGCCGGCTGCTTGCTCATCACCTGCGGCGTCGACGCGGCGGCGCCTCCCTCGCCCGACGCCGCCTGATGCTTCTTTTTTTTTTTTCGCGCCGCATTTCGAAGTTTTATGAATTGTTTCGCCCGTTTCGTGGGGGGAAGGTGTTGCTTTCACGCGCGGAGTGTTGTGTTTTTCTATTTTTAACTGTCGGTTTTCTTTTTCTTTTCTATTTTATTTTAGGTTCATAATTGTATTTTCATAATTCGCTTGATTACATAATAAATAGCACGTGTGAATTCGTAATGTATTTCGGTAAATGGAGTAAAAATAACATGAAATTTATGTTTGAGATATTTGTAGGTGTCTAGTAAAATTCTCATTTGCGATTTAGTATATTTTAAATGTCTTCATCTTAGTGAGGAAGTAGCAATCATTGCATCATCCAATATTTTTTCCATCCCCGCAAATCTAATTTCACTTACTAAATAAGTTACTACTACTGTCTTACAAATTTAATTTTAAATTAATGCTTTAATGTCCATCTTGGTGTGCTTAATATTTCAACAGGTGACGTGACTTGTTTAAATCTTACCGAAGAGAAATTATATCCTACTATAAAAAAATTATAAACTCTACTTAAAAAAACTAAACCCTAGCTAACTGGAAAAATTGTCGACCTGACACTGACACGTCAACGATAATGTGCTCATGACGGTGCGCGGTGGAGCTAGCATTTTATACCCAAAACGAAAACTAATAAACTCACTATCCAAAATAAACATTCTAGACATTAATGTGTCAACAACTGATGAGACAATGTCATGTCAATTATTTTTTTTATTTAAGATTTATTTTTGAAGTACGATTTAATTTTTTTAGTAATATTCGTAAAATATATATTTATAAAAAATTTATTAAATATATTAACGTCACGTCATGCTATTAACATATTAAATATACTCATGCGCTTAATAGAAGAGCATTGCTTTGCATAGGCCTTTTCTGCGACATAATAATAACATCACTCGATCTTCATAATATTCATGTCAATATAAACTCACACGATCATCGGCTACTTATGGTTTTCTAATGAAATTCATAGTATATATAATCGTTGTTCAAAACACATTAATCTCCCTCTCTATTTTAAAAATAAATAAATAAAATAAGTCATCGCCTAACCACCAGCCTTTGATTAATTGACACGTAGCAAGTGGATCGGAGATGACTAGTTGAAGTATGTAAGAAAAGACTTGATTCTAAAAAAAAGAAACAAATATACAAGAGAAGACTTGGAAATGGTAAAAGAAACAATAATCATTATATGGTACCAAACAGCAGCGCGTTTAACATATTTTTAATTATTCACGACCACTATACCAATTCATGTAAAGAATATTTGTCACTCCAAATTATATTCTAAATCATTCCCTTTTTTTTTTTTTTTTTGTTCTTATTAAAATATTGTGAAGCCAATGAGTTCTTAGCTCCATGAATTTTCCTCCCAATATTCATCATTCACCCCAACGCGTACACAATATGTATTTATACTCATAAGCACAATTCAATTTCACAAATTAACCAAATACTATTTGAAAAAATAATAATAATAAAAATATTAGGCGCGTGTCTGCACGTCCGATGACACAAGGTGACGTCAATGCTCGGAGTCCCCTCCGGGGAGAGAATGGCCGGAATCTTGAGGAGGCGGAGAATGGCCGGAATCCGGAGGCGGAGAAGGAGAGGAGGGATCAGATCCGGCACCTGGAGAAGGAGGCATTCCAGCTGGCGAACTACTACTTCGTCTTCCAAGGCGTAATCTTCACCGCGTTCTACCACGCGCCGTCGCACCTCAAGTGCGGCTACACGTGGGTCCCGCTCACCCTGTCGGCCCTCGCCGGAGTCCTCAACTCGTGCGCGCTCTTGAGGATCGCGATGACCTACAAGAGGACGCTGGACGAGGGGGACACCCGCGCCGCCGGCGGGGACTCGGTGGCGGCCATGTGCGACCGATGGTGGAGGTGCTTCTACGTCGTCGGTTGCATGCTCTTCGTCCTCGCCTTCCTCGCTGTCACGCTCGCCGGCTGCTGGATCATCACCTGCGGCGGCGACGAATCGTCCCAGGTGGCGCCCTGAAGGACGCCCTGAAGCTTGCATTGCTTTTAATCAGTTTTTAGTTCCGTTGCTTCATGCATGAAGAGTTTTTTTAAAGGGTGTTTAGTGTTTGTGTGTTCGATTTCTTTTCCTTTTTTCCTTTCCTTAATACGGAGTATTTTTTTTGGTCGTTTATATTTTGTTTGTGTATAATATTATCACTTAAAAATATATGGAATTTAACATGAAATATATATGAATTTGATGCAATCTGAAATATATGAGTGATTCAAAGTGATTTGTGATCGTCGGACTAATTGAATACTCCCTCTGTCCCATTTAACATATTTTTGACACATTGTTATGTTTGTGCACAATTTTCTTTTTTTGTCCGTGATATTTGTGTACAACCCAATTTTAGAGGCGAACTTCATATATTTTTTCTATTATCAAAAAGTCAATAAAAATATACTTTAAATGATAAATAATAATAATTTTTTTTTAAAAAAGTACAATTAAATTACTAACAGGGCTCGGTTGGGCAACTTGGGCCAAATTTTGGTAGGGTATTACTACTGGAGAATAGCCGAGGGAAAAGGTCCATTAAATTTCCTCTGCCTTTCGAAAAAAGATAGGCCCAAAATAAGGTTTTTTATTTTTATTTTTATTTTTATTTAAAATTCTGATACTTCTTCTTTTCTATCCTAGACTTTACCAGCTGCGTTCGTGGAAAGACACCGTATTAATCACAATCGAGTCACTCTGCAGCTGGAAACCGACCCTAGACGGACATGGATCGTCAAGATTTGAAAGGTCGACGACAGCTACTACTTCGTCGATGGCTGGTTCGACTTCGTCCATGAAAACGCTATTCGGAAAATGCATACGGTTCTTTTTGTAGAGAATCTGGTGTTCCACAGCATGCAGATGGTGAAGAACGAGCTGGTGACGTGGCAAAGAAGACCAGTGATGTGGCATTTGGTTGATTGAATCTGGTTTGTTGATTAATAAGTGCATCTCACGGCTGTTATGAGTCGTGCATGTGTAGTGTGTGAGTGAATGAGCTTGAGACTCATGCTTTCCCTTTTCATTAGAATATAAATAGAAATGGATTTAACAATTCTTTCCTTGAGTTTTGTTGAATGAAAATACTTTGCATTCTGCAGTAAACATTCTTCTTTCATTATGAATTCCATCGATTTCTACATGGTACTAGAGCTGTTTCTACCATAGATCTGACTCCTGGCTATTGTTTTTTACTTGTTTAAAGTTCATTACACTCTAAATCATGGTAAAACAAAAGAAAAATTGGCAGTGGAAGGAATTATTCAATAATGGAGTTGTGGGATCTGGAGTGAAGAATGAAGGAGATCAATTATTCAATAATGGAGCTGTGGGATCTGGAGTGAAGAATGAAGGAGATCGTGAAAATCCAGATACTAGTGAAGATGACTCCGATTGGTATGAGGACGATGAAGATCTGCAGCTTACAACTAAGGAAATTCGAGAAATCCTGCGTTTGCAGTCATCGGACCACCCCGGTATGCAACTCGTATCTGATCATTTAACTGGTAACAACTTTTATCAGTGAAGTAGATCGATTAGACGAGCACTAGGAGCTCATCATGGTAAGCTAGAACTGCTAGATGGTAGATTTCCATTGCAAAATACTGGTAGCAAATACTATAAAGCCTGGTTAAGAGTTGATTACATGATTTCTAATTTGATCACTAATTCTATTTCCAACGAACTAGTTAATGCTTTCAATCACCTTGACACAACATAAAAACTGTGGGAGACACTAAATCGAAGGTTGGGTAGGTGTAGTGGACCTAAGGTTTATAAGTTACAAAAGGAAATATTCACTTACAAACAAGGGGATCAATCTGTGTTGATATATTTCACTAACCTTAATGCCTTATGGAATGAGTTGGATATGTTGCTGCCTAGTGTGAGTTGTAGTTGTGATACAAAGAGGATTTATTTTGAGAGAGAAGGACAACAACGCATGTTGCAGTTCTTGGTTGGGTTTAGGGATGAATATGAGCAAGCAAGGCAACAAATACTACTGATAGAGCCATTACCAGGTTTAGAAAAGGCGTATGGTATGGTGATTCAAGTGGAGGACCAAATATTATTGCAAAATGGAAGGATGGAAACTGATCCAAGGATGGCCATGCAGGTTGGTAGACAAGCTCCTTTCAGACCACCAGCAGGCAGCAACTAGATTTAATCTAGGATTTAACCTAGGAGGGTATAAAAGAAGGTTGCCAAAAGAAGAAAGGAAAATGTTGAAGTGCACACACTGTCAAGAGAATGGGCATGGACACATGAGTGTTTCAAACTACATGGCTATCCTGACTGGTACAAGAGGCTCAAAGAGAATAGGGCTAATAAAAGGATTAACTATTTAGAAGAAGATGGAGATAACTGCTCAGATGAGAGAAATTATGGGAATGAAATGCCAATGGATATGGCCAAATTACAGACAGAAATAGCAAAGTGCTTCAGTCAATTGGATCAGAGAGATCAAGGTGGAAATAATCTAACAGATGTAAACATGATACAAGGAGGTAAGGATAAACAGACTCCATTTGAAGGGCATTATGCTTTCACAGTAGTGCCAAGTATGGCAAGGCAGTGATGGATAATATATTCAGTGGCTAGTTCTCATATTTGTCATGACATGGATTTGCTGGTTTCATCTTATAGGTTGGGAGAACTAGTAAATGTGCATCTACCAGATGGAACAGTTAAAATAGTCACACATGCAGGAGATGCAAGGATTAGCAAGAATATCTACCTTAAGGATGTTCTTTTGGTGCCAAGTTTTACACACAACCTGATCTCAGTAGCTCAACTAATTCATGATTCTGCAGCAAAATGTATTTTCCTGCCTACACAATGCATTATCCAGGGCCAAGAGAATGACAAAATTCTTGAAATTGGAAAGATAATTAAGAATCTTTATGTCATAGAAGGAGTGGTAGAGAATTACTTCTGTAATCTATTTGATTCCAGAAAGATGACTGCACAGCAGTGGCATGTTTTCTTAGGACATCCTTCTATCACTACAATGAAGCATATAACAGGCATCACTGAGCAGTTCACATCAGAATTGATCAAAGAGTTGGAACAATGTGAAATATGTTTGAAAGCTAAATAGAGTAGAGATCCATTTCATGTTTTGAATATGAGAATTGATAATCTCTTTGATTTAGTTCATGTTGATTTATGGGGATCATATGCAACAAAAAATATTTATGGTACTAAATTCATGCTTACTACTCCCTCCATTTCATATATATTGACACCTTTCTTTTTAGCTTTTCTGGCACGCTTTTCTACGTTTCTCGATGATGAGTTTTAAAATGAATTTTTAAAGAATTCTTTCTTTAACGGGATACTACGACAGTCTTAGTATCCCGTAAAAGAAAGAATTCTTCAAAAATCCATTTTAAAACCCATCATCGAAAAGTGTGGAAAAGCATGCCAGAAAAGCCAAAAAGAAAGGTGTCAATATATATGAAATGGAGGGAGTATAGTAGAAGATTACAGTAGAGTAACTTGGACTTATATGCTTGATAGCAAAGAGAAGGTGTTTGAGGTGTTCCATACTTATATCAAAATGGTGCAGCACAATTTAGAAGGAAAATTGAGGTTCTGAGGTCAGATCATGGCAGTGAGTTTATAAATTTGAGGTTTAGACAGATGCAAGATTCTTTTGGTATTTTGCATCATAAATCTTGTGTGTATACACCACAACAAAATAGTATTGTGGAAAGGAAACACAGAACTCTTCTTGATGCAGCAAGAGCACTGATGTTTCAAAGTTCTATGCCAGAAATATTTTGGCCTTACTCTCTTATGACTGCAACTTGGATGATTAACCGGATGCCTAGAGTGCTGGATTGGAAAACACCTTATGAGTGTTGTTTGGCACTCTACCAGACATGAGTATTCTGAGACCATTTGGGTGCTTAGCCTATGCAGCAAATGTCTCTCCCAAGAAGAGGAAATTTGATTCTAGAAGCCACAAGTGCGTTTTCTTGGGATATGATGTGATGCATAAAGGTTTTCTTCTTTATGACTTAGCTACACATAAGATAATTACATCTAGAGATGTCAAATTTTTCCCAGACTCTTATCCTTTTTTTGATACAGTTGAGGAGGAACTGGAAGTACAACTACCATTAGTAGACATCATGGGTGGTGAAGGAGATGCTGACCTTGATGATGATATGGTTTCACTGGGTGATTGTCCTAGTACAGAGGCACATTTGGATGATCAAACAATTGATTCACCAACTGTTGTCTCAGAGATGGTTCCAGTTCAAAGAAGTACTAGGATGCATCATCCACCAGAATGGATGAAAGATTATGTTGGGAATCTACAGATTGGTACTTCCCTACTTCCTTCTACTTCTATTACCCCACCTATATTTCCATATACTATTTCACCTCAGCTTAGCCCCTCATATGTCACCTATTTGTTCAATGTTTCAATTGGTCATGAACCAACTACTTATAAAGCTAGTTTGCTACCTGATTGGGTAAAGGCTATGCAAGATGAGTTGGCAGCTCTAGAATCTAATCACACTTGGGATTTGGTTTTTTTACCTGCAGGTAAGAAACCTATAGGCAATAAGTGGTTTTATTAGTTGAAGTTGAAGGCTAATGGTGAGGTTGATAGATGCAGGGCAAAGTTAGTGGCTAAGGGTTTTAATCAAGAACATGGTGTAGACTATCATGATGTATGTCAATAATGCATTCCTACATAGTTTTTTGCATGATGATATCTATATGAAGCCACCTCAAGGGTACACAAAGGCTAAACCAGGAGAAGTCTGTAAGTTAGTTAAAAGTTTATATGGTTTGAAACATGCCGCTCGAGAATGAAATCATGAATTCAGCAGGGTTCTTATTTCTCATGGTTTTAATCAGTTTGCTCATGATCATTGTCTCTTTACAGGCTCTACATTCTTATGTCTTTTAGTATATGTTGATGATGACTTCTTAATGGACCAGATGAGAGCTTGATTTCTGATCTCAAATTTGTGCTGCACAAAGCTTTACTATTTCTGCACATTATTTTCTTGGTATGAAAGTTGTTCGAGGAGAGTCAGGAAAATACATTTTGGACTTGGTTGATTCAGTTGGTTTCACAGGATGTGTGCCTGTTTCTACACCTTTACCACCGGGTACATATCTCTCCAATAGCAGGTCCAAACGTTT
This sequence comes from Mentha longifolia, assembly GCA_001642375.2. Taxonomy (NCBI): domain Eukaryota; kingdom Viridiplantae; phylum Streptophyta; class Magnoliopsida; order Lamiales; family Lamiaceae; genus Mentha; species Mentha longifolia. The sequence continues at coordinate 3,388,236 of CM038118.1, read as the reverse complement.
ATTTGATCCAAATGTGTATAGAAGGCATGTGGGTAGGTTGCTTTACTTGAACTTAACTCGGCCTGACATCAGTTATGTTGTTCAACAGCTCATTCAGTTTATGCATAAACCTACTAATTCCCACCTTGCAACTGCTTTGCATGTTGTGAAACATTTGAAAGGCAATCCTTCTCTTGGCATCTTCTATTCTGCTTGGTCTACTTTTGCAGTCACAGCCTATAGTGATGCAGACTAGGGCTCTTGTCCGGACACCAGGCGATCCCTTACTGGTCTCTGCATTTTTCTTGGATCTTCTCTTGTTTCCTGGTGCTGCAAGAAGCAGACCACAGTCTCTGCCTCTTCTGCTGAGGCTGAGTACCGAGCATTAGGTAGCTCAGTGCATGAGTTGAAATGGTTGTTCTATTTGATGCATGACTTTGGTATATCAGTTTCTCTACCTCTACCTCTCTATTGTGATAACATGGCAGCTTTACATATCACTAAAAATCCAATTTTTCACGAGAGAAGCATCTTGAGATAGATTGTCATAATGTGCGCAATCAGTTTTTGCTTGGTTTTATCCTTCCTTCCTATGTGCCTTCTGCTTCTCAATTGGCTGATCTTTTTAATAAAGCACCCTTTCGTGGTTTCCTATCCAAGATGAGTCTTTTAGATGTTCATGGGTCTCATCTTGAGGAGGGGGGGGGGGGGGGGGGGGGGGTATAGAGAATCTCGTGTTCCACAGCATGCAGATAGTGAAGAACGAGCTGGTGACATGGCAAAGAAGACCAGTGATGTGGCATTTAGTTGATTGAATCTGGTTTGTTGATTAATAAGTGCATCAAACGGCTGTTATGATTCGTGCACATGTAGTGTGTGAGTGAATGAGCTTGAGACTCACGCTTTCCCTTTTCATTAGAATATAAATAGAAATGGATGTAACAGTTCTTTCCTTGAGTTTTGTTGAATGAAAATACTTTGCATTCTGCAGTAAACATTCTTCTTTCATTATGAATTCCATCGATTTCTACACTTTTCCACATCATCGGCGATTCGGCCTTCAAGGTCTCCATTTATTTGGAGGACTGCTGCTTGAAAATCCCATCTCCAATCGACATCGACGACGACAAACATGGTGAAGGGGGAACGAGATGGAGGTTCATCAAGGAACTGAAGAAGTACACTACCTCAGATTACAGATTGGTAACAAATTAAAATTCCTTCTATATACCAAATAAAATCCATTTTCATATCTGAATCTTTTTTCTTTTCTTTTTTTTAAAATAATCTATGATAGGATTTTCCAAAAAAGTTTGCAATGGGGACTGAACTTGCAAACAAAGACAAAGTAGAACTAAAGAATGAGGAAGGAGAGAGATGGCCGGTTACGATCACGGATCGGCAGAAGAACATGTTTTGTTTCAGCGGTGGATGGGGTGATTTTCTTGCTGGAAACGATATGAAGGAAGGCGCAATATTGCTTTTCAAATACATGAGAGAAGATGAAGTGGTGAAGTTTGTAGTAATGGGAAAGAAAGAAGGGGAGAAGTTGCTTAGGAGAGCAAGGCAGGGAGGTTGGCTTCCTTAGAGTTTGAGCTGCTTAATTTAGTAGTAGTTTATATAAAACACTAAATCCATTTATGTTTTAGCTAGAGTTGGAATCGATCTATAATTTGAATGTTAATTTATGTTTGTTGATCTCTGTATGTTTGGCATGTGAGAGTACTTCACTTAATTGAATGTTTAATTAAATTAGTAATTAAAAGCCTTCGTTGTTTATCGTTCTATATATTTTTCTGCAATTTTTAATCTAATTTTATTGTTCGATATACATTCATTGAGAGTAATTGCGTGGAATTTGTTGTCGAAAATAAAGCTTTATCTATATAGATATTAAAGTAAAATAAACTTGCATGGCAATTTCCTGCTCAAATGCTATATTGCCCGCCCAAATTGCATGATTTTGTTTAATTGCACGCGACACGGTGACCAAGGGCGCCTGACTCTTCATTTGCTTCTAAAAGTAAATTAATATTGAAAAACGTGAATATTGTATGGATTATTTATTTGTTATAAACGTTTTAATAAATGCAGTCACCACATTTTACAAGTGGTCGTGCACTTTTACTTTTTGAGAATGTAATTTGCCCACTTATCTCTCATGTAATATAGTGCCCCCTTTCTTTTCTTTTTTTGCCCATGTGTATAATAATGCAAAATATTTGAAAAATATGGACATAAATGATGGAACTTGATAATTTCGTACTGCAATTCTTTGACAATTGGATTAGATTAATTTCCAAGTAATTATACTGCCCTACAATGAACTTTGACTACATTTAATAAAAAAATTCAATACTTAATTTTATATATTTTCAGATTTGTGATTTTTATATATGATTTGTTCTTAATTTTATATTTGTTTACTATATTAAAAAAATATAAAGTTATGATTTTTCAATGTGTATTTGTTTTAGACATTAAGAAAAAAAGAAAAAAAAACATATTTTAAATTTTTTAAAGAAAACCGGTAATCCGGTAAAACCTGTAACCGTTTAAAGCACTTTTTTTTTCATCTAAAAAAAAAGTGCTTTATCCGGTAACCGGTTAACCAAAACCGGACCGATTACCAATGGAGAGTTCAAATAAAACCCCTTCTTCTTTTGGGGATTAACTTAGGAACTAATCAAAATCATTATTTTTTTAGATCAATGGATACGATAAATATTGTTCTTCATTTAAGCAACAAAGTTACATTAGTTAGTAATCATCTTAGATTTGTAACCAACTGACACATAATAATGATTCCAAAAAATATAATTTTATATCTAAAATAATAATAATAATAAAAAAGTATAATTACATATATATGTATATTTTTTATATACTATATTACACGTACATAACTTTATATCTAACATTCCGCGCAAAGCGCGGGTGTTAATCTAGTTCGATATGATAAGACGAGAAAAGAAAGAAAGAAAAATCAAAAAATGTGATAAATGTGTTAATCAACTGTCCCCTCATTTAGAATATCCATCAGCTCTAAATTCTTGTTGCCGCAAAAAATACACATCACCTCTAATTTAATCGTGTTGTCCACGACTTCTACAATCCCATTGAATTTGGTAAAAGTATACAATATTGTATTCCAGAAATATCTTCCCCGCGCCGGATTTCTCAAAATCTGGCGGACTCCAGCATCTTCGAACGATCCGGCTTCAGTAGATCCAACAGCAAATCATCACTCCAAGGCTCCTTCGATTTCATTTCCACAAACAAAACTCCGACTCGTGACAGCAAATTCTGGATTCAAAGGGGAGAGTTCCTCGTCTCCTCCCCTTTGAAGTGGTAGCTCCCGTCCAGTTGGGGTTGGATATTCACCGGCGAACGTGGAGGAACTACGTCCCCAGACTTTGGCGCGTCTTCGCCGGACTTGGGAGGTGAGTCGATGCTCATCAGCGAACCTGGAGGTGAATCCGGTGAAGTACGTGGAGGTGAATCGACCTTCACCGGTGAATTTGCCATATTTCTAGATTGTAGAGTTGTAGTGAGTTGTAGAGTTGGAGGAGGAGCGCGTGAATTTCAAGTCGAGTAGAGAAGCGTTATATATAAAGTTACCCTATTTTAAATCTAACGGCTACTATTCAATCGAGCTCCACAAGCCACTCAACTAGGACCGCTGGATCAAGTCCGATTCTCTAAAAAATAAAGAAGAAAAAAGAGGAAAAGGGATGTGTTAAAAAAAAAGCAATCGGACAGCTGGGAAGCATTTAATAACTTATGGACGGGTGAGATTTGTTTCACCCGGATTGTGCGATTTCCCGTGCCCTTTTTCTCTTATGTGATATGGAGTGTACATTAATGATGTGATGTTTTATCTGTCTAATTATGCTTATTCAAACATCATTGATAATTTAATATTGACTATGTAATGAGTATTTAATAGATTTAAAAAGATTTTAAGTATAAAAACATTTACGGTCGTCTACATTCATTGCTTTCAAACCCAATTAGCAACCCCCATTAAAAAAAAAACCTAAAAACACGTGAAAAAAAAGAAGTTAAAACCGGCCATAAAAATTAAAAATACACTTGGCCGGTTTTCAAATTATGTGGCCGGTTTCATTTTTTCGGCCGGTTTTATTATTTCTAGGCTATAAATGAGTTGAAATTTTCAATTATACAGTAAAACTCTATAAATTAATACTCGATAAATTAATAAACTTTCTGAAATAATAAAATCTTCCGATCCCGACTTGGGCCTTTGTAAAAAATTATCAAATTCGATAAGATAATAATATTTCATAAAATCCCTTTATAAATATTAGGTCTCATTAAAACTCTAAATTAATAATTCATAAATATTACTACAATTTTAATTAAATATTATGGTAATTTGCTATTGACACTTAGGAAACATTGGTTGTCCAAGCGGAGACTGAAAAATTGATGGCATCTAAAACATTAATCTTTTCAGGATTAGGTAGCCCCAACTCATGACCTTCTGATAGATTTTTGTGGTTTGATATTTATGACTTTCCGGTAGATTTTTTAGTGTATGTGAGATTGTCTCTTTTATACTCACGTAATGTTTTTCGCATTTGATCATTCATGGATGATTTTGCGATATCTTTTAGATTAGAAGACATGACATTCCGATAGATTTATGTGGTTTGATACTCATGACTTTCCGGTAGATTTTTTACATATGGGGTGATCTCTCTTATATTCACGTAATGCTTTATGCATTTGATCATTCATGGATGACTCTGCGATGCCTTTTAGATGAGAAGGCATGGTTGAGTGATATGAATTATTTTATTTCCATGAATATATGTACATGAATATATTTAATTAGTTACAAAGAATTGATTGATGCATGAATATGATCAATGAAACATATATGAATTCATTTATTTTCAATACATATGTACTAAATTTTCTCAATTTAAAAATTCTCTATTTTAATTAATAATATTAATTTATCGATATATTAATATCTCTCTAATTACTGTATTTTTTATGATTTCATTTACTTATTTTGAAGTTAAGTAGTCAAAAACTCGTGAAAAAAGGTTAAAACCGGCCATAAAAATTGAAAATTCACTTGGACGGTTTTTAAATTATGTCGGCCGGTTTTCGTTTTTTTCGGCCGATTTTATTATTTCTAGGCTATAAATGATTTGAAATTTTTAATTATATATTGCTGTATTTTCCTGATTTAATTTACTTATTTTGAAGTTAAGTAGTCAAAAACACGTGAAAAAAACAAAGTTAAAACTGGCCATAAAAATTGAAAATACACTTGGACGGTTTTCAAATTATGTCGGCCGGTTTTTCGTTTTTTTTTCCGGCCGGTTTTATTTTTTCTAGGCTAAATATGATTTGAAATTTTCAATTATATATTGTTGTTAATTTACTTATTTTGAAGTTAAGTAGTGGTTAATATGTGATAGTTTGTAATTCACCCAGAAATATACATAAACTACCAAGATAAAAGCCTCATTAAAAAAATAATAATAATAAAAACTTAAAACGGGTGGGTCATTATATATTGTTGTATTTTTTCAATTAAATTCTTATTTCGATTACATATTGTTGTATTTCAATTATATCTTGGTATTTCAATTTTTTCAATTAAATTCATGATTTATATAGCGTTATCTTATGTATTTCAATTATATATTGTTGTATTTTTTTTCTAAATTAAATTCATATTTCTAAAGTATACGACTTCAAAGTAGTGTGCAACTTATTTATCAATTAACATAGTCGGCATATGGGGTTCAATATCCGTGGCTATAGCCGTCCACTGTTCCTTGATGGCTGGAGTTGTTCAATTTCATAGGAAGGTTAGAATTGGAAAAACAAAGTAAAATTGGAGGCTTAAGAGAATCAAACCCATTCTGCGTCAAAATAAGAAGTTCACTACTTTTCATGCGAAATTCATTGAATTTTTATACGCCGTATAATGTAGTTCAACTTCTACCTTTAACAATAAATTTTATCGTCAAATACGAAGAAGGGGGCGACAGGCTTGACGTCGGAGAGGAAAAGCAAGGATAAAAAGAGATTTTATTGTCAAATTTGTTAGATTTATTTTAACAATTATGGGCAAATATATTTAAATATAGATGTTATTAATTATATGTATACCACGACTGATATTTATTATTTATTATTTGATGAGGGCCAAATAATAAATATTAATAATTTATTTTAAATATTGGTCTGGTCTCCGAGAACCGTTACTCTCTCTATGTATTCTCTCCCCCATCAGAGAACGCAAGTTGCAGAAAAGAAACAGAGGAGACCGGATTCTTGGAAGGCCAAAACCAGTCTCCAATCGGCAAGTCAAAGGATGACAAATTCAGGTTAGTGCTTCCGCTACGATTTAAGTATTCTCAGATTATCGTGATAGAGTTTGAAGCATGAATTAATTGATTTTAATTACTACAAATTTGACTTGAGATTATCAATTAATATGTATTTATACGTACAAGGCACAATTCAGTCCCACATCGATCGTAAAAACTTTTGAACAAAATAAAACTAATAATAATAGTAGCTAGGCGATGTCAGAAGGTGACGTGGAGGATCAGACTCCCCTCCGGCATGAGAATGGCCGGAGTCCGGAGGCGGAGAAGGAGAGGTCCAGCACCTGGAGAAGGAGGCGTTCCAGCTGGCGAACTACTACGTATTCCAAGGCGTCATCTTCACCGCGTTCTACTACGCGCCGTCGCGTCTCAAGTGCGGCTACAAGTGGGTCCCGCTCACCATGTCGGCCCTCGCCGGAATCCTCAACTCGTGCGCGCTCTTCAGGATCGCGATGACCTACAAGAGGACGCTGGACGAGGGGACAACCGCGCCGCCGGCGGGGACTCGGTGGCGGCAATGTGCGACCGCTGGTGGAGGTGCTTCTACGTCGTCATTTTGCATGCTCTTCGTCCTCGCCGTCACGCTCGCCAGCTGCTGGGTCATCACCTGCGGCGGCGACGAATCGTCCGCAGCCGCGCCACCGGGCGCCTGATGCATGGATCTGTTACTCATGCATGGAGAGGTTTTCTATAGTGTGGGTGTTTGCTGTTTAATATTTCAATTATGTCACAAAATTTAATTATCATTATAAATAATTATTATAAAATTTAATTTTCATTTATAAATGTCTATTATGATCTGTCAACCCTGGAAAATAATCATAAAATTAAACTAAATCATTATAAATTAAAACTATTTTTAAAATATGCATGAAACCAATAAAAAAAAATTACAATGTAGGACACAAAATTCGGGAGACGACCATTAAAAAAAAATTGAGGATCGTGCAAAACTTGATATTCAGAAAATTACATGAATGGCCTTCGTTTAGCTACTTGGGCCAACTATATAGCATATCTACATTAGAATCAATTTACAAGAGAATAGATGAGAGAAATTAAAAATGGGGCCAATAACAATTAACAACGCAATTGTAGCCTCGTCGGTCCAAAGCAACCTGTTTAGACAATGTTTTGCACTACTGTATTTGTGTATTAGGGCATCTCCAATAGCTACTGCATACCCAATTTGCAGTAGCAATTCATCCCCAACCCTACTGCAAAACCCATCCCATTTTTGTGTTTTTGTTGTTTTCTCTCTCCTCCTCCTGCAAATTTGTGCGACACTGTAGCAGAAACGCAAAAATGCTTTTTAACTTTTTGATTTTGCAATGTAATCCTTCTACTTTTATTCTGTTGTATTTGTGGTCTGATGGAGAAGAGATTAAAGAAAAGAAGAAGACATACGCAGAACTGTAGAAGAAAGAAAAAGGAAGAAGAAACACGATGAAGGAGATTAAGAAAAGGGTGGCGTTAATTTAGGATATGGCTAATTGGGCTAATTGGGATAGTTATTTTATAGTTTTATGCTTCGGCCAATTTTATTTTTTATTTATTTTGAAAGAAGACCAACATTTTTTCAATAGTATAGTTTGCATAATTGGCCAAACATGTTTATTTATTTATTTTTTTATTCAATAAATGAGTAAATTAGTTAACTTTTATATTTAGGACAATAAGATTATATAAGATTTTATAAGAGATATAAATATATAACAATATAATGAAAAGGATTCCTTTATTGAATATCTCAAAATAACTTCAAAAATTTTATAAAAAAATGAAGATATAACAACACAATGACATCGATTCATTAAAAAAATATTAGGGATGCAGATGGTCATTTTGAACTTCGAAATGCATTAATTGCTCATTTGTGGGAGGAGTATACCAATTCGGAGTATTGATTCTCGGAATAATTTCGAATATGCTTCAAATTTATATGTACGCATTAATTATTGTATTTTCAATGTATTTTTTTTTTAAGTTGTGTAATTCTTCTTTATTCAATAAATGAGTAAATTAACTATCTTTTTTATTTTTATATTAAAGATTATATTATCTTAAATTTTTTTATTATTAATAGTATTGTTAAATGAAAAGAATTTGTAGGTCTAAAGTGTAATATTCATAGTATATAGGTGTTATTGTAAAAATATTAAAAGTGGTATAAAAAAGAATATATAGAGAATATTCTTTTGGGTTTGAGTTTGAGTTTTTGGGTTGGAGATGAATTACTGTTTGATGTGATAGATACTGCAAAATGGGTTTGAGTTTAGCGTGGACCGTTGGAGATGCCCTTAGTCATCAAATTAGATCTCATTAAGGATTAAACTCATTCACTCGTATAAGTATTTTTCATATATTTTTATCCTTCTTTTTTCACATGATGACTCGTATAATTTTGTGGATCATAACTAATATTTATAACTAAAAATTATAATTCAAAAATATTATATATCCTACTTGTGGTAATTTATAGTAATATATTCCAATAGATAGATGGAGAACGTATACTTCAACTTGTGTCTAAATGTGTGACAGGCTTAGGTATACCAACTTGTATGTACGTACTGAAAATCTTATTTATTGATAAACCACACTTGAGAAGACGTGTGCGACGGGCTCAGACCCATAGAGACGTTAGTGGGATTTGAACCTGTGACCATTTAGGTCACAGGTGGACCACTTCATATATATATTGTCTCTTACATTGAGATCTCTCCAAAAAAAAAGAAAAAAGAAGTGTACATATATATAGTTCTTTTGCTCTAACCTTAGTTTTGTAACCGTAGCAAGAGATTAGTTTAAGATATTACAAAGACTTGGAAATGGTAAAAGAAATAATACATGCACATATGCATATAATTATATGTGGTGAGTAAAACCAAATACATACAAGTCATACGCGAGCAAGCTACCACACCAAATAGTTGCGCGTTTTATAGGACACAAATACTAAAATATATACGCATAAAATGTATTCAAGAGAAATTTGTGACTATCTACCAACGTAGATTATTGGAAACATGTAAAAAAAACTAATGTTTTGGAGCCAATGAGCTCTTTCCATAACAACCGTTGGATGAATTTCTCCCATTGATCACCTAACACGTAGCCCGATCGAGTGTCCAAAACAGAGCAAGTGGTGTATAGTAAATCCTAACTAGATCGATATAATGTACCAATCGTGTATTAAAATTGATACTCTCTTCGTCCCATTCAATTCGTCATGTTTCATTATTTTACTTCTCGATTATGTTTCCTTTAACGATGTATAATGGATTCAGATGTTCTATTGTAATTTTAGGTGTCATCTCTCATTGCATCAATGAATAGTTATCACGTGTGTACAATATTTCCAAAACCAATAATAATTCAAAACTTTCATAACAAAAAATAACTGGTTTTAGAAATATTATAAACTCATGACAATCATCCATTGATAAATAGTATAAGAAATGTTACACGGAATTGTAATAGAAAATCTGAATCCCAATGTTAAGAAGGGCTCATTAATCCAATTATGGTGTATAAATTTTTTAGCATTTACTTTCATTTTTAAACTAATAAAACAGAAATTAAGAGCTAAATAAATAAATGACGAATCTTAATTAAATTAATAAACCCTGATCAACTGGTGTAAAACTAAAATAAATCATAATATCGAGAGAGAAAAATAAAATAAAATAAAAAATCAATTTTGGTAAACCCTGATCAAGAATGCATATCACATGTGGGCCAACACTACATATGTGTGTGTATATATAATGCATGCAGCTAGAGAATAACCATAACAATTAAGTAGGCTAGTTTGCATAAAAAAACAGAAAAGGAAAAATAAAAATTACAATGTCGTCGAGCCTATCTGAGATTGAGATTGCAACGAGCAGTATTTCAGGTGAAAGAGGAAAAAGAAAGGAATGGGATGAGGATGAGAAGTTAGTGAAAAGGGAGGAGCAGAGGCAAGAGAAGCTCCGGCACCTGCAGAAGGAAGCCTTCATGCTGGCAAACTACTACTTCGTTTTCCAGGGCGTCATCTTCACGGCGATCTACGGAGCGCCGTCGGAGCTCAAGTGCCGCTACCGCTGGTTCCCCGTCACCCTCTCGTCTCTCGCCGGCTCCATCAACTTCTTCGCCATCCTCGAAATCGCGTGCAAGTACAACACCACCTTGGACGCCGCCGACAGGAATGACCGGAAGTTCATTTCGGTGGAGTGCCCGAGGCGCTGGAGGTGGTTCTGCTTCGCCGCCTGCATCTTTGCCTTCCTCGCCTTCCTTGTCGTCACCGTCGTGGCGTGCTGGTTCATATCTTGTGCTAAAGATAGCTCATCTCGGGTGCCGCCCCCCGCCCGTTCCCCGGCCTGATCCGAATATACATATAATTAATGCTGTCATGCGATAGCCGATAACGTCTTGTTTCTTTTGAGCATGAAAAATAATTAAGGAGAAATGCAACAATCATGATCTTTTTACCTTTGGGAAAATTGTGTTGTATCCAAAGTCGCTTCATTGTTGCATAAATCTCTTTTAATGTACACAACTATAGAATGTCATTCATCAATTCATGCTCACTTTCCTTAAATTTTAAACCCAACTTTTGAACTTAATTAAATTGAAATATTATGTTAGGCACTCTAATGATTAAGCATTCACCCAATTGATTTAGAAAACTACAAGTGCAAACATTATGAATAATATATTATATCTAAATAATAAACCAAAAGAAGCAGAAGCCAACCTTGGCAATAGAATTAATTTACAATAAACTTGAATCTTGCCTACCGGCCAGCTAAATGAATTAAATCTATTTAAGAACAAAGTGTGATTTTAGGATGTGATTTGACCATGATCCTACGAAGAATAAGAAGGAATTGAGAAATTAAGGAGGTTGCCCGTAGCAAAATTAATTGGGATTTTAAAATGTCGGGTGTAGATTAAATGGAATGAATATATAATAAAAAAAGTAAAAAATCAGAAAATAAAGGGACACGCCTTAGGGCTTAGTATTAGAAACCAAAAAACCGAACCGACCAGCTAACTAAACCGAAATCATCTAAAAAATACAGTTAACCAAACCGGACAATTCGGTTTTTATTCATAAATTTTAAAATCCGACGGTACCAGTTCGCTTTCGGTTTCTTACATAAAAAAATCGACGGTTAACCGAACCAGTACCTATTAAATTAATTATAATATATATATATATAACATATACATATATACAATATTTAATTTTTTTATTTAATAGTTTTATTTTTCTGGTTCTAGTAAATATTTTTATTTATTAATGTTTGCAGTATAAACTTTTTGTTTCACAAAAGATTACCCGCTTTTGAGAATTGGTACATGATTAGCCAAAAGTGATTAATCAAATAAGCATGAATGTGAAACTTATTCTATTAGGATTATATAATTTATTTAAGTGTTTTTGATTTTTTTTAAATTGCAGATTTTGCATGATACTATATTTTTTTGTTATTAATTATAAATAATTAAAACTTTATGTTATATATATATATATATATGGTTAACCGTTGAATAATTTGTTAACCGACCCGATTTTTAAATTAACCACACGATACAACTAAAAGTAAATCAAAGATGAACAGAAGAAAGAACAAGAACCCTCAAAGCAGCTGTACATAGAGATATGGAGACGAGCAAAAGAACACAATAAGAAATTAACCATGATTAAGAAAATGAAGCACCATCACGAATGGATAGCTTTGAAGATACTCAATTGTGTAATTATGGGAAGCAGGAAAATGCGGCCCACAAAAAAGAACACGAGTAATGGGATTACTACTCTCACCACTCATACTCATTCCTTGGGATTGTCTCAGTAAACCTGCATTGAGGAAGCAATGACATGAAATAAACAGCTAGGGCTCGTTTGGTTGGCAGGATTCTGCTGTGGGAAAGTAATCTGATTCCAAATTATTAAATTTCTGTGTTTGGTGTAACAGGGAAAGTAATCAGATTCCAAAAAATTAAATTCTTGTGTTTGTTTCAAATTTTATAAAGTTCAGGAAAGTAATAAGAATTCTGACATCAAGGAAAATTAGTTTAAAATTCAAGGATTCTTATTCCCTACTCCAACCTAGGTATTCTTTTTCCTTGATACATGGATTCTGATAATAATAATAATAATAATTATTATTATTATTATTATTATTATTAAAAATAATAATAATAATAGTAAAAACCAAAAACAAAAATAATAATAATAATTTAAAATAATAATATAAAAAAATAATAATAATAATAACAAAAACAAAATTAAAAAAATAATAATAAAAACCAAAAAAATAATAGTAATAAAAACAAAAAAACAAAAAAAATAAATAATAATAATAATAATAATAATAATAATAATAATAATAATAATAATAATAATAATAATGAAATTTGATATTATGAAATTGATATTTTTTCAATGTAAACGATAACTTGATTTCATAATTGAATCTAAACAATTTTATTGATAATATCCAAACATTGGATTGTTGATTAGTTAGGATTCATTTTCCTCAAAATAATATTACATAACAACTTTACTTTCCTATTTTATTTTCCCCAAAACCACATTCCTCATAATCATTTTCCCTGACAACATTACTTTCCTGTCAACCAAACGAGCCCCTAAATACACCTAAAACCACGCAGTTACTAGCATAATCTGATCAAATATGCTGAGAAAAAGGGGAAAGATTGATCTTTTTCGACAGGGCAAAAGCTACAAAAGAATCCCAAAATCGGCTACTGCAGCAACCAAATTTCCCGGTTTATAATAAAAAAAGTAAAAATCAGAAAATAAAGGGACACACCTTAGGGCTTAGCATTAGAAACCAAAAAACCGAACCGACTAGCTAATTAACTAAACTGAAATCATCTAAAAAATACAGTTAACCAAACCGAACAGTTCGGTTTTTATTCATAAATTTTAAAATCCGACGGTACCAGTTCGCTTTCAGTTTCTTACATAAAAAAAATCGACGGTTAACCGAACCAGTACCTATTACATATATACAATATTTAATTTTTTATTTAATAGTTTTATTTTTCTAGTTCTAGTAAATATTTTATTTATTAATGTTTGCAGTATAAACTTTTTGTTTCACGAAAGATTACCCGCTTTTGAGAATTGGTACGTGATTAGCCAAAAGTGATTAATCAAATAAAGATGGCTCGATTGTTAGTTTGCATGAACGTGAAACTTATTCTATTAGGATTATATAATTTATTTAAGTGTTTTTGATTTTTTCAAATTGCAGATTTTGCATGATACTATATTTTTTGTTATTAATTATAAATAATTTAAACTTTCTTATATATATATATATATGGTTAACCGTTGAATAATTTGTTAACCGACCCGATTTTTAAATTAACCACACGATACAATGGTTTTTTATTTTTATTATTTACTTTTTAGCGGTTAACTGAACCAATGAAAAACTATATGATCAATTTTTTTTACGTGTCAAATGATCGATTAACCGATCTGAGCTCATCCCTAAACACACCCACAAATAAAGGGCTCACTACTCTTTAAATATTTATTCTCTTAAAGCCAAAAACAAGAGGTAAGAAGTCTTCGCTTCTTCAACAACACAAAATGCAGACTCATATACTGATATACACACCTAAGCTCCGGCGACCCACCATAGGAGTTTCAACCCACATTAGCCACCACGTAGTTCCGCACCTGACTAACACCCAAATGCAATAGAAAATTCGAATCATATCGTAGTAACCCCGTTGAAGTGGCGCGTTAGGGAGTCGGTTGCTGTTCACGATAGAGTTTTGTTTTGTATTTTTGTTTTTCTTTTTACTATTTTGAAAAATTGATCCAACGTCTCATATTAAACATGCGCCATCTCCGAATGGCCTCCGATTTTGGTGAATTAATTAAAGTAGCGTTTCACAGCTATGAGATTCAGATTATCGTAAAAACAACAATAATATGATTCAAAAGTCAAAATCTCAACCCACCCCATCTTGGTTGACTCTCTCTCTCTCTCTCTCTCTCTCTCTCTCTCTCTCCAAGCAATCGTGAACGGTGTTCTATTCTAGAAATTACAATCTCCTCAACTTTCAAGGCATGCATATTGATTCCATTTCATTCTGCATTTTCTGACCATATAAAGTTCGTACTATCTTGCTGAAAAGGTGCATGAAAGGGGCAAACACTAATCGGTGCGAAACTGCGCCCGAATTTATGTTCAACACGAAGAAGATACCCATATATATATATATATATATATATATATATATAGGGAATGGTTCGTGTGTTAAAATGTTAGAAATACTTAAAGGTATGCAAAATTATGCTTAAATGTCCATAAAATTATGCTTTTAAATGTACTAATTCGTGCTTAAATAAAATAATGCTTATTGTACCTTAAAACCATGCTTAAATCAATAACAACATAAATTTGATTAAAATCAATAGTCCAAATTCATTCTTATTTAACACACAAGGATTTATTAACATATGAACCAAACTATATATATATATATATATATATATTAGATCATGCAAAAATTATTTATGGGCTGAAAATTAATATGGGACTATTGATTTTTCGATGATGTACGGTTGTCATTGAAAGATTAATTAAGTTCCACGCCGATTAATAAGCTGAGAAAATTGAACAAGAAAACGTCAGTTTGAAGATTTCCAACGTGTAGGTTGGTTTTATTGGTGAACAATAAACTAAGAATTGGACAATCGCGGAGTATTAATATATGGCAACCCAAAATTAAAAAATTATAAAAAATAAAAAAATGGATTTGTTGTATACTAATTCAATATCGGATTTGGATCCCCTGCTGTGCACAGCACAGCAGGTGATGTGCTCTCGAAACGCCAGCGTTTAAACATTTTTTTTCCATATTATTTTGGTTTTTATTTTAATTTTCGCTTGTTGTAAGTTTGGTATTTTCTTTTTCTTTTTGTTATTTTATTATAGTTTATACTATATTCAAAAAAAAAAAAAAAAAGGTTCATAGTTGTTTATTGATGTTTTTATTTCATAAATAGATCTATTTAATGTTTGATTAATCATTTCATAGTTAGATTTTATGCTATATGAATTTATATTTTTTTGTTAATAATTTTGACTATGGTTAGTTACGTTATTCAACAGTTAGATTATATATATATTTTTTAAAATTTAAATTTCATAGCTATATTTAATTATATCATAGTTTCCAACATAAATAATTTGTGCAAGAATAAATTAAAACTAAAATTAAATGATGAAATAAAAAAACAATATGGTAAGCTGTGCTGAAAGCACATGCTAACACCTTGTGCTGTGTTGATCCCCACAGGGGATCCTTCCCCTAAATATATAATATGATATATTAAGATAATCGTACACGTAACAATCACATAAATTATTAAAATATATAATATAATATGATTTGAGAACTGCGATCATATACATAAGTTATAATTTTCTAGTTCTGAAGAAAACCAAAAAAAAGTGGTCTCAATATTGCGAAGGCGCGATGGCACATTCTGCATATTGTCTGTTCCATGTTGGTTAGTCGTTTCTCTTTCTTTAAATGCCATGAAAGTTATTGTGCATAATATAGATATATCTAGCTCTCTCTTCGTCATTTTTTTTTTTTTTTGGAATCTATCGCTTTGATTAAATTCATGTTCGTGTAAAAATGTTGCTACTAGCTACTTTACTTTAAGACAGATTTTTTCCGTCGTTATTCTCGTGTTGCTACAAGCTACGCAGAAGTCGATGCTGCAAAACAATTACTTCCTCCGTCCCAACTAACTTTCGAGTTGTTTTTTAAATATACGTGAGATATAAAATAACAAAATGACTCAAGTTTGTTGGGATAGATGAAGTATCTTCAACCAAAAACTGATAACCAATTAAGCTCCGCGTGAAAGAAGATGATACGTATATCAAACAAAGTAAATAAATCGTCAAACTTAGAAAGGTGAAATATATATGGTTTCACTATAGTGGGCTTACGACTAATAGGTTTGATAAAAATGTTTGCATATCTCTTCTCATGTGGTTAACTCATTTTTTTTTTTTTTTTTTTATAGATTCTTATCATAATCTACTCCACCGATCTCATTCTACTTGAGCCAATTTCTATTTTGGGTCACCCCACTCTACTTGAATCATTTACTAATATATAAATAATTAGGCTAAATTAGAAGTGTGGTTAAGGGACTCTTAATGAAGTTGAGATCATCTATCCCCAAAATAGTGTCTCAATGATGTCTTAAAATTTAATTTCTACTAGTTTTATTCATTTGTTTTCAATAAATTATTTTATAATGATTTAGTTTAATTTATGATTATTTCCAAGGGTTCATCCATCCCCATTAGAGTTTATAAATTTTCTAGCATTTAATTTAAATTTTATTAGTATTTTAGAGTTGATAAGTTCAAATTTAAAGTACAAAATTTTAAAAAAATCCAATTTTTTTCTTATAAATGTCTATTATGATTTACTAAATTATAATATCTTTATTTTTATAAAAAAATTTATAAAACTAGTACAAATTAAATTTTGGGACACCATTGGAACTCCATTTTTGGGATAGAGGATATCATCTACTCGCCTAATTAAGATTTTTTGTTTCATTAGAGTGTTTTTAGGTTGGAAATATGAATTTATTCCAATTTTCTATTTTTTAAAATTAAATCAAATAATTTAATAATTACAATTGACAAAGTATTATTGTTATCTTAATATCCGTACCCACTCTACCGGGCTCAAGTAGAGTGGGATGGAGGGAGTACTTATTAGTACACAATTAAGGTTTTCACTTAATACTGTTTCATGCTAGCTCGGTTCGAGTTCAATTCCTAATTGACTGAAAATCAATTGTTGATCACAATCTAGATCATACACCCACCGTGGGCACACTTAGCGTATCTATGGCTGATGTGCTTGGCGGTGCCATGTTAATAATTTATGCATTTAAAGTTTAGTTTTTTTTTTTAGGTTATTATTTTTATGATATATATTAATAATAATTTATCTTAAATATGTTATTGTCACGTCAGCTGTAGATACATTAAATATGTCTACGATGGGTATGAGTGGGTAGAATAATATTTCTCAATCAATCTATTATATTAAAGTATTTCTTGGTAGTAGATATACAATAACATGAATTTACACCAGCAGGCCCAATTGGAATGAACCGAAAATTTAATAAAATTCAGAGTGTTAATTGGGCTGGATACCACCAAGATATATATTAAAAGAAAATTAAAATCTAGAAGCACGAAGCTTGGGTAATTCTATACATACCCCCAAATTACTATTCATAGCCTCCTAATTAAAAATTAAATTAAAATTAATATTGATTGTACAATACTACCCTTAGCTTACAATTCTAATTTTGAAAGACCTAATTAAAAACG
The DNA here is from genome assembly GCA_001642375.2 of Mentha longifolia. Taxonomy (NCBI): domain Eukaryota; kingdom Viridiplantae; phylum Streptophyta; class Magnoliopsida; order Lamiales; family Lamiaceae; genus Mentha; species Mentha longifolia. Next base: position 3,370,457 of record CM038118.1, on the reverse strand, counting down.
TATAGCCCCTATAATCCCCAAAAAAAATAATACACGGTTATATTTTTATAGCCCCCAACATACATCTTCTCTTCATAATCCCTACACAATTAACCATGGAGAAACGGAATCATCATGAAGAACGGAATCCACCTTCATTTCTCCATCTTTTTTTATGTTTGAATGTTGTTCATGAACATGAAATCCAACAATTTTATCCTAGATATTACGATAAATTATCCATCACCATCAATTAGAAGATTGATTTATACTAGAATTATTTGTGAAGACAATAATTCCGAACAAAAAATTTCACAATTGCCTCCTCTTCTCTCTCTCTCTCTCTCTCTCTCTCTCTCTCTCTCTCTCTCTCATGGTGAAGAGTAGACGAGTGTGTTTCAGCCCAAAAGCAAGCATCGATGCATAGCACGGCGGACAAAGCAAGAAGGCCGCGGCGATAAAAAATATGGATCTTCAAAGTTTCAAAAGGGTCAAGAATTTCAGGTTTCTTTAATTGCTTAGAAATTAGAATTATAAGTTTGGAGTTTTTAGGTTTGGAATTATAATTGTAGTCGGGGGCTATAAGTTTTTGCCAAATTCAGAGAGTAAGGATAGTATCGTACAATCAATATTAGTTTTAATTTATTTTTTAATTAGGGGGGCTATGATTAGTAATTTGGGGGCTATGTATAGAATTACCCGAAGGTTTCACGTGACATTAGGTTGGGCCTCTCATCTTTATAGAGGCTTGAGTTTGTGTTATACCAATGCATATACTTATATAGCTTAATCAGTTTAATCTATATTTAAAAAGTAGTAATTAGTAATTTTATAATATGTTTAATATTCATTTGTGAACTTTTTAACTCAAATGTACTGTTTTGTTTTCTTCTTAAAAAAAACTCAATCGTACTGTCTCTTTTTTTACTTTTAAATACGGAGTATTTTGTTATTGGTAAAAAAAGTTTTAAATAGCAATCATATTCTTTTTTACTATCTCAGATTATATGTGTTGAGAATTTGTATTGTTATTCCGTTAAATTAAATAAAAATATATATATTTGTTATCCAATTTGATATTTGACTAATCGCGTTCTGTCCAAGGTGCCAAATTTGTAATTACAATACTATCTCTACTTTATTAAAGCATATACATAGTAAGAGAATGGCCTAAACATATATTCCTCCTAAACCCCACATTATCTCATGCAACAATATGGTACTTAATCTACAAGAAAAGGGATGTGATTAGACTTAATTAGATTAATCTACAAGCAGAAAAAAATAAGATTATAACATTGATTTGACCGCCACATCATTTTGAGTAGGATCATAGTCATAGAAACACCAATGATATATATATATATATATTTGTTTATTAACTATAACGAGTATTACTAGAATTTGGATAACTATAAACTTCCAAATAATTTAATGCTTTATTTTTGGTAGAAAGTGAGCAAATTCATACATGTGCACTATTTATAGTATATAGGCTCTTTAAAAGAAAAAACATACGGAGTACTACAAACTAAAAAGAAATTATTTTAGAGGAAGACCATGCATGAATTGTGGTAAACTATTAAACCAATACAAATTGTTTTGCTGCCATCCCAGACATACTTAATGTGTAAATTATTAATATGGCAGCGCTAGCCGCCGGATTGTTAATTTTTTTTAGGAGAAATATGCAAAAATAGTCACTTTGGGATAGTAAATATAAATAATAATCACTTGGATAAAAAAGATAAAAAAATAGCCACTTTTACCATAATACCCCCGCTTCGTACGGAAATTCACGAATTTTAGGTCGTGAATTGCTCTAAAAATGTGAGGCAAACACGAATTTACAAACCCAATTCGTGAATTCACTCACATAAATGCCTGAAATCACGAATTCACCATAATTCGTGAATTCACTCCAAAAAGCCTGAAATCACAAATCCAATTCGTGAATTAGTGATAAAATACAAGCAAATCACGAATTTTTTTTCTCCAATTCGCGAGTGTGATGTGCGTGCGTGCGTGTGTGTGTGAGAGAGAGATAGGGAGGTGATGTACTGTTGTGTGTTGTTGCGTGAATTGGATCCGCTCTTCTGTGAACATGAATATGTGTGTGTACGTGTATATATGTTGTGCATGAGTGTGTGTGTGTGTTTATGTGTGTGTGTGTGTGTGTGTGTGAGAGAGAGAGAGAGAGGGAGGGAGGGAGGTGTTGTGTGTGTTGTTGCGTGAATGTGTGTGTGTGTTGTGGTTGTGTGTGCGCGTGCGTGTTGCGTTGTTGTGTGTGTGGGTGAGTGAGTTTTGGGGAAGAAGGAGATTTATTAAGGGTAATAACGTACTTTACTATTAAAAGTGGCTAGTTTTTATCTTTTTTATCTAAGTGACTAATTTTTATTTTTACTATCTCAAAGTGGTTATTTTACTAGTTGTCCCGTTTTTTTAAGCATGTTTAAAATCTTTTATAATATGGACAATTTTTTTGATACATGGTATTGTCACATCAATCGTGGAAAAATTAAGCGTGTTCGAGTCACTTCGGGTGCATATGTGTGTGAGTGTGTTGTGTTGTTGCCTGATAAAAAAATTTAAAAAAAAAAAAAACATTTCCTTAGATAGTAATTAATTAGTTAACATCATGTTAATTAATATCCTAAGAATCAAGCATATTAATTAAAATAGAAAATTACTGAACCATCTATAATTAAATAACACTCATTAATGTGGACTAGCTAATTTTAGTTTGTACAATTATCTCAAACCCTAGCTTCTCCTTCACACTCACTATTTAGTTCCACTATCCTCCTCTCCTCCCCAAGAAACAAACAACAAAGCAAAACTACATCAAAATCATCGACATGTATCCATTCCCTATTAGGAGCAGGACCAAGCTCAAGAACAACACGAAAGAATCGATCCGTCTTCATCCGTTCCTGATCTTGGGCGCCGGCGAAACTCGGTGGTTGGAGACGACGGATGTCCGTAAGGCGAACCGTGTGCGCCGCCTCAACTGGCGAATTCCGGTAGAGATAAAGGATCGCCCCCATCTTCAGGGGATGACCTTAAACCCGCGCAAGCATCTCCTCGGAATGACACTCGTCGTCTTCGCCTACGGATCTGACGGCGCCGGCAATATTATTGCTGGAGGACTTAAGGAGAATTACTCCCGCCGCTTCTTCCCCTACTTCTGCAGCGAGTTAGTATTCTATAACTGTTTCTTCTGCACTTCTTCTTTTCTTTTTTTCTTTTTTTCCTTTCTTTTTTGCATCGGTTAATATTTTTATTTTATTTTTTTGGACTGGGAAGGAATGATGAGGACTTCACTGAAATTGATTTATACGAGAAGTGCGATTCATTTGGAACATCTCGAGCTATGGATTCAGGTATATACGATTCCACTTTAATCTTGTATGTTCGATCTTGATAGTTAGCAGCAAATATGAGAGTGAAAGATCTTCTCTCTCTAGTGTTGGTATAGAAGTTAATCCATGACTTAAGAATTCAGTGAACATACATTAATTCTAATTAGGTTGAAAATTTTAGAAATTAACAGTTGAGCTATGGATATGGGAATCAGTTACTCTCTCGGTGATCCTAATTTTGAGAGCAGTCTACCGTGAGCACACTTAATGTGTCCATCGCTGATTTGGCAGTGTCACGTCGGCAATTTTTATAGTTCGGTTTAATTATTTTTGGTATAATTTTTATTAACTTCTTCATATATATATTTATCACGTCATTCGTTGGCACATTAAGTATGTCCACGATCAACATTAGAGCATTACTCTAAGACATGAATCTTAATTAGAGTCAAATTCCTTATTAGTGTTGGAACCCTAATAGCAGCATGATATGAATAGTCATCTCCTCCTCTTGCAATTGTGTTCGAAAATATATATTATTGAAAATATCTGACTTGATAGTGCTCCAGATGTAGTCACTCCATGACGAATTAGGTAAACAATTTTCATATGTTTTTTTTTTTTCCTGTCATTTCATGTCTTTGGTGAATTTATGATGATTTTGATTGGGAAATTCATCTCGATCTGGGCTTTGAGTTGATGTTGTTTCTTCTAATTTCATTCGTTTGTTATAAATTAATTTCAGGAAATATAAAATACTCTACACCATATATATTTTAATACCCAACGATAAGACAGTAGTGTTTCAAGAATGCCTATTAGTTCTAGAGTTTTAACAATGGACTGAGTATATCGACAATAAAAGTACAAGTTTGTATGTCGTTTGCCATGAACTTATGCTTACAATAATTTCTTCTGACAGATTAGATGGGGTAAGTCATTTCCAGAGTAATGGAAGAAGGGGGTGAGTAGAGGCCAAAAGTTGAGGAAATTAAATGACTTTCGAGAATTAATGTAATCTGCATATTTCATCTCTTATTTATTTCTTTACACTCCAAGACTATTGAATATTTTTGTATGAGGATTTTCCATGGACGAAAGTCATGATACAATTTTCTGTTGTTTTTTGAGATTGATCAAATCCGTGTTAGAATTTGAAATGCTGGTGGATTGATCCTTTAGTCGATGGGTTTATCGATCAAGAATATCGATTTTTAGTGTGCATGTGCATGTCTAGCGGTGATAGTGAAATTAATGCTCGACACTTTTGTTAAGGCTAAATTATAGGGTACTTTTAGTTATGTATATTCTTGCCTTGTATACTTATTTTTTCCTTGTATTTTTGTGTACTCCTATATATCTTGTAATCTCATTACGGTAATAGACAGAGAGAACAAATCATTCTCAATCTCTCATGGTATCAGCCATCACCGGAAAACCTTAAATCATTCTTTCTTCTCCTAACTTCTCCTAATCGGTCTATATCGCCGTCTGTCATCATCCATGGCTGCAACTTCCCCCTCCTCTGATCCCATACCTATTGCAACCATGATCCACATGGTTACAATTAAATTATCCTCTACCAACTATCTTCTGTGGAAACGTCAAGTTATACCGATGCTCACCAGTTTCAATCTCCTTGGAATGGTGGATGGCTCTTCCACCGCCCCTTCCCCCACGATTTCTTCTGCAAACGATTCTCAATCTGCTGCTAATCAAGCGTATGCTGAATGGTGCACTAAGGATCAAAAGTTACTTGGCGTTCTTTTTTCCACTCTCACCGAAGAAGCCATGGCCGAGGTCGTCGATTGCACCACCTCTAGAGCAGCGTGGCTTGCCCTTGAATCGGCATTTTCTCATTCTTCTACTTCTCGCACAAATCAACTCCGTGAAGAGCTTTTCTTTCTACGCCGCGGATCTCTCTCAGTCCAAGATTATGGAAAGAAATTCAAACATATTTGTGATCAATTGTCTGCTATTGGTCGTCCGGTTGATGAATCGGATAAAAGCCATTGTTTCTCCGTGGCTTGGGAGTACAGTTCGCAAACTTTGCTGATGCTCGTATGGCAATGGAACCTGTTCCAGTTTTCTCTACTCTTTTTCATCAAGCAATACAATTTGATCTCATGAACAAGGCTATGGAGTCTCCTCTTCCACAGTCCACGGCTGCCTTCACTGCTAATTCCAGACGTTCTTCTTCGTCTAACAAGCGCGCCAACAATAACAATAATTCTGCCTCTCACCGCTTTACCCCTTCGCAGCGATCCAACACTTCTTTTGGTGGGAGAAATGGGAATTATTCTGCAAATCGTGGAGGTTTTTCTGGGGGCCAACGCAAGCCTCGTTGTCAAATTTGCAAGGGCGAACATTATGCTGATAAGTGCCCTTTATATTTGAAGCGAGGCTCCTCATCTCAGGCTGATCTCGTGCAAGCGTTTCACGCTTCCTGCTCAATTCAGTAATGAGTTCACCTCTTCTGATTGGTATATCGATTCAGGCACGTCGGCCCATATTGCTTCTCAACCTGCTACTCTCGATTCAGCATAGCCATACAAGGGTAATCATACTGTTGTTGTTGGTAACGGCACATCTCTTCCTATTTCTCATATTGGCACTCGAACTTTACGTTCTGGTCTTACTTTACGCAATGTGCTTGTTGTTCCACAAATTACTACGAATCTGCTTTCTATCAGTAAATTAACAAGAGATTATTCGGTTGATGTTATATTTTTTGATAATCAATTTATTATTCAGCACCGGGTCACCAAAGCTAATCTTGCACAAAGCACTTGCAACAGCGGATTGTACACCTTGAAGACTGGAGCAGCTGCATTTCTTGCTTCTATTCGCTCGTCTAGAACACGAGCTAGTTTTGAACTATGGCATGTTCGCCTGGGGCATGTCCCGTTTGATATTATTTCTCATTTACATAAGTCTGGACATTTATCTGTTTCCTCTATTTTGCCTAAACCCGGTGTTTGTTCCTCTTGCCAATTGGCCAAGAGCAAACGGCTTACTTTTTAGTTGAATGATGAACGTGCTTCTAAAGTCCTTGATATTGTGCATTGTGATTTGTGGGGACCTGCTCCCATTGTGTCAACTGAGGGTTTTCGATACTATGTTGCTTTTATTAATGACTACTCCCAATTTACATGGATATATCCATTGCGTGCAAAGAGTGACTTTTATGATGTCTTTGTGCGCTTCCATTCGTTTGTTTGCAATCAATTTTCGACTTCACTTAAAGTGTTCCAGAGTGATGGTGGTACTGAGTTCATCAATACTCGCATGCGTGATTTCATGAATTCTAAGGGCATTTTCCACAGGCTATCATGCCCTTATACGGCCCAACAAAATGGACGAGCGGAACGCAAGCACAAGCACATAATTGAAATAGGGTTTTCCATGCTATTTCATGCGCATGCTCCTATCCCTTTCTGGTTTGATGCTTTTGCAATGGCAGTTCATGTTATCAATCGACTTCTGTCATCAGTTCTTGAACATAAATCACCTTTTGAGGTTTTATTTGACATAGTCCCAAACTATGCAAATTTCAAGCCTTTTGGGTGTCGAGTATTTCCATATTTAAGGGATTATTCTGCTCACAAGTTAGAACCTCGCAGTCGGCCATGTATTTTTTGGGGTATAGTACAATTCACAAGGGATTCCGGTATTACGATCCTACCACTACTCGTTGTTTCATCACTCGTCATGCTCAGTTCGATGAAACACTATTCCCTTTCTTTGCTATTGCATCTACGTTCTCTCCAACTCAATTAGATGTTACAGCATTTGATGATATTGATATATCACCGCCACCTGCAGTTCATCCTCTCCAGATTCCTGCATCATCATTCCAGCCATCGACTGTCTGTCGCCATTGCACACTTGATGTTCCATCAAGTCCACAAATTCGAACAAGTCCTCGAGCTCCAACAACCAATCCTCTTGCACCACCACCGACTTCCCAGCCAAGGCATCACATGATTACTCGCTCCAAAGCAGGAATCTTCAAACCCCGATGCCCTGTTGATTTAACTCACACCGCTTTGCTATCTGCACTTGCGACGAACACTGAACCAAGAGGTTTTAAATCTGCTATGAAATCTCCACAATGGCATGCTACAATGCAGGAAGAAATTGATGCTCTTCACTCCAATAAAATGTGGGTTTTGGTACCACGACCTCCTGGTGTAAACATAGTCGGCTCTAAGTGGATCTTCCGCACTAAGTTTCATTCTGATGGGTCTATTGAACGTCATAAAGCCCGGCTAGTAGCTCAAGGTTTTACATAGGTACCTGGAATTGATTTTCATCACACATTCAGTCCCGTTGTCAAAGCCTCTACAGTACGCATAATTTTGGCTCTGGTTGTTCATTTTCACTGGCCTTTACACCAGTTGGATGTGAGAAATGCATTTTTGAATGGCGTTCTTGTCAAGCCCGTCTACATGGCTCAACCTTCGGGGTTCGTTGATCCTCTTTTCCCGGATCATGTTTGTTGCTTAAAGAAGGCTATCTATGGGCTTCATCAAGCGCCATTGGTATGGTTTCAATGATTTAGCACATTTCTATTCTCGATTGGATTCAAACAAAATCGTTGTGACTCTTCCTTGTTCTACTGTCACAAAGGATCTTTTGTTCTCTATCTTCTGCTATATGTTGATGATATCATCATTACCGGGAGTGATTCAACACTACTTCGACAATTCTTAGTTCGCGGTTGGAGAAGAATTCAAAATAAAAGACCTAGGCACTCTTAATTACTTTCTTGGTTTGGAGGTCTCGCATACATCAAATGGTTTGTTTGTGGGTCAAGCCAAGTATGCTCACGATATACTCAAACGTGCTCAACTTCTTGATTCGAAGCCTGTAAGTACACCTCTTGCTGCCGGTGAAACATTCTCCAGCCTTGGTGATTCCTTTCCTGATCCAACTATGTATCGATCTCTAGTTGGTGCTCCTCAGTATCTTACTATAATCAGGCTTGATTTATCCTATGTTGTTAATCAGGTGAGTCAGTTCTTACATTCTCCGACTAATGATCACTTTCTTTCTGTGAAGCGCATACTGCGCTATGTCAAAGGAACAATTCATTTCGGCCTCAATTTCTCTTCTCGCAAGGATCATTCTATTATTCGTTATACAGATGTTGATTGGGCTTGATGCCCTGATACTCGACGCTCTACGTATGGATTTTCAGTGTTTCTTGGTGGAAATCTTGTTTCTTTGGAGTGCAAAGAAACAACCTATTGTGTCCAGATCCAGTTGTGAGTCGGAATATCGTGCTATGGCCAACGCTGCTTCTGAAGTACTTTGGGTTACTCATCTGTTGTCCGAACTTTGGTACCGTTGGCCACCAAGCCTCTTCTGTTCAGTGACAATAAAAGTGTCATTTTTCTAAGTCAAAATCCCGTGGCGCATAAAAGAGCCAAGCATATTGAAATTGATTGTCATTTTATTTGGGAGTTGGTTTCGTTGGGCAAACTCTCCACACGATTTGTGCCTTCTCATCTACAACTAGCAGATATCTTCACAAAGAGTTTGTCACGCCCATCTTTTGAGCTTATACGTTCCAAGCTTTGTGTCTCCTTGCATCCGTCGCAGCGCTTGACGGGGGGTGTTAAGGCTAAATTATAGGGTTATTTTAGTTATGTATATTCTTGCCTTGTATACTTATCTTTTCCTTGTATTTTTGTGTACTCCTATATATCTTGTAATCTCATTACGGTAATATACAGAGAGAACAAATCATTCTCAATCTCTCAACTTTTGTAGTAAACGTTTCAGGTTCGAGTCATTTGTTGTGCTATCTTTGCATTTCTTGTTAAAATTGTTCAAAAAATTATAGATTTCTATATATATATTAGATAGCAACCTTATGGCCATTCGCTGTGGCGGAGACCAATATATAGCTTGCGAATCGGATCATTTACTACATTTTCATGTAGCATCTTCTATTGTAACAACAAATGATTGCCACGTGTAAAAATTGTTTACAAAACCAGCCTTTTTGTTTATGGATTTTTTTTAATTATTGCTGGTTTTGAAAATATTTTTAACACGTGTCAATCCATCCGTTGTTACAATAGAAGATGTAACACCGAAATGCAACAGAGGATCCGATTCATATGGCGTGGGGTCAGCTGAAATAATTTTTTTTGATCCAAATAGGGTGAAAAATTGCCTGAAAAAATAGAAATAATACAAAATTAAATTGGCTTCTTATATGATCTTTTTCAAAGATGCAAATAAGTTCTACCCTACTTATTTAAGGAGGAATGCTCCTCTAGCCATCGTGACATACTCAATGTGCCTACGGCTGACGTGACGGTGATATATTTAAGAAAAATTATTTTTAATATACTTTATAAAAACAAAACTTACCAAACAAACTAAACCTACTAGAAAAATTAAACTCTAAATGAAAAAAATTATTGAAGTGACATTGTCATATCAGCCGTTGACACGTTAAGTATGCCCACAATAAGTGAGGAGCATCCCTACTTATATAAGAGATTACTAGATTTATTGATTTATGGACTTGAAAATTAAACGATGAGATATTTTCATATATGAAGAAATACTTCAATTTTCAATTTTGACTTCAACTTTATTTCGGGACGGTATTCTATATCCCCAAAATGGTGTCCCAATAGTGTCCCAAAATTTAATTTCTATTAATTTCAGTATTATGTTTTATAAAATAAAAATACTAGTATAATATAGTAAATCACAATAGACATTTATAAGAAAAATTTTGAATTTTATAAAACTTATATACTTTAGTTTTGAATTTTTCAACTCTAGTATACTAATAAAAGTGAAATTAAATGCTAAAAATAATTATAAACCTGAATGGAGATGAGTGAACCCTTGAAAATAATCATTAAATTAAACTAAATCATCATAAAATAAATTTATTAAAAAAGTTGCATAAAACTAGTAGAAATTAAATTTTGTAACACCATTAGGACACTATTTATGGGATAAAAGATCTAATAATAATTCCCTTAAAATCAAAACGGCATTGCAGAAAGGAAAAAAAAAAAAAAAAACACAGGTGTGCTTTGGGGCTTTTCTTATCTCCAATCTTAACATTAGTTTCCTTTTACTCTTGGATAAAATTTCCATTCATCATTAGGTAGATTTAGTTTTCAATAAATCAGCCCAATTGCATAAGGCTTTTTAAATAACATTGCCAGTCCAAAAAAAGATTGGCTCAAAACGAACTAAAATTTGTAAGCCTATATAGCATAGTTTCTTGGTTTTGAAGAAATGTAATTTTTTTTTTTTTTTTTTTTTTTTTTTTCTTCAATAAAATTGCCGTTTTAACAATGACTATATGCCATTAGAGCGATAACGATTTTTTTTTCCTATGTTTTTTAATCAACATAAAATAAATTATTACTAATAATATAAGTTTCTTATGAAAAGAAAATCAAAGTGTTTTAGTAATACTTTTAGAGACTCATTGATTACAGAATTAGGTCCCTTTTCAATAATAGAAAAGGTAGATGTACTATCCTCCAAATTTATTGGAAGAATAATAGAGGAGTTAGGTGGGAAGAAGAAGAAATACATACAGAAAAAGGTACGAAATTTATAAATTTTTATTTTTATTTTTTATATTTTGTTGAGTGAGAAAGGATAGCAAGACACTAGCTAAGAAAAGGATTATTTAGCAGTCAAATAAAGGCCATCGCAGTTACTTGTACACATTGAAATCTCCAAATTTTCATGCATTTCTCAAAAAAAAAAAAAAAAAAAAAAAAGCTTCTTATAATAATAACAAGATTATGATAAATAGACTTTTTTTTCTATAAATTAATTATTGTCTATTTACTCATCTTTGTTCCGAGTCGTTTGATTAAAAATAAAACAATAGGGTTAACTTAAACAGTTTAGCCATACTTAATACTTTAGTAGTATCGATCTACTTATGGTTCTTAAAACTGTTTCAATAATAGATCATTTAAACAATGTGACAAAAACTATTTTTTGTTTTTTTTATAAATACATTCCATTTTAGGCACGTAAGGTTCTAAAAGGACAATAGACGAACAAAAATACAGGAACGTGTACTACACATGTACAAGTACAACTCTTCATAAATTTAAGAATTCATTTCTACAATTTTTTTATTTTTTATTTATGACCTTAATTTCTATTTTATTTCATAAATGTTCTAAACTTCGATCCCGTATTTTTTTCGGATGCCGGGACTCTAACTTGGTTCATCAGTAAAATGATATTGAATTTTCTTTGTCACTTCACACTAAAACGATGTCGTTGTGAGTTTATACTTCAAATAAATAAAATTTTCTACAATTTCATATCTTTCTTGTATATTTATTTCCCGATTCCTAAAAAATCTCAAAAAAATAAAATTATATGATTGTAAAAAAAAGAAATTGAAAACATCATCATTTTAATTTGAGGCGGCAACAAAAATTCAACTCGGTGGGCAGCTAATATTCTTAAACGAACAATTCAAAATTTATAACGTTTACGAAATAAGTTTAAGTTGGGGTCAAAAATAAAAAATTATCAAAATGTTTATGCAATAAATTATAATTAACCCTAAATAAATTTAATGTACTTCTCTTGAAAAATGAAATTTTAGAACAGTGTTGTTAAACGGCAAGCAAAAGAAAGATCCTCCTCTTTCCAGCTACCGTAAACTGACCATCAACATCACACGTTCCGATCTTCTTTTCTTCTCTCTCTCTCTATATATATATGTGAGCAAACATAATTACAAACAGTTGGCGTGTATATAGGTTCATAATTGTATTTTCATAATTCGCTTGATTACATAATAAATACCACGTGTGAATTCATAATGTATTTCGGTAAATGGAGTAAAATAACATGAAATTTATGTTTGAGATTTTTGTAGGTGTCTAATAAAATTCTCATTCGTGATTTATATATATATATATTCTATTTTAAATGTCTTCATCATAGCAATTGGGATCCTCTATGTTGGAATCGTTTTCGACAATTCCTATTTTTATTGTTTTGTCTTTCTTCCATTTTTCTCTCTTGATATTTTGTGGGAGTTGTTGACGTGGGATTGCAAGACAAAGGGGAGATTTGGTCTACAACTAAAAATCCTATATTCAAGGAAGATGTGGTTCAAGTATGTTGGAGAGTTGCTGCATGAAGACCAAGTCAATACATGGATTAGTGGTGGAATGATGGACGTGCTTGCATGGAAGTGTTTCAACAATTCTACTACTCCACTACTATTCCACTCTTGTAATTGGCTTGGAGAGCAAGATTTGAAAAACTATTTAAGAAGAAGATACGCAGAAGATGGAGGAGAGCTGAAGAGAATATATTTGCTACCGAGAGCAATTTTAGTTGAGGGTTTACTAGCATAATATAACTAACTTAGTGGATAGTTAGTTAGTTTATGTTAGTAATTTTCATTGTATTTTTCCTCAACTGGTTTTTTGTAAATTCACTTCAATAATAGTGAATATTTTTGCCTTGAGGCACTGCAAGATATCATTCATATATTTTGCAAGAAAAATCATCTTCTTCTCCATTGTTGTTTCTTTGTTTTTCTCGTTTTCCTCTGCACCAATCCCAGTAGAGGTGCTCGCAGAGCAAACCTCTGTGGGTACCTCCGTGCACACCCCCGCCGAGATACCAACACTCGACACCCATTTTGGTGTTCCAAATGTGTACCCAATTTTAATTTCTACTAGTTTTAAACATTTTTATTCAATAATTTTAATTTATAATGATTTAATTTTATTTATAATTATTTTCAAGGGTTCACCCATCCCAATTAGGGTTTATAATTATTTTTCAGCATTTAATTTCATTTTTATTAGCTAAAATATGGTTGATAAATCCAAAATTAGGGTATATTATTTTTTAAAATTATATTTTTTAATTATAAATGTTTATTATAATATTGCAAGTTTTATTTTTATAAAAATATTATAAAACTAATAAAAATTAATTTTTGGTACACAATTGGAACACCATTATTGGTATAGGGGATCTCATTCCCATCTTAGAGAGAAGTAGCAATCATTAATTACATCAATCCAATATTCTTTCCATCCCCGCAAATCTAATTTCACTTACAAAATAAGTTACTACTACTGTCTTACAAATTTAATTTTAAATTAATGCTCCAATGTCCATCTTAATATGCTTAATGTTTCAACAGATGACGTGAATTATTAAAATCTTACCAAAAAGAAATGACAGCCTACTAAAAAAATTATAACCTCTACTTAAAAAAACTAAACCCTAGCTAACTGGAAAAATTGTCTTACTTGGCATTGACACATCAACAGTAATGTGCTCACGGTGCGCGGTGGAGCTAGCATTTTATACATAAAACGAAAACTAATAAACTCACTATCCGAAATAAATATTCTGAACATTAATGTGTCCACAACTGATTAGACAATGTCATATCAATTATTTTTTAATTTAAGATTTATTTTTGAAGTATGATTAGTAAGATTTATTCGTAAAATATATATTTATAATAATTTTGTTAAATATATTAACGTCACGTCATGCTATTGACATATTAAATATACTCATGGTAAATGGAAGAGTATTCATTTGCATACGCCTTTTCTGCTACATAATATAACATCACTCAAACTTCATAATATTCATGTCAATATAAACTCACACGATCATCGATCGGCTACTTGTGGTTTTCTAATTAAATTTTCATACTCCGTACTGTATATAATCGCTGTTCTTCAAAACACATTACCCTCTCTATTTAAAAATAAATAAACAAAATAAGTCATTGCCAAACCAAGCTTTGATTAATTGACACGTAGCAAGTGGATCGGAGATAATTAGTTGAAGTTGTAAGAAAAGACTCGTGATTCTAAAAAAAAGGAAACAAATATACAAGAGAAGACTTGGAAATGGTAAAAGAAACAATAATCATTACGTGGTACCAAACAGCAGCGCGTTTATCATATTTTTAATTATTCACGATCACTATACCAATTCATATAAAGAATATTTGTCACTCCAAATTATATTATAAATCATTCCCATTCTAATTCTTTTTTCTTTTTCTTTTGTTCTTTTTAAAATATTGTGAAGCCAATGAGTTCTTAGCTCCATGAATTTTCCTCTCAATATTCATCATTCACCCCAACGCGTACACAATATGTATTTATACTCATAAGCACAATTCAATTTCACAAATTAACCAAATATTTGAAAAAAAAAATACATACATACTTTAGCTAGGCGCGTGTGTGCACGTCCGATGCCAGAAGGTGACGTAAATGCTCGAAGTCCCCTCCGGCGAGAGAATGGCTGGAATCTTGAGGCGGCGGAGAATGGCCGGAATCCGGAGGCGGAGAAGGAGAAGGAGAAGGAGAGGAGGGATCAGATCCGGCACCTTGAGAAGGAGGCGTTCCAGCTGGCGAACTACTACTTCGTGTTCCAAGGCCTAATCTTCACCGCGTTCTACCACGCGCCGTCGCGTCTCAAGTGCGGCTACACGTGGGTCCCGCTCACCCTGTCGGCCCTCGCCGGAGTCCTCAACTCGTGCGCGCTCTTCAGGATGGCAATGACCTGCAAGAGGACGCTGGACGAGGGGGACACCCGCGCCGCCGGCGGGGACTCGGTGGCGGCGATGTGCGACCGCTGGTAGAGGTGCTTCTACGTCGTCGTTTGCATGCTCTTCATCCTCGCCTTCCTCGCCGTCACGCTCGCCGGCTGCTGGATCATCACCTGCTGCGGCGGCGACGAATCGTCCCCGGTGGCGCCGTGAAGCTTGCATTGCTTTTAATCAGTTTTTAGTTTTTAGTTCTGTTTGCTTCATGCACCGTGAAGCTTGCATTGCTTTTAATCAGTTTTTAGTTCTGTTTGCTTCATGCACGGAGAGTTTTTTATTTTATTTTATTTTTTATTTTTATTTTTAAAAGGATTAATAATGGTTCTCCATTTCCCCCTTTAATTTGACTCGAACTCCCAACCTGTTGGTTGGATAGGAAGCGTCTTATCTTACCAACTGAGTTGCGCTTCGTTGTCGCTTCATGCATGAAGAGTTTTTTTAAAAGGGTGTTTAGTGTTCGTGTGTTCGATTTCTTTTCCTTTGTTCCTTTCCTTAATACGGAGTATTTTTTTTGGTCGTTTATATTTTCGTTGGTGTATAATATTATCACTTAAAAATATATGGAATTTAACATGAAATATGGGCGCCGCCTGATGCATGGATCTGTTACTCATGCATGGAGAGGTTTTCTATAGTGTGGGTGTTTGCTGTGTATTATGTGCTTGATTTCCTTTCCTTTTATTTTATTTGTTGTATTTTCGTATGTTACTTACTTTTTCGTAAAGTAATATCGACTGCCTATTCATGTATAATATTTTTCAATAGTAAATGGAGTATAGCATGAAAATGTAATAAATTTTTGTATATATGATGTTCCAATTTTGGTGTCCCATTTTGGTATTCCAATTGTGTACCAAATTTTAATTTTTAATAGTTTTATATATTTTTATTCAATAATTTTAATTTATAATGATATAGTTTAATTTTATAATTATTTTTTAGGGTTCACCCATCCAAATTAGGGTTTATAATTATTTTTTAGCATTTAATTTCAATTTTATTAGCTAAAATAGGGTTGATAAATCCAAAATTATGGTATATTATTTTTAAAAATTATATTTTTTAGTTATAAATATTTATTATGATTTATTATAATAGAATAATTTTTATTTTTATAACAAAATATTATAAAACTAATAAATTTTAATATTTGGTACACAATTGGTACATTCAAATGGGACTAGAGGATACTACTCCATATGAAACAATTGGGATCCTCTACACCCATTTTGGTGTTCCAATTGTGTACCAAATTTTAATTTTTAATAGTTTTATATATTTTTATTCAATAATTTTAATTTATAATGATATAATTTAATTTTATAATTATTTTTTAGGGTTCACCCATCCAAATTAGGGTTTATAATTATTTTTTAGCATTTAATTTCAATTTTATTAGCTAAAATAGGGTTGATAAATCCAAAATTATGGTATATTATTTTTAAAAATTATATTTTTTAGTTATAAATATTTATTATGATTTATTATAATAGAATAATTTTTATATTTATAACAAAATATTATAAAACTAATAAATTTTAATATTTGGTACACAATTGACACATTCAAATGGGACTAAAGGATACTACTCCAATATGAAATATAATTAAATGAATCATACATTAATTATTTTAGCACTTGAGATTATTTATCCTAATTTTAATATTTCAACCGTATCCCATATTATAGTTTTTATTAGTTTTATATGTTTTTCTTCAATAATTTTATTTTATAATAATTAGTCTAAATTTATGGTTATTTTCTAGGATCACTAATCCAATAACATTTAATTTAGCTTTTATTAATAAATAAAAATAATTATTTATTTATTAATGTCTATTACGATTTGTTATATTATGATATTTTTTATTTTAAAATTAAAATGTGGACATCAAAATTGGGAACATATGT
>CM038118.1:3057573-3351271 GCA_001642375.2 Mentha longifolia | reverse complement strand
CTCATTCAGTAAATCAAATCTTTTTTTTTTTTTGTTGAGGAAAATGGTCTTTATATATGTCAGTGATTAAAGTTAATCGGCAGAATGTACGACTTTTATAATTCTATTACTATATAGAAATAATTTAATTGAGATGACTTTTATTAATTCTATTACTATTATAGAAAATGTAATTGAGATGTTCTTCGGATTTCACTTCGGTGAATAGCATTTACTGATTAGGTTGTTCTAAAGAGTCCTTAAATATTGATTTACCTTTTGTCTTTAAAATAAGTTAAACAACTTCCCCAAAAAATTGTAGATATAATCTCATTTTTATTTATTTATTAAGTTGTGTGTCCGCATAGATTATATTTGTTAATTATAAGTTTTCGCATGCAATATTTTGTTTGTACATTGTATACAATGCGTATATTTATCTAACAATTTTTTGGCCTATAATGACAATGCGTATGTTTTCTATTAATTTTTAAATTGAACTATTTACAGTAGTGAATGACAATTTTGCATAACAATTTCATATATTATTTAATCGAATGACGAAGTTTTGAGCCTACTGATTTATGAACATATAATGTGCATGTAATTAATTTGAAATGTTTTTTTATTATATATATATATATATATATATATATATATATATTCCTGGCGTGAGAAATGAGAATAATGCTTAAAAGTAAAAAAAGTCATGCTTAAATCTGTATAGAATTATGCTTAATACATAGTTGTGCTTTTTAATATACAAATTGATGCTTAAATATAATTATGCTTATTGTTGAAATGTTATCCGACATCGGTTGGAGATGGTCTCTAGAGCCTCTTTATATGGTGAGGCAACCCTCCCCTTCATAAGGCCTTTTGAGGGGGGGGGGGGGGGGGAAATGGGCCCAATATTCCATTTTCTAATATGGTATCAGAGCCAGACTCCAATTCGATGATGGGCCCCCCGATATCGTTGTCAACAGATGGCGTTGGGTTGTCCACGCTGCACGTGAGGGGGGTGTGTTGAAATGTTATCCCACATCGGTTGGAGATGGTCTCTAGAGCCTCTTTATATGGTGAGGCAACCCTCCCTTCATAAGGCCTTTTGAGGGGGGAAATAGGCCCAATATTTCATTTTCTAATACACATGACAACCCAACGCCATCTGTTGACAACGATATCGGGGGGCCCATCATCGAATTGGAGTCTGGCTCTGATACCATATTAGAAAATGGAATATTGGGCCCATTTCCCCCTCAAAAGGCCTTATGAAGGGGAGGGTTGTCTCACCATATAAAGAGGCTCTAGAGACCATCTCCAACCGATGTGGGACAACATTTCAACACTTATGTACCTTGTAATCATGTTCTTAGAAAATTAAGAAGATAAATAAAAGCGGAGAAGTAGAATTGTAGTTGAAGTAGTAAAAGATTATATAAATTTAATTCAATAATAAAATTACGTTCATAATTATTTTGTTACCCTTAAAATAGATTTAAAATATATGGTATATTAAGCAAACAAAAGTTGTAAGAATTGACTTTTTTATGATAGTAATAGATTCTAATTTCTTAATTTTTCTGTGAATGTCATCGGCGCAGGGGTGGCTACGGCAATTGCAGTGTCTTGTCGGAGCTACATAGCATGACCATAGCTCGCTAACATTTAACGTGACACTACTGACGTGGCAAATTAGGAAGTTTACAATTCTACCTCTTAAAACATAATACTCGATCCGTCTCTTTTTAAGTGTCCCGGTCTTTTAAAAATTCTGTCTACAAATAATTATTTTATTACACTTTTATAAATAAAAGAAAGTTTAAAACTATCAATTTCATTCCATGATCATTCAAAATTTCATGCTTTTTCAATCTTCTTTATAATAATTGGGGGTAAATTACATAAAGTCATTTAGTTTCCATAAGTGTCTTATTATACTTTTCTGAATAAAGAGTAGCTTAATGTTAAATTACCCATTATAATCTTTACAAATTTCTTGCATTTTCAATTATTTTTACAATGATCAAGGGTAAATTAAATAGCTTTACTTACTTTCTTAGTTGGTATCTTGGATGGTTTGGGACACTTATAAAGGGAGAGAAAGAGTATTATATTAACATATTCATGTACATGCATCATAGAATTTTCTGTAAATATCTTTGATTTTATTTTGTAAATGACATAAGAAGACACATGCAAAATGTCAACTGTATATACATTCATGATAAGAGTGAGTGGATTTGGTCAAATGTATATTCACTAATCTCTATTATATTTATTCTTATTTTTGTAGATTTGGATATCCTCACACGTATTCTGCTTGAGTGTCGTTACCCTTCGTATTGCTGAAATTCACTTAAATTGGTGATATTAACTTTGATTTTAAATCATCAAGTGATTTGTTCGAAGCTAATTTCGTTGACATGAAATTAATAATCGTAGCTACGCATCATCAATGCGTTGACAATAGGGAATGAAATTTGATATGATCACACGAATCATAGTCATCATTAATCAGTGACGGATCTAGAAATTTTTTTCCGAGCAAGGGGGCTGCGTTTCGGACTATAAAATGAATTTGCTTTATTTTTGTTAGCTTAACAAGTGGTTTTTTTTATTTAGTTTCTTTATATCACTGCTAGTAAAACGATATTAGTTTGATACTATTTCGTTCATCATTTACTAAATTATACTTAAATAGTTATATTTTCAGCCCTAACGACCACTGTAATGAGGGCTATTTTCATATTTTATTCAAAATCACAAAATTATACATATAAAAATTAATCAATATAGTGGGGGCTTTAGCCTCTACCAGTTCCCCCAAAATCGCTCCTGTCATTAATAATTTTTACTAATTTAACGTAACAATGTCACGTAAGCTGCTAATTTAGTGGAAAATGGAAGCGGCTTATAAGATTAAAAAGAAAAATAAGCTTCAAAAGATTATAAAATTTTCAAATAATAAGTTTATCCACACTAACTGAATTTTGAAAGATCTTATCCATAAAACGATACCTTTCATTTGATTTTTCTTTTTTAGTATTATTATATAGAATTAGTCATTTTCATAACAAATAAATTCTTTTAGCCATGTTCATAAAAAAACCCAACTATTTTAGCCATTTTTATTTGTTGTGCCTATATATATATATCTATATATATTCAATTTATTTATTTGTTGCTTTTTTAATTCTTTTTCTTTCCATTTTGTAAAACTGTACACCAGAACATTCACCATCGTTTTAAACATACCCAATGATATGCTTTATTATTTTTCCATCATTTTCTTCTCTTAACCAGAAACATTACTATTATAAGAAATACCTAATTTAATCCACAACAAAAATTAATTGTAAAAGCTACATGAATAATCAAACTCACAAAACACAAATCCCTCTAATCAGATCGAGCATCAATGATTTTGATTATAATATAATCCTTCTTGAGAAACTATATTGACGTAAATCATTTACTTGAATGAATTTAATGTATATATTTGTGAGCACAAAGTGTGAATTACCTCGAATGTGGAAACATTCGAGTTGTGACATATGAATTAATGACCATCATTGATGAAAAACTCGATTCAGATTAGACGATGCAGTTTGGGTGAAGAAAGTGGATAACTAGCCGGCGCCGACATGAGCCTGCCTTTGCCGATAAATTAATAAGTTTTAAAATACACTTTTATTTACTAGGGAAAATAAAAAAGGAAGCATAATTCAAAAAAAAAAAAAAAAAAAGGACTGAGTGAGGATAATTTTTACAATCTGCATCAAAATTGGCTAAAAACTACTCATTTCGTCCCAATTCACTAGTCATGTTTCTTTTCGACACGAATTTTTAGGAGAGTGCGTTTTGTTAAATGGATGAACGATGAAAAGTCCATTAGAGTTTAATATTTTCTAATTGGCTCAATCCTTTTCTTTTCTTAGAAACAAGTCTACTAATATAGAACGGCTCAATAAGATATACTGGACTAGTGAACTAGAACGAAGTGGTATCTTTTTATGTTAATGGCTATAAAAGTATTTTAGTTATTCAAAATGGCTAGTTTTCTATTTGTCCCTGTTTTTTCTTTAGAAAATAGATTTAAAAAATTTTGTTTTCATTTTTTTTACTTCTTTAACTCATTACTAGTAGAAAAAAGGCCTATTAATCCAATTGAAAATGCGACAATAAAATGTTTATTAATACATTTTCTTTAGTATGACATTTAAAAAAATATCATCTCTATCAATGAAACGATAGGGTTAAGTGCAGTGATAAATATCTTGTAGTCGCACTTTTCACAAATGCACTGATAGATCAATGTAAGGATAAATAGTGATTTGATGCAATTTAAAGTGTCATAATATAGTTTATATCACTACATTTAAGAATGCATCAAAATGATGTGTATGAATACATTTCATATTTAATAAAAACAAAAATAATTATATTTTTTTGCAACTATTCACCAGATTTTATATATATTTATTTTCCTTTTTTTATAATTTTTTGTATTAAATTTACATATATTTATATTTTACATTTATTTGGTCATATTTTTTAGAATCTTTTTTCCAGTAATATTTATATTGGGAAGCGAATACATAAGCAAAGAAGAGAACTTAAGCTTATAAAATAACCATGCAGAAAAAAACTTTTATCTATATATTTATTCATTTATTTACATAATGAAATATAATAATCGGAATCGGAGGTGGAGCTAGGTCGATCATTCAAGTAATTAATAATTAGTAAATTAAATAGAATTTTCTGCGAAAGTCACCGATTGCAAGTTGCAAAAGCCAATACGTATATAGTTGCGTGAACGCCATTGCCGAACCATATAAAAATATATCCCAATAAAAATGATATGTAAAACTTATAAGAGTTAAGTTGCATTTTTTTAATTATCAATCGACGAATGAGTTACTTCGTCAAAAATAAACAAGATTTTTTTACTTTTAGGATCCTATACTATAAAATCGCACAGAATCGCATTCTGAATTTCCATTCCAGGAAAGGAAGTAAAAACTCTGCATCAAAAAAAAATATATATAGAGAGAGAGAAAAAAAATCTCAAAAGAGAGCATTTCAACAGATACATGAAAGAATCTTCCCGAATAGAAACCCTAAATCTTGAGCTTTTATTTCCTTTTCCGTTATCACCAAAAACAATGTTAAATAGCGTCGGACGCAACGATGAAGCCATTGGTGAATTGAGAAACAACTGCAAAGAGCTTTCGCAAATTATATACCAAAAGGAGAAGGAAACGCAGTACTTGGAGACGAAGGCTCTCAACCTTTCCATGTTCTACGTGGGGTCCCAACTAGTGATATTCCTCTCCGGTTCAAAGTCGTCGTCCGCGTGTACGGATTCGTGGGAGCCGTTGTTCTTCATTTCTCTCTCGATCGCCATGGCATTCGTGCTCAATTTCGGGACGACCGTGGTCAAGTATTTCGAGACCAAATACGAGCAAGAGAGGAGCCGCATCGACCGGGATGCGAACTTCCATCGGATGGTCAAGCTCCAGAGGCAAGGAGTAGTTGAAGAAAAGTATGAGATAAGGCTTGATATGCAAGGACCTGATATGTGTTTCGTGTATAGGGGGTACGCCCATGTTGGCCTCACGGCGGCCACTTTGTCGGCCATCACGGTTCTTGTCTTGCATGCAAGCCGGTTTTCCGCGTGCTCTCCTCAAATATGAGGAGGAACACGCGATTGGCCGTCTTGTGGGAATAGGTCTGGTTGAATGCATTACCCTTTCTATCCCATTTAAATAGATACATTTGGCTTGGGCATAAATATTAAGAAATGAGAGAATATGTGGCTACAATCAATTCTAAGAAGATAGAGTAAATTGTAACAACATATTCTTTGCCAAAAAAAAGAAATGTAACTAATAAATGGAACAGACTAAAATAACAAACGTAGCTATTTAAAGGGGACGGATGGAGTATATGTTTACTATTGATATATAGTAGGACTTCATTTTACATTCCATTAGTTTTAAATATCTTTGGGGTGTGGCATGCTTGTAAGGTAAAAAGGCTTGATTAAGTAATAAGGAATGTATTTCTTAAGTAATAAGGAATGTATTTCATAACAAACTTTTTTAGCGTTCGATGTTTCATATATTCATAATTTGATGGATTGAGTTTCATAAATTCATAATTTGATGCCCTCAAGTAAGGAAAATATATAACTTACTATTCAAACCGAACAAAAATTAATGAAATCAATTAACTATTTCTCTTTCCTTACTAAAAAATATTGAACCGGACATAAGCTAATATGTATTGGCATATTTATGCACGACAAAAGAGAATTAAGTGTGCAAATTGTCTATATAATCCGTTCTTCAAGTTTTGTTCTACGGTTTGTTCTACACTATATGAGACGAGTTGTTGTACATCTTATCGAGATATCATTAGAAGATTCCTAATTTGGATAAAAGATTTAAGTAATATATTTTTAGATAGAGATGAAGAAATCTTGGATATATCTTTCCTTATCCATCAAGATATTCAAGTGAGAGAAGGAATCATATCGAAGAAGTGATTTCTTTGTTCAATAAGAAATAGATTTTAGGGACTTCAAATATCCTATATGTATTGAAGAGCCACGTTCAGAAGTTGGTGGGCGAATTCATTGAGTGTTGTGTGTTATTTCTGCATATGCGTGAGTTAGTGCAAAAGCTTTTCCAAGCTAGTATTCATTCGGGTAGAATAATGCTTGGGTTTGTGAACTTGTAATTGAGTGAATATAAACTCAAATGGGAAAAAACTTATTTATCTAATGATAATAAGTTTGGTTAGGCTTAGTCTGAAAAATTCTAACTTCAAGTTCACTACACGGGTGAGGAGTAAAT
The DNA here is from genome assembly GCA_001642375.2 of Mentha longifolia. Taxonomy (NCBI): domain Eukaryota; kingdom Viridiplantae; phylum Streptophyta; class Magnoliopsida; order Lamiales; family Lamiaceae; genus Mentha; species Mentha longifolia. The sequence continues at coordinate 3,344,426 of CM038118.1, read as the reverse complement.
TAATAAGATATATGAAGAATGTAGAAGGAAAATATGTTTTTTATTTTTTTTATTTTTGTAATAGTTGCTAGTTACATTAATGGTAGAAAACACGCCTTTTATTTTCAGTATAAAGAGCAATCGCCTTCTATTTTGTAATAGTAACATTCACCTCAATCTCTGCAAATCATGCTAGAATTTAGTTTTCCAACATGGTATCATGAGCTCAGGTTGCCGTTGTGTTCTTCTTATCAATCTCTCCTTAGGTTTTCTCGATCTCTCTCTCCCTCCATCAATCGGCGTTGGATTTTCGATCTGCATCAATTTGTTCGGAGATGCCGTCGTTGCTGCATTTTCGCTGGTTCCTCCATGGGGTTTTCTCTGAATTCTTCGTACTTTTTCAATTCAATCTCTCCATGTCTGATTTTCTATGAGAATCTGTATGTTTTTCATCTCTTCTTCGAGTTATTGGGCTGAAATCGCAAATTTGTGTTTCAGGTCTATCTCTGATATCTATCTCTACATCTCTTGTTTGGTTTCGATCTATTTTCTCTGTCTCTGATTATGAAAGTTTCTCAAATATCGCTAGTTGTGATGTTGTTGCTTCTCTGGTTTAGAGTTTCCTCTTCATTCTCTATGATTGATTCTGGTTTATCTTCGATTTTATCGATTATATCACTTGTTTGTCTTTCGTTTCAACCTATGATTGGTTGATCTCTCATATCTTTTTCTCTGGTTCACGATGACTCAAGTCTGTCTCTCTCTCTTCAAGTTTGCGAGTTGCAAATTTTGATTTCGAAAATCTCTCAAATCGCAAGTTGCGATGTCTCTTTCTCTCCGATACATTGGTTTCGGATGATTTTTCTCTGATCTAAGATCATATCTCTCTATTAATTTATCTGTTTCAGCCTATGATTGGTTGTCTTTCTCAGATCCGTGTGGATCTTTTATCTCTTCTCTTGTTCTAGTTTATTTCCCAATCTATGATTGATTGGAGTCTTTGGCTAGATCTCCTGTGAGAATCTAAGCTTCTCTCTCAATTTGTTCTCCACAATCGTGAGTTGCGATTTGTGATCTACTCTTTCTCATGTCTTTTGGTCTCCGATCTATGTCGATCGAGTTGTTTTTGAATTTCGTAAGTTCTCGGTTTCTCATATTTGTTGATGTCCTCACAGTGAAGAGGGGAATGATTTTCTGGTGTTGGTTAAATTCTCATATTTTGTTTAATTTTCTGGTGTTGATGTCGATTGGGGTTATTTTTGGATATCTCTCTTAATTACTCTCAAGTTCTCTCTTCTCTCTAGCAAGCTGCCCAAGCTGCAGTTGCTGTCCCTCAATCTAATTTTTTTGTTGTCTATGGAAGTTGTTCTTGAGAGTTGTGAAAGTTTGGTGTTGGTTGGGCAATCTTATGTATCTCTATTGTTGATTATTCATCAAGATGCCCTCACTTGTTGTTGATGATCAAATTGGTTTTTCTACTAAGGGGGAGTATCACTTATTGACTATGACCAGTAAACAAATCCTTCATTGCTTTCCTTTCTCTAGTAGCACCTAATGGAGCAGGGGTGAACAAAACATCCTTTCTATCGTCACATTTCTTCAATATAGAATCATCTTTTTAGCTATGTTTCTCCTACTTGTACTCCTTCCACCAGTTGATGGCCGAGCAATTTCAGATTTACATACTTGCAGTACCTCATCAAACCCTTCGAGAATCTCAAGAACTTTGAGAGAATCAGTCATGGAACATTTGTCAAGTTGGGAAGTTGAAATCTCTTGTAGAAGAGCCTGCAATTCTCTGAAGTCTTGGATGAAATTCTCAGTTCTTATTCATAGTTGTTGTTTTGTTGTTCAAGATGGTCGCCATTTTCTTTGCTCCCATTTTGAGGGGGAGTATGAAGAATGTAGAAGGAAAATATGTTTTTTATTTTTTTTATTTTTGTAATAGTTGCTAGTTACATTAGTGGTAGAAAACACGCCTATTATTTTCAGTATAAAGAGCAATCGCCTTCTATTTTGTAATAGTAACATTCACAATGTAGTCACAGAATTTTCCCAATTTTATTTCCTGTTCTTCTTCGCATCTCTTCCTCTGTAGAATTCTCTCTCAATCTCTGCAAATCATGCTAGAATTTAGTTTTCCAACAAGATACGGTGGTATTTGTTTGAGATAGTGGATTGCTTTCTTGGGTTGAAAACTGTCACGGCCCCTTATCCCTAAGGACGGCTCTGCCGGAGCGTGACTAGGGATTGGATAAAAGAAATGAGAGAATATTAATAATTTTGTGATTAATGAAAATGAATAATTGAATAGACTCAATCAATGGAGAAATAGAAGACGAGTGAAGATACGAAAAAGCCCAAAGTTAAAATATTATATAAAGTATTTAAGAGAAGAAACCTTATAAAGTCTAATATAATCCAAGTTTGTGAAGAAAGAAACGTAGAGTATTTCTCGATTTACTGGTTCATGAAGCCAGTTACATATTACTTAACAAAATATGAGAATTTAAGCGTACAACGGAAGTCTATAACAAAATAGATACATATATGGAGATATGTATCTATTTCTGAACTGAAACAAAAAGATGGGACATTCTTCTCTCAACATTGCCACCTTTGCCACCTCGCTCAACCTGCAAGTTTTTGGAAACACGAGCAGGGCTGAGTACTTGATGTACTCCGTGGGTTATGCCCAAAATATTATTTTTAAAGTATTCACCAATCATGCATTTCACATCACAAGGTTTTATCAAAAGGCTTGTGAAACTAAATAATCTTTGCTTTGATAAATAATTGGAGCGCTCCCCCATTTTCTTCCATAAGTGTATTATCCATATCTGTAAATACGCCGGCAAGGTGGCCACCTCACCTGACGTTTTCATGCATAACCACAGTCACGACTTCGTGTACACACACCTGGCTAGCAACCTTTGTCTAACTCAGGTCCAATCGATATAACGTTGGCAATCCAACACATATAGGCATCACACATAAAACCAAAAATATTTTATGCATGAAAGGGTTTTGAGTCAACTTGCTTTATTTTCAAAACATGCTTCATTATAGCAACATTATAATTTTCTTTGTAAGAACACCCACCTGATTGCAAAACCGATTAAGCGGTTCCTGGTTCTTCTTCGCGTTCCTCGACCATCGCCACTTGCTTGACCTTTAGGGAAAAGTCTCGTTTTAGAAGATAGTCTAGTTTTAAAGAAATACATTATTACTAAAATTGTCATTAGAGTTATATTATACGCTTCTAGCTCATATCGCGTCTTAGAAATATATTACTAATCGAGAGGATAGAAAAGTCTATTTGAGAAATTCGGCATGGCCTTGACGGTCGATAAATCTACTTGATAATTCTAAATTATCAAAAATCAGCTAAAGTCGACTAGTTCAAATGAGAACTCCATTTTTTCCGTTTGAACTAGTCTCAAGACTCGATCAAGACGCTCAACAAAGCAATAGAAGGTCCATCATATTAAAAACACGTTCAAAGAGGCTCCAACCTCGCATAATTTAAAATTCGTAATTCAACAATAATTCACGTAGCTTCGATCTCAAATATAAATCATATCATCTCGATAATTCTTTATCTATAAATGAAATAGAAAACACTTAATTAATAAACTTGATTAAGCAATTTATTCATAATTAAAAGATTTAATAGGTCTTTAATTCATTACAGCAACTTATTCAAAAATAATAGAAATACTCTAGGTCAATACTTGGGCTATATGTTATACGTAAGGCTCCAATTACTCAACTAACTAAATTAAGTAAGCCATATTTAAGATTAATCTAATCATTTTCGTAAACTCCCAAGATAATGGTTTGCAAATACAATCCCCAAATGTGAACAAGTCCAAAATTAGGAATTCCTTATTCAAAAAGCTAGATGGCCCATAATTAACTACTGCAGCCCAATCGATAGGAATAAGTAGGGTAATTCTATCCACAACCCCCGTTTTACTCCTCACAGCCCCCTCTTTCTAAAATAAATTTAAAATAATATTAAGTTTACCAATTTAACCCTATAGCCTCCAAAAACCCATAAACGCTTACAACCCCCACACCAAGAGGCGCAAGTAGCCCCCAAATTGCACAAACTTAGAAATTGGGAGAAAATGACGATGAAATCACGGTCATTGCCGTAGATGATGCCACCGGTGAGAAAGATATCGACAGAGATTTGCTTGCAGCCGGAATGAAGCAAACAAAGTCCATACAATTAATTATCTCTCAGTTCATCCATGATAGTCATCTTCCTATAAACCTTTTAGTGAACCTCGATGCATCCAAAGCTTATTGAATATTAGGTTGCACCTTACAGCATGAGACATCAACTGCTACAGATTCATATAGTAAACTTCTAAGAAAACTCGGCATCCAACGCCTCTCTGCTATTACGTACTGCTCTTTTCTTTATTATTGGGAATTTGTCGTATGTTCAAGCAAGCATACCAGAATTGATCAGCACTCGAGAAAAAGAGAAAATAAAGACTACTTGTTAGCTTCTGAAAAACCATAGATTTAAGTTTTATAAAACACATGTACTAGTCAAAGACAAGTCGAGAAATTTCTATGAATTTTTACACCGTGAATCCAAAACATGTCCAAAAATTCGTATACAATCGTTAATGCTAACATTCTCATAATAATATCATCAGCCTTGATAATTAATTTTCGTATCCCTATAAATACAAATTGTTGAATATCTTGACATCATCAATCAATTAAATTGCCTCCAACTACGGTAGTAAATAACAAAATTGATTGAAGAACAAAAATCTTGAACACACTCTATTGCATCTATGGAGCATGAGGTTATTGGCCTTTGTTCATTATGATAATTTCGTTCGTGCAAACTTACATGGTGCTGTGAAAAATTGATTAGTTGGGGGCTGTGGAAAAATCGACGTCTGTTTATCAATCGAAGGGGGTTTATGTTGTTGTTGCTATCAATTAGTTAATTTAAGGCCTAAGGCTAATTAGTAAATTTTATATTATTTTTAAATTTTATTTAAAAAGAGAGGGCTGTGAGGAGTAAATTGGGGATTGTGGATAGAATTACCCGAATAAGTAATGAAAAAGAAGAATTTATTCTACAATCACTCCAAAATCCCCCTTTCACCATACCCTCTCGAATCCTCTCGTCTCTCTCTCTTTCCACCACCGATTCCATCAAAGCGCCGCCAACATTTCCAGTCACTGTGACGGCAGCCCCACCGCCTCCTTCGCCTAGCAGCAGCGCCGCCGCTCTATATCACAATCGCCGTCGCAGCAGCAGCAACGGCATTGGACTGCCGCCCCTCCCCTGTTCTCGACTCCGCCGTATTTTGTGAGTATGAATTTGTGCTGAAGAGAAGAAATAGTGGATGGATTTGATTTTGTATTGGATTCAAAGAATGATAGGAATATGGAAAATAAGATTGGAACTTACTGATCTTAGTTAGGCAATGGAGAATGTGAAATGGTTGAAAGTTGGCATCTGTTATTCTTCTTCTTGAATTAGTAGATTTTGAATGCTACAATGGAGCTACTGTATTTGATTTCCATTCTTCTCTCCTCTTGATTTCCTTGATCTTTACTTGCTCTCTATCTCTCATGTGTTCTTGCTTCTCTGGTAAAAATGAGTGGTTGAATTTTGGATGATGAAAAATTGGTGTAAAACGGGGGTGAAAAGGTGAGAAGTTAACGTGGCTGCATTCTGTCCATTCTCAATGGGCTTCAAATAAATTGGACTGCTATTTGGGCTCAAGAGGTAAAATAATAAGCTTAATTTAAAGGCCCATCGATTAAACTATCTCTAACTAAATCGGAATTAATAACAATCGATGTGTGTAATCGTACCTAGAAAATAATCCACCAATTAATTTTAAATCTAAAAAGACTCAAACGAAAACTATTTCGTTTCATTTCTATCTTGCTAAAAAATTATATTCTTAATTTCACAAAGGTTTCGTAAAATTAACGGATAATACAAGTATATCATATAATAAATAAATAATTTTTAAAATATTCCGGTTTTTTTTGAAAATTGGGGTATTACAAAAACCTCTCAGACGTAGATATTTTGACACCGAACTGAATTATCAATCTATGCGTATTAGTTAGAACTGTATATTTCGGATACATGTTTCATATTTAGTCTCACTTTGAAACACGCCACAACATGGGTTAAAAAAAAAAATCAATATCTATGCATTTATACAAACTTCATCATTTTTTTAAATATGCTATTTAGCTTTTGTTGTTATTTCTTTTTAAATATACTAAAATAACTAAATATTCTCATTTTACTCCTATAATTAATGTTATATATAAATTGATGTAAATTTAAAATGTAAATTTATGTACGTCTTTGATACCGCATAAGTTTCATTCTGCATGTTTGTATATTTTTTTTATCTCACATAATATAATGAAGGGGAACAGAGAAAGTATATGAAAAAAAGAGCAACTTATATCATGGTTACACGGGGAATGATATGTTACTCACATTACGTGAGCACTATTCGTGGGCACCTATCGCCGTTTGCTTACTTTAATATTATTTTGTTCGATTGTTTAATATTTTAATACCATAGAAATTAATGTTGAAATCAGTAAATCTACAAAATATATATAAAAAACGACGCTCGATTTGTTATTTTTTCCATCATACTTCAAAAATGAACAATATGACAAATCAAGTGTCGATTTTTATATATTTTGTAGGTTTAATAATTTCAATATTAAATTCTAAGTATTAACATACAAAATAATCGAAAAAATCAAACAAGATAATATTAAAGTAAGTAAACGGTGATAGATAACCATGAATATCATTCCTCATTGTTACGCTTAGGCTTAGGTAACGTGCACATAAGTAATGCAGCAATTAATGTTGGGACACAAGTTTTTGTCATTAATGTTAGGAGGATTTTAAACATAGCCACATTTTTTCTCACTATAGCCCCCTAAATATAATAATCATAAAAATAATTATAAATATACTAATATACCCTTATATAGCCCCCAATATTAATAATCTCTTAACTCACATTCTAACTTTACAGCCCCCATCAACATCCTAGCACTTTAAATGGCCAAACTGCCGCCGCAGATTGCCGGCATCCTACACAAACTCCAAACACGCCACCCTTTCCTCAAAGGCACCATCTTGCTACCCCACCCATCAAATTCCCACGACGGCCCATCGACGGGGAAGCTGAATGTATGAAAAGTAATTTTTACATCGGATTCTGGAAATCAAAATAAATGTAGGAAAAAGGAACCAGTAATAACCTCACGGATCTAAGCTTCATCACAAATACTAATACTTTTTATTTTATTCTTTCATTGCCTAATAACTCAATTCTCCCTTCTTTTTTTCTTTTTTTTTTTAATCAGAATAACTCAACTCTCCTATCTTCATTTTAATCCATATAGTTTGTTGCTTACCAACCACAAGGGCCCTTCTTCCTGGCTGAGATCTGAACAAACAACATCCAGATTTTAAAACTTTTTTGTTCGTCAGATTATTTCTACTAGAAAGCCTCTTTCTTTTTTCTTTTTTTTTTTAATTTTTTTTTTATTTTAAATTATCTACTAAGAGCATTCACATTGTCAAAGTGGAGGGCTCCCAAATTTGTTTCACGGGAGCCCTCCGAGGGCTCTAATATTTTATTAATATTTATTATTTAATTATTTAAATATTTAATTCTTTAATTTTTTTAATTAATCACAAATTGTAGAAATATGAATTATTTGCGAAAATTTGATTGTATTGCACATTTGAAAAATTACAATACAATTGAAACAAAATAAAAAAAATACAAAGTGAAAAATACAATTCGAAACACAATAAAAAAAAAACAAAGTGAAGAATGTGGTGTGGTATTTATAGGAAAAAATAAAAAATAAAAAATAAATTCGGTCAGTCAACGGTCAACGACCGTTGACCAACCATGTGATGCCACGTGGCGGGCGCGAGCTGAGGCTAGACGGGCGGAATTGAGCCCACGAGGGCGTGCCTGTCGAGGGCTGCATCGCCAGCGCCCGGGCGCGAGAGCTGAGCTGGCCGCAGGCGAGCGGGCTCCGCCCGCCTGGATGCGAATGCTCTAATGAATGCCATTCTCATGAGAGGACGAAGGAGCAATTACATCAATACTAGTGTACCACTCATCAAAATTCGACGAGATCATTTTATATTGTAATTTTAAAGTAAAATTTAAAAGATAATCCAATTATTTATTTTAAATTGATAAAAAAGCAAAAGTTCATTTTAAATGAGTGACAATATTTCGCATTTAGCATTATATATTTGCAATATCATGCCGTCCATTTCACGGTAATAGAAAATTAGATTAATAAAAGTTTTCGAGTAGTCCTATTTATTCAAATTTTATTTTTTCAAAATGTTCGTCATACATATAATAGAAAAATAGATTTAATAGTGATATTATTTTTCAGGCATTTTCGTTTGATGCCTAGCCTCCCGTTGTTTGGTTTCAACCATTTGAAGTTAACATTTGTTGCAAGTTGTATGCATTTTTAAGTAATATTTTTTGAGTTGTTATATTTATTTCAAAAGTCTCCCCTTGATGGATAACATTTGTTCTGTTGCATTTCTCAACTCGAGTGGCTATATTCATTTTGAATATGAAGCCGTCTGTTGTTTAGATTATCCATCAAAGATATAATATTTATTGGGTAATTGTATTCATATTGAATATCGAGCCCCCCGTTGTTTGGATTATCTTGAAGTCACCTGTTGTTTGCATTATCTTCGAAGATATAATATTTATCGGGTAATTGTATTCATATTGAATATCAAGCCCCCCATTGTTTGGTTCAACCATTTGAGGGTAACATTTGTTCGGGTAATTATATTCATTTTGAATATGAAGTCGCCCGTTGTTTAGATTATCCATTGGAGATATAATATTTCTCGGGTATTTATATATATTTTGAATCAAGCCGCCCGTTATTTGGTCCAACCATTTGAGAGTAATATTTATTGGCAGTTGTATTCATTTTTAATGTAATATTTTTTGAAAACTACGTTGCTCGTTGTTTGGGTCAACGGTTTTGAGCAATGTTCATTTTGAATATGAAGCCGCCGGTTGTTTGGATTATCCATTGACGATACGGGTCAACTATTTTGAGGGATAACATTTATTGCGTTGCATATAGTTATATTCATTTTGACTATGAAACTGTCCGTTGTTTGATTTTTATTTTTTTTTTTTTTTATTTTTTTTTTGCTCGTTGTTTGGATTATTGATCAAAGATATAATATTTTTCAGGTATAAACCTGCCCGTTGTTTGATATAAATATCGAATGATAAAATGTCTAGCCGCCCATTAAATTTTGAATATCAAATCACTCGTTATTCACAATAATAAAAAAAATATAGATTAATGAGGGTAGCATTTCTTGACTAATCGAACATGTTCAATTTTTTATTATGTCAATGCACCCGTTATATGTGTAATAGATTAATGATGAACATTTTTCGACAATAATCACTTTATGTCAAATAAAAAAAATATTGATTGATGAGATTATTAATGATGAATAAATTTAATGATAAATGAATTTAATAATGAATAAATTTAACTCGTAGTATGTATAATACTTATTTAGTTAAAAAATATAGAGGCAAAAAAATATATACCTATCTAGCACTAAGTTTATCAAGATTTACCTAGAACTTAAGAAAACTTAAAATATACCTAAAGTTTTAGGAAGGGGACTAAAATGCCCCTGATTTCAATTCCCCCAAAAATTGAATTTATCTCTCCTAAACCGACGACCCACATTCCCACTCCCTCACACTCGCGATTATCTCCCTTCTCTCGGACCTCTCGCGCGATTCCCTCCCAGAAAACCCTAGCCCATCTCCGGCGAGTTCCCGACGCCGTCGCATTCGTTCCTGCACCATCTCTATACCCACCCTTCTCAATGTACCCGTCGCACTCTACCTCAACCATGTCTTGAAGGCGCTCAAAAAGGCAACACAATGAGCCCGCCGAAGACGAACAGTTGCTTGAGCCAGCGGCGACTGAAATTGAAGAGCCGGATCAGCGTCTTCCTTCCGGTCATCTTTTCACTGACATAGAGGTGCGATATTTTTAGGGTATTTTTAGATTTTATAGGTTTTTATGGTTAGATATGATGGTTATTGTTGTTCTTAGCCTGATTTGGTGTGGTTATTGTAATTTAGTGGTAAGAACATACAAAAGCATCGCAATTTATTGATAAACCTTACCTTCTTTAGAACCTTTTTTTGTAATAATTGATGATTTGGGGAGATATTTTAAGGTTTTTTATGGTTAGATTTGATGTTGTTATTGTCCTGCCCTGATTTGCTGTAATTTTACACTGTTTTATGGCTAGATTTGAGTGTGCTATGCTTTAAAGTGATATGATTCGATGTTATCTTACCTCTAATTTTGGTTAGAAATTTGTTGATGGTTAGAAAATAGAGTACAAATCCATTCGTAAGAAATTTCTGATTATGATGCTTGATTTGCGGTTTCAAATTCTAGAAATTTAGGGTTTTCGAACTTGTTTTCATACTAGAAATGTTGGTTTGTTGAATGCATGTGGTTCTTATGTTCGTGGTAATAGTTCTCAGGAAAAAAGGTTTAAGTCTTACTGTTTGATGGTGACCATTGATCAATTATTGCAGTAATTTTTTAGATGGTGAGCATTGTGTCTAATCTTACTGCATTAGTGGTGAGAAACGAAGATTTCTAATAACCTAGTAGTTATTTTGAGATGTGAAAGGCTTTTGCTTAATCCTTTTGATAAGGGTGGTAAGATAATATACATTCTTATTAGGCTGATAGTTAGAATTGACAGTATGTTAGAAATAACCTGAATGTTGACTATAATGGTGCATGAAATTTTAAATCCAACAAGAATTCTGGAAAATATTTTGCTACTTTGTAAAAATTCTGTTGTTGTAGAATTGTTAGATTTGAAAAATTCTATTTTTATGACCTCCATGTCTGACCGGGTGGATACTAGAAAATTGTCAATATCTTACTGTCTTGATGGTGTGGAATTAAAGTTTCTTATAATATCGTGATAATAGTTGTCTGAAAATGTTCAAGTCTTACTGTGTAGCTGGTGAGCATTGTTCAAATCTTACAACATGCATGACATAGTAAGATTATGTCAAATCTTAGTGTTTTTGTGGTGAGAAATGAACATTTCATATACCCTCATGGCTTAATATGATATTGTCAAAAGCTTACTGCCTTAATCCTTTTGAGAAGGGTTGTGAGAAATATGCACTCTTACTAGGCCGACAGTGAGAATTGATAGTTTCTTATGACCTCATGATAGTAGTTGGTTGAATATATAAATTCTAATATGATGATATGCGTGGTTTGAAAAAATCAAATTGAAATAAATGCACGAGGCGTACACCAGTGACAGGTTCACAGTGAGGGGGAAGAAGATAATAATTGCATAATTCTTACTGTCTTTGTTATGAGAATTGTATGCTTCTTACCATCTGCATTTGACTTCCTCGCAGGTACGCGCAACGAGTGATGACTGGGTGAGAATGTTGCAATTTCTTATATGCATAAAATTATTTCTGACTAAGTTTGCTTGCTGATTGGTAATATTTTGCTAGATTCTAACCTTCGTTGTGAAAGACTTGTAAGATTTATATAATTCTTACTTTATAAGCTCAATGTTGGTGAAAATATTGCAATTTCTTATATGCATAAAATTATTTCTAACTATGTTTGCTTGCTGATTGGTAATATTTTGCTAGTTTCTAACCTTTTGTTGTGGTAGACTTGTTAGATTTATGAAATTCTTACTTTATAACCTCCATGTTAGTGAGAATGTTGCAATTTCTTATAGTCATAAAATGCATTCTGACTATGTTTCATGTTAGGGATCAGGGATATTGGAAATCACTGAGGGGAGACCCGACAGGAGAGCCATTCACATTCACATACGACCCAATTGAAAGCATGAAGAAGAGGCCTAGGGATGAAGAGGGCGATGGTTTGAATGACGATGCTACTGTTGGAGAACATAAAGCCGCTGCTGAAGGAAGTCCTCGAAGAAATTGTTGGGACGATGGCAAAGAATATCGCTGAAAAGGAGCACCAATCCACTGACCAAAAAGCCATAAAGGGTGCCTGGGGGAACATTGACAAGATAATAGTTAGAATTTTCAGAATTCTTACAATTGAGGATAGTTAGAAAATACTAGAAATCTTACATGTAACAATAGTTATAATGAATAGAATTTTTGCAACTAAGTGCCGTTAGAATTGATATAATTCTTACTAACTTGTATTAAATATGTAAGAATTTGATAGTTTCTTATGTTTTTTATGGTAATAATTTGTTAATTTCTTACAATTCTAAAATGTCTGGTAATAATTTGTAAATTTCTTACATTCTTAAACTTGATTGGTACGAATTTGTCAATTTGTTATATCCTATTTGGTTAGAATTTGTTAATTTATTACCTTATCTAAAACGTTTTGTAAGAATTTGAAAAATTAAAAATATAAATTGAAGAAAAAGTTATAAAATTAAAAGCAACATACAAGTAAAATTAACCAGAAAAAAAAAGGAAGAAGAAGAGAGGGAGAAGTGGAGAACAAGAATTTCTAAAAAGAACTCCAATCTAAAAAGAAAAAAAAAAAAACTACACAATTACCCCTACCTCAAAAATAGCTTCACGCACCAACGAACCCACGCGCCGGGATGTTCTCCACCCTCAACGGCTTCAACCTCCCCATCCTCAACGAGTTCCCCCTCCTCATTAAATGATTACATTAAAAAGTAAAAACAGTGTGAAATGTATTGAAAAATGAGGATTAAAATTGGGGAATTAATTCCCAATTCCCAGTTGTTAGAAGCGGAATTAATCAACAACCGCTTAACTTCGCTTCCCCCACCTTTATTGTATTAAATATGTAAGAAATTGATAATTTCTTATGTTCTTTCTGGTAATAATTTGTTAATTTCTTACATTTTCCAAAACGTCTTGTAATAATTTGTAAATTTATACATTCTTAAACTTGATTGGTAAGAATTTGTCAATTTTTTATGTCCTAGTTGGTTAAAATTTGTTAATTTATTACCTTATCTAAAACGTTTTGTAAGAATTTGAAAATTTCTTATGAATTGCAATTAACTTATTGCCTTGTTTCCTTTGATTTTTAAATTAGATGGGCGAGGATAATTAGATTGCATAATTATATTATATTATTCAACTCTAAATTAACAATTGAAGAACACCAAACAAATATAAACGGAAGAAAAATTTGAAAAAATTAAAAGCAACATACAAGTAAAATTAACCAGAAAAAAATAGGAAGAAGAAGAGAGGGAGAAGTGGAGAACAAGAAATAGCTTCACGCGCCGAACTACGAGCTTCACGTGCCGGACTACGAGCTCTGTCTTCGGAGACGAAATCTTGCAGCCAAGCATCGTCATCACAATTTCCAAAGCAAAAAGCCTGATTCCGGGCGAATTCATACCTATTATTTGGTTTGAATTCGTATTTTTTTACTATGCTTACTGTGTTCTTATTAATCTGAATGTATGATCGTAAATTTGTATGATAGTTAGTAAGCAAATTCAATTTATAACCTATTATTTTGTATGAATTCGTATTTTTTTTTTATAATTCAATTTGTATCTGTGACTGTAACTTGGTAATAAATTCCAATTTCTTACCTATTGTTTGGTTAGAATTCGTATTTCTACGACCAAACTTGAATACGAAAATGCAAAAAACCAAAACAAAACTCGAATTGCCATCGAATCAAAATGGATACGACAACAACAATGGGCATGTGCAAATTCAATATATTCAAAGCACCATTCCTTGAATCAAAAAAAAAAAAAAACAAAACAAAAACAAAAAAACACAAAAGAAATAAGCACACGCACACAAATTACATAATGAACATCACAACCTTAAACAAACACAATCTAGCTTATGCTTCCAACTTAGATCAATTTAATTTCATGTGCAGTGAAAGAATCGAACAGAAAACTACCCGAGTGAAAACAAATTAATTAACCTTTGAATCCCAAAACAACTCCAACTCCAAAAATAAAAAACAAAAAGAGGCGACTCATCTTTGATTTCCCATAAACTCTTCCATCAACAACAACAACGGCGGCTTCCTTGCAAGCTTCGGCAACTACATCGACGGCGGAGGGGGAAATTCAGATCTAGTATAGCAAGAGCTTGACCACGTGGCACATACAGCACCCCTTCCGAGCGAAACACCACCACTGCGTTCTCCGCCACCAGTTTTTCAAATTCTGGGCGGATCCTCTGCCGGATTCGGGGAGAGGTGCACGGCGTGAGAAAAGCAAAGGGGAGGGGAGGGGGGGAACGGAGGATGAAAGGGAGCAGAAACAGAGAGAGAGAGAGAAGAGAGAAGCAGCAACGGGAGAGAGAGAGAGATGAGAATAGAAGAAGAAGATAAATGAGAGAATATAGAGAGGGGGAGTATATATTTGGGGGTATTTTAGTCCCCTTTGGCAAAGATTAGGTAACTTTTGTTATTTCTTAAGTTGTAGGTAAAAGCTTGAAAAACTTAGCTCCAATAGGTATTTCACTATATTTCCTCAAAAATATATATCTTTATTAATGATGCATATCTTGTATGAATATCATATTTTTTTTTTATATTAATTGATTGATGATAAAAATTTATGAAAATTTAGGAAATTATTATATAATATGCATATATATGGAGATATATTATTATATAGTGTTTATAATGATTAAATATTGCCTAATATAGCCAAAGCTACGAAAATTTAGGAAAATAATCACAAAAATTTTACATAATTCCACGTAAGATGGAGATCCATTTTCGTATTATATATATATATATATATATATATATATATATATTGATTGATACGGAGATATATTATTATATAGTATTTATAATGATTAAATTATTGCCTAATATAGCCAAAGCCACAAAAATTTAGGAAAATAATCACGAAAATTCTACATAATTCCACGTAAGATGGAGATCCGTTTTCGTATTATATATATATATATATATATATACTAGTGTATGTGTAATATCCCGATTTAAAAAAAAAATAGGGGAATTTAAAATTTCAAAATTACTTAAGATTTCATGAGAATTCGATCTAGAGTTATAGGATTTCATTAAAGACTCTTAAGAAAGATTATATTGTTCCCTACGACTAGGAAGAACCGGATAATATATATATATATATATAGATATATATATATATATATATATTCGTTTGAGTTAATTAAAATATATGTTTTGCAGATTTTGAAATTTTAAGAACATATATACTGTAGTATTTTTATACGAATATAAGCGAAATAAAGTTAGATACTTGTGTAAATCTTTATGTTTATTAGTTGTGTCCATAGAGTTTATCGCGTAGCCGAGTTACATATTTTAGAAGTTCAAGCTTTAAAATAATTTTGGTTACTAATTACGAGTGCTTAACAAGTTTTTATCAATTGTAATCAAGAATTGCTTAACTTCAAGTGTAATTTGTAAGCTTTTAAGCAAAACTAGCAGGTTATCTTTTATAGAATAGGATGGGCCTAATTAAGTTACATAACCGTTTTTTTTATTGGAGGCCCATAAATTTAAACCAAGTTCAAGCCCATACATATGAGGACCTACAGCCGGGGATGAGTATGTTACGCAGCACCATAGGGATGAAGACTCATCTCATGACCAATCACTAATACTATTTCCACCGCCAACAATATATCCAGATTAGCACTTTCCCAATTTCACCATCAGAGAGAGAGAAAGAAAGAAACAAGAGAAAGAAGAAGGATTGCAGATTAATAATTAGTCCATCGTCCATAGCCAATCCGTTAAACACTAACACTTCACAATAAGTATCTCCTCTTTTTATTTCATAAATCACAGTAACTAGAACTTGGTTTCAAATTAGCAGAACTTAGTAAGGCTAAAAAGTATTGAATTAGCTATGTTTCTAAACTAGAACATATGATGCCGTTGAGCTTTCTAACACCAATAAGTTGACTGCGATATGCTTAGGAATGGGAATTTGGAACTAAGACAAGTTCATATTTCTTAAAGATTATATTTCCAAACTTGGAAATCCAAATTTGGGGCATGAATAATTTGGGAGGGGAGAGAAATCGCCCTCCCCTGTTGCTATCGATCTTGAACTAGGAGGCTGGCTGCCACCATCAACGGCGATGGATAGTGAAGGCGGCGACGCTACGAAGATCGCAGTAGTGGCGGCGACTTCTTAGAACGACGATTCCTCACCGGAAAAATAGGAGGGGCGAATCTGGGATTTCCAATTTGGGGTTTTTACCTCCAAATTAAGATGAGTCAGGGGATGGAGAGAGTAGATGAAATAGGTTACTGAAGCGCAAGGTGGAGAAGTAACCTTAAATGTATAAGAGAGGACGAAGAGGATGAGTACAGGGAAATAGGCGTGTTTAGGAAGTGAGAGGTGGGGGGTGAAAGTCTGCATAGAGATTAGAGAGACTACCGTGTTCTAAAAAAAAAATATTGGGAAGGGAAGGATTTTTAGATGTGTTAAATTCTCCTTTTGGTGGACTAGCATTTGAAGTAATTTCTCTCTTGAACCATATAGTGATCTGGACCTTATTTTAATGTAAGGAGGTTTGACTTTGTGGGTTATTAAATCATACGAAATTGGCTTTGAAGAATTGATAACTCAAGCTTGAAATTCCATGGGAGCACACTTCATTATAGACTCTAGATTAGACATCAAATTGAATCATCCCAATTTGGACCATATTGAAATAGTTAAATATAATTAGATTCTTGAGTTATTAATATAAATAAGATGAAGTAGTATGGTGGACTTATCCAATGTAGTTTTATTAGTTTATGAATTTGGCCTTAAATTGCATAACTAAATAGTTGGATTGGAAATCAATTATATCATGAGCTTGATTTTACCTATTCTGCCGATTATACGAGCTGGACATAGACTAGTTAAATGACTCGTGACTTAGCTTATTTCTCCAGAATACACATAATTACATATCATGTGATATATTTCAAGAATATCTAAACCGATTAAACTGATTATTCAAGAATACATTGTTTAGCTCATCCAAGTTAAATATTTACAATTTATTGATACAAATTGTGAAGTTATGCGAGGTTGGAGCCTTCTTAGAATTTGCTTTTCATGTAACATACCTTTTTATTCAGTTGATATATATTATCATTATGGACCGAGTCTTGGGACTACTTCAAATAGAGAAATGGAGTTCTCATTGAACTAGTCAAATATTTTAGCTAGTGCTTGTTTAGTTGAGAATCTAGAGATATATTTATTTTCGGAAAAGCTTAGAATACATAGAAACCATGTCGAGATTTCCGGAATGTTTTCCACCATCTTTTACTCTACCCTTGTAGTTTTTGGACTAATTATTTTCCACCATCGTTTCTTCCATATGTAGTTAGAGTCGAATGGCTCTATATACCACTAATCTTATACTTAACCTTTTCACAAGTAGAGGAGGACTTTTGTGAAACGAGCTGCAGTGTTGTAAGTCTTATAATAAGGATAAGAACATTCAGATTCTCTTTCTCTTAAGCGAAGAAAGACTTAAATTTTGTTCTAATTAATTTTTTTTATTCTAAGGAAGGGGCAATTAATCGAGTTTAGTAGTTTAACTAAATTAAGACAACTTAAATCGAGAGGTGAACTAGAAATAGTTATAAAATCCTAAAACCTCAAGAATCTAGAGTTTAATGTATAGTAAGTTAAAATAGAAATGACATATTTCTATAGGACTATAACCTTTCCTAAATAGATGAACTTTGCTTCATGAAGGTCAAACTCAAGGTAGAAGCTAAGGAACGTGAAGGGGAAACAAGGAATCATTCAACCACTTGTGTAGCCAGGTGGGCGTTATTTTCTGAGCAAAGTATAATTTTGCTATAATGAAGCATGTTTTGACATGAAATGCAAGTTTCTAAGATTATTCATGCATAAAATATTTGTATGATTCCTATTTGTATTGGTTCGCCAACGACGATCAGCTCTATGCTAAGTAAGAGATGCTAGCCAGGGAGTGTACACGAAGTTGTAAACTGTGTGCCCGGGAGGTGAGGGCCGGTTTACGAGAATAGTTGCGACCGTGAGAGGTGGCCAACTTTCACGGCGCGAGAGGAACAGATATGGATAATACGTTAGGGATGCGAAAGGGGTTGTACATCCGAGAACGTGCAAAAGAAATGAGATTTAGTATGCATGAGTTATTTTCCTAAAACCTTGTGCCATACTGTGATGAATGCATGAATAATAACTGATTTCTATATGTTTTGGGTTAACCCACGGGGTACATCAAGTACTCAGCCCTGCTCGTGTTTCCA
Organism: Mentha longifolia; assembly: GCA_001642375.2. Taxonomy (NCBI): domain Eukaryota; kingdom Viridiplantae; phylum Streptophyta; class Magnoliopsida; order Lamiales; family Lamiaceae; genus Mentha; species Mentha longifolia. The sequence continues at coordinate 3,326,042 of CM038118.1, read as the reverse complement.
AGAACTTGCAGGTTGAGCGAGGTGGAGATGGCGGCTGTGTTGAGAGAGGATGATGCCATCTTTTTAAATTCTGGTGCAGAAAGAGATACATATCTTCATATATGTATCTATGTTTGTTAACTCTTCCGCTGTACGCTTAACACTCGTGTTCCACTAGCTTTTCCGTTCTTCTTTTGTTACGAATGTTTATATAACCTTGTGAGGCTTTCACCTTTTGAAACTCGTGTAATGTTTGAATTTTAGGCTACTTCGTTTCGAGTTTAAGTAATTGTTACTTTTCGTTGAGTAACATATTCCAGATGCCTCTTGCGAAATTTCTAGTTATCATTCGTTTAAGCTTTCTTGATTGTTGGCATCGATTCGACAATGTATTTTATATGTTTGTACCCTTTTCTTTCCTTTTCTCTTCTTTCATTTTTCCCGTGTCTTAATTCCAATACCCAGTCACCCCGACTGAGTCTTTTCTTCGAGAGTTGGGCTGTGACAGTATGTCCCGTCGAAATTCGACGGGGATCAATTTTTTATTTTTAGTATCTTTGTTTTGTAATTTTTTTGTTAGATTTCATTTGAAGGCAACGCAACAATCTTATCCACAAACGTCTTCTGTGAAAATGAATCAAACAAATAGTAGAAGTCCACAAACTTCATGTATGTGAACAACAAAACAAAGAAAAAGTCCCACTTAACTATTCCTTGAGAACATTGCCTTCCAACTTCAGTAAATTTGAGCAAAGCACCATGAGTCCATACTAATTTAACCTAACCAATTAAAATTTCCCCCAACAACACTTTTCTAACAGATGAGTCCATCTACAAAGATGAAAAAACATATCCCAAAACAAACCAAAACAACTCCAAAAATTTAACGAAAACAATCTTAAAATTTGTAACTTATTTCATTATACAAAAGCTCTAAATATTCACTAAAACAATCAAGTCGAAGTTCTGTGGAAGGACCAACTTCGTTTTGTGATTTATTTGAACTTCACACAAATCCAAGAGAGATGGGCCTTAGAAATCTATAATCAATCTTTATGATGATATATGCAACAATGAATCTTAGAACTATATAATGAACTATTGATATATTTTCTGTTATGGTCTTCCGTCATATATCAAGCTTAATAAATAACTACCAAAAAGGTCTTATTTGTCAATTTATGCTGCCTATGTAGAAAGTGTATTAAAAAAGATAATTCTAATTCATCAGCGGTAAAGGAAAGTAGATGAACAAAAATAACAAAAAAAGAGTAAAAGTAAAAGACGTGTTGATGAGAGAAAAATAAACAAAAGATCATTTACCGACGACTTGTGGATTAAGTTTTTGTGAGCAGTAAAAGTCATCGAACTGCTGAATTTCTTGAGATTTCTTGAGAGAAGTTCTGGAAGTAATAGAACATAATCCCACTTTCTGCATACATTCACTTTAATTTTGTGTTTCTCTCAAAATTTGAGGGGTAATTTAGAGAGAGAAAAGCACATACACAACACGCTGTAACTAACAAAGAGAGTGTATGTATAGGTACAGGTGGAGAATTTGTTTAGTTTAATGGAGGTGAGGTGATTTTATAGGTGTCAAATAGTGTGAAAATTAACTCCAGAATCAGCAAGCTGCGATAGTAACAGTCATGAAGAGAAGAGAAAGAGAGAGAGAGAGAGAGAGAGAGATGTTGGCTTGGACTCTTTCATCATGAGGAAGAAAGTGAAGAATCGTGTATAGCGAGTACTAACCTTAGCAGAGCATGCCTGTGAAGCATTTTGTCAAGCACTAAAAGGGCAACTCACATAATACACACACACATACGCACACCCTCTCTTTCGGACAATAACAATGGTAGAATAAGTCCAATTGAACCCGCTGCAACCTTTGCGATATCAATTAGCGGTTTTCAATCCAAGCCGGATTTTGTGCTCAAGAAGCTTCTGAAACGGTATCGTTTTTTAAACCTATATTTCCCGCCGCAGTCGGTTTTTCTGAGGTAGCCAACAAAGATGATCTGATTCATTGCTTCTCAATTTTGGTTATATCCAAGTTAGAGAAATATTACCAAGTATATATTGCAACCTCCAAACGACTATATGAATATAGTCTATATGAATATAGTTTTCGAGGATATTATTAAAATTGCAAAAATCTATCTATGATATTAAAACATAATATTATAATAATATATCACATAATTAAATATACTTTAAATTGATGTCCAAAAATATAGCTAATAAAATAAATTCGATGAGTATCAAAATAAAACAATTTGTCCAATGAAAAACTAATATAAACAAAATTAATATTTAATTATCTAAGGGAAACTATTATAAAAGGAAGCAAAATTTAAAAATTGTCTGAATGCCATCTTATTTTTTTAGGGCTTTCGTTGATGACATTTGTACATCATCATCTTGATCAGCTTGGCATAAATCGTCATCACGATTACGCTTGCAAGGAGCGACTTTAGTGCTTGTTGAATTTGAGCATGTTTCATCACTGAAAGCAATAGATTCCTGCAATAATAATATTGATAATAACTTCAAAACATATACAAAATTATGAATGTGAGATGGTATAAAAAAATAAACTTACCTCATTATGAGAGATGGTAGAAAACCGAAAGACTAAATCTGAATCGTCTGTTATATTTTTGACAGTATAGACATTGCCGGTAGATTTTTGACTCACGGCAACTTTAAATAGACATGTTTTATTCATCATGATTCCGAATATCTTAGGCATGTCCATCCCTTTGCCGGTCTGATATTTAAAAAAAATAAAAAATAAAAAATAAAAAAAAAAACACTATAATTAATATTGAATATATGAATATGACAAATTTGAAATAAAATTGACAAACAACCTCTTTTTTCAAATCTTCCAATACTTGGGTAGCTGATTTTTTCAAAAAGTAAAGCACATAATCCTCAAAAAAGGTAAAGTACTCTTCATCATCAACGTCTTCCACAAGGACCTTTATCAAGTATCTAATTATAGCACCGAAATTAAAAATCAATTAGTAACAATTTATGTTTAGTATTTAACTACTTAAAGACAATAATGATCACCTTGGAACAATCGATGCGATCGGCTTTTGGCACTTCACACAAATACTTCCAATTTTGTCTCCTCTCCTAATACCTTTATAGCATCTTTCATTTGCACATGCACTATAATACCATGGTTCTTGAGGATTGATTTCTATCATGGTCCCTTTGCACGTATATGTTCCAGACTATAAGTTAAATGAGAATTAGCAAATTAAGTAAAATGACAAAAAATAAAACCAAATTTTTTTATTTTCAAATTATATGATTGAAACAAATTATGAAATTGTTTACCTCATTTGAGTTTTTTAACTCCTTGATGGATATCACAGAAGTAGAATCTAACCATTCCTCGTGGCTCAATTTTCAACTTCCATTAGAAACTTCAGATATGTTATTATGGTTGGAAGATCGGCACTCAATTCTCCTTAATAGACAAAAAATTGAAATATAAATGTCATTAAATAAATATTTTGAAAACTACATTAAATAATAATGTTATTAATAAACAATATAATTACAAACCTTTTAATAAAATATTTAACTTCTTGAATATCAGGAGAGATAAAGAATTTGCTTGCGTTCTTCATACTGGAAACTTTGGGACAACCTAAAAATAAATTATTAATTTTTTTAAAAAAAACTTAAAAATTCAACATATTTTATTTATATTTTGATAATGGGCATATTAAAATAATAACCTTTGAATGTCGAAAGCATAGCAAACTGCAAGGCTATTATAACAGGCTCATTACTTTCTGCCGGCTTGTTTTCCATACGTAACTTGAGCTGCTTAGCAAAAGACTCCCATAATGTGCATGTTACTTTTGTGTCACTGTTACAAAAAGAATAAGATAATGTAAGTTCAATAAAATAAGAGTTTTTATAATCAAATTATGAGTTATTAGAAAATGATACTCTGCATCCTCCAATATTATATCACACTTTCTGCTATTGGCAGCTTCCACGTATACTATTTCAATAGGATTGGTCTTAACTTCGCCAAGAACATCTACAATATTAAAACATGAATTAATTAAAATTTCAATAAATTTAAAATACCGATATATATAATGAAAATTATATGAAATTATACTAAACCAAAACAAATTTCTCATTGTGTGGGGGGATATCTACGAAAGGGATACAATTAAATCCATATTCATCAATTTCTTCATCAGATTCAGACACATTAGTGGTAACTCCGAAGTTGATCTTAAATGGATGATTGATTTTGGCACGTTGAAATTGAGGATTGTTATCAACAACGCTGAAGTATTTGATAACAATTTTTTTCCTTCTTTCAAAACTCCCATGAAGTTATCCTTCAATAATTGATAAATAGATGCTTGAAATTTGTCACCCTACATGAAAAATATTGTTATCAACATATATACATAAATAATAAGAATATGTTAATGGATTATATGAATAGTAATAAAAATTTAGTATAAAGTTACCGTTTCGTCCATTAAAATCATTTCAAACCATTCTTGATCATTGCGATCTTTCTGAATCTAGAATCGTATGATTCTCACAACCACTGTCTTATTCCTTGATTTTCTGCTTATGTTTTTCAAACCGATGATTGCGTTCTTTGCTAACACCATTTTCTATTAAAAAAAACCCTATATAATACTACCTCCATCTCATTAAGGTAGTCCCATTTACTATTTGACACGTATTTCTACCAAAACCTAGTACGGGTTTTAAAATATAATTTTGTAGTATCGTTTTTTTTACGGGATACTATGACTCATAGTATCCCGTAAAAAAAACGATACTACAAAATTATATTTTAAAACTCGTACTAGGTTTCGATAGAAATACGTGCATAAAGCAAATGAGACTAAATAAATGAGATGGAGGTAGTATAAGATAACTTCATAAGAAAAGTATACAAAGCTAAACCAAGCAAAACAGTTGAACCCAAATTAATTCAGAAAGGAAAACAATTGAGTTTTACATTATCCTACAGCAAACAAAAGATATATCCAAGAGCAAAGCAAAAAAGTAATCACATGAAAAGAAGATTTTCGATATTTCATCGTGTATCTAGAATAGCAAGCATCACAATAACTCACTATTTAGCTTGACTTACTATTAATGCCTCAAACGAATTAAGATTCTAACATAAGAAAGATAATCTCTTAAATATCAACAATTATGGCTCATTGGAAGTTCTATTAAAAGAGTGCATGCTTAAAGTCATGATAATAATTTAACAGTCATCAAGAATCAATATATTATTAAAATATTAAAAAACCGTTGATTAAAAAATCTCAAAATAGGATAGCTCTGAAAAATGAAAACAAATAAAATTATTGGCCAACCTTGGGATCCCTAAGCAAATCTACGCGATCAGAGCACAATTCCGAAATAACTGCCTGCAGTAGATGTGTAAGCATATCAATGCAATAGTAGAGAGTGCAAAAGGATATGAAGGATAATAATATATAGCACAAAAGTACAATGAGATAAGAAGAGTACAGGGCTTCTATCCTTCAAAAGAAAAAGAAAAGCACACGTGGTTCCAAGTATTTTACCACTGCCTAAGTTAATAACAATTCTTTTCTCAACAATGCCATATACATGAGAAATCGAGTCGATTCAAATTTACTTAAGAATTGTATGATTACCAACATAAACTAACAACATAAAAAATAACACGAAATTACTGGACACTCTTGCATCGAAAACTGTAAGATTGATGCAAGTATACATTCATGCAAGAAACGAAAGAAGATGAAGAAGACTTAGTATTTTTAGTTTTATAATAGAGTCATGTTTGTTTTTATTCTCAGCACTTTTAAGTTTTTGCCACGTTAGCTTTAGGGTCTTCTTTTGTCTATTTATTGAAACTCTACTGCATGATTGTACGGATAATTTTGGAAGATGCATTATTGAATCCGCCTCTCTTTTCTTAGCTCAATGAAGATTTCTTATTTTTCAATTCACAAATCTAATATGGTATCAAGAGCCATCTGAGTTTCTCAGATCTACTATCCTGTTCCTTTCCTCTTATTTTTCCTTTATTTTTTTTTTCTTCATTATGGTTGGTCGGGGTAATCGCACCGGAGGTCCTCCTCCCGGCGGCGAAGTCTCGTTTTTCTTACCTGATGATCCATCGCATCCTTTATATCTTCACCCCAGTGACAATCCCGGGGCTATTCTTGTTACTGGGTTGCTGAATGGAGCTAACTACATCAACTGGAGTCGCTCGATGAAAACGGCGCTCCTTGCGAAGAACAAATTGGGTTTCATCACTGGATCCGTGAAGAAACCTACAGATCTCAATGATCCTCTTCTACCTTTCTGGGAACGAGGCAATGGCATGGTTGTCTCTTGGCTCTGGAACTCAACCATACCTCAAGTTAAATCCAGTCTCATGTATTTGGAGTCTGCTTCTCAGATTTGGTCCGATCTTCATGATAGATTCTCTCAAGGTAACAAAGCTCGCATTTATGAATTAAAGCAACAGCTATTTGGTCTTCATCAAGGAGCTTCTGATATTAATGCCTATTATACCAACCTTCGCATTATTTGGGATGAACTCATTGATACCCAACCCAAAGAATGGTGTACTTGCACTGGTTGTAGATGCAATAGTGTGCAGCACTGGCGTGATTTTCAGCAGTCTGATTTCACTATGCACTTTCTCATGGGCTTAAATGAATCTTACTCGCATCTCCGATCCCAGTTCCTGAGTTTGGATCCTTTCCCTTCCTTTTCTAAAATCTTTTCTCTGGTTCTTCAAGAAGAACGACAGCGAGATATTGGTCATGGTCTTCTCCCACCTCCACCTGCTTCTCCTATGAGTGAATCACCTGCTATTTTATCTAATGCTACTCAAAACTTTGGCAACCGCACAAGGGAGAAACTATTCTGCACACACTGTCACAAAACTAATCACACTGTTGATAAGTGTTTTCTTCTTCATGGTTTTCCCCCAGGATTCCCTAGAGGCAGAGGCCGTGGTAACAATACTGATACTCATTTGAGTATTGGCAGGTCTGTGCATAGTGTGAATCAATCTGTTAGTGATGGTATGACAGTACAGGCTCCCAACCTTCCTTTTCCTTCCTCCTCATCCACTCCACCATCTCTCTCACCAGAGCAATGCCAGCAGCTCATCTCCTTTCTCCAAGGTCAAATGCAAACTCAAGCCCTTCAATCTGACAGTGCTCCCAGCCATAGCTCCTCCGGCTCCTCTGACTTCCCAAACTTTAGTGGTATGTTTTCTCTTACACCATTCTCAGCTTCTTTTCAATCTTCTCATTCCACTTGGCTTATTGATACTGGTGCCACACACCATGTATGCTGCTCTTCTATATTTTTTAATTTTCTTGTTCCTTTACATAATGCCTTTCTCACACTTCCCAACTCACAAAAGGTTCTCATCCATTCCACTGGTTCTATTACTCTTACTCTTACTCTTACTCTTCATTCTGTCTTCTTTGTCCCTGATTTTACCTATAATCTGCTATCCATTAGTGCTCTTACATCCTCTACTTCTTGCTCAGTTTCCTTCTCTCATACTGGTTGTATTATCCAGGATGTTTCAAGGGGCATGAAGATTGGGATGGGTAAACGATATGGAAATCTCTATGTCCTAGAGACTGCTCCTGCTTGTAATAGTCATGCTAGCATCCACTCTGTATTCTCTTCAGATATTTGGCACTCTAGATTAGGCCATCTTGGCTTTGAAAAACTCAAATTGTTATCCTCTACTTTGTCTCTTAAATCTTTATCTCATAATATATGTGATATTTGTCCTTTGGCAAAGCAAAAACACCAACCTTATCATGCTTCTCTTAGTCATGCTGCTGCTGTTTTTGATCTCATACACTGTGATGTATGGGGTCCTTTCACTCCTATAAGTGTCACTGGTCACAAATATTTTCTTACAATAGTTGATGACCATTCTAGATTTGTCTGGACTTATCTTCTTTCTTGCAAATCAGATGTAGGTTCCATTCTTCATCAGTTTCTATCACAGATTCAAACACAGTTCCAAAAATCAGTTAAAGTCTTAAGATGTGACAATGGCACAGAGTTCCATCATCCTCTCTTGTTCAGCAAATTTGGTATTTCCATCCAACACTCTTGTGTTGAGTCCCCTCAACAAAATGCCCGTGTTGAGAGGAAGCATCAACACCTCCTCAATGTAGCTAGAAGCCTTTTTTTTCAATCAGCTATTCCATTAGGTCATTGGACTGATTGTGTTCTTACTGCATCTTACCTCATTAATAGAATTCCTACCACTGTGCTTTCACCTACACTCACTCCTTTTGAGATCTTGTTCCATAGAAAACCTTCCTACAGTCATCTTCGTACATTTGGTTGTCTGTGCTTTGCCTCCACACTACAAAGAGATAGGTCAAAATTCTCTCATAGAGCCATTAAATGTGTTTTCTTAGGCTATCCTCCCGACTACAAAGGCTACAAGCTATTGGATCTATCTACCAATAGAGTTTTCATTAGTCGAAATGTAGTGTTTCATGAAGAGATTTTTCCTTTTAAATCCCTTCCTCATTCTACTATCTTCCCCTTAAACCTCCCACACAGCCCCTCCACCACCCTCTCTTCTATTCCTATTTCAGCTCCTCTACCTTCATCCTTCATCCCTCCATCTTCACCCACCTTTTCTGAACCTCACCCTCATTCCTCATCTATCTCTGCTCCACCCCTCACTTCTACTAGAGGTAGACTTTTGAAACCTCCTTCATATTTAAACGACTACATCTGTGGTTCAGTTCAAACCACTTGTAAATATCCACTCCATCACTACTTAACCTATGATAACCTTCCACCTACTGTTGTTTCCTTTGCTGCATCCATCATCACAGTACCTGAACCTCACACCTATGCACAGGCTTCAAAATACACAGAATGGCAGACTGCCATGCAGCAAGAACTTGATGCTTTACAAGCAAATAATACTTGGTCTATAGTTCCTCTTCCTCATGGTAAAACCCCTATTGGCTGCAAGTGGATCAATAGAACCAAATTCAACTCTGATGGTTCAGTAGAACGTTATAAGGCTCGGTTGGTTGCTAAGGGCTTTACACAACTTGCTGGAGTTGATTATATAGACACATTCTCTCCGGTGGCAAAATTGGTGTCAGTTAAACTCCTCCTTGCTATAGCCTCAGTCAAAGGTTACTTTCTTTCTCACCTTGATATCAATAATGCCTTCTTATATGGTGATCTTGCTCAAGACATTTACATGGATATTCCACCTGGTTTTGCCACTGAGGGGGAGCATTCTGGAATGGTGTGTAAACTGAATAAATCCTTGTATGGATTAAAACAGGCATCTAGGCAATGGTTCCTTAAATTTTCTTCTATTTTAATCCAATTTGGCTTGAAGAAATCTGCAGCAGACCATTCATACTTCTTTAAACATGACAATGGAGTGTATCTTGGCATAATTATTTATGTTGATGATATACTAATAGCATGCAGTGATCAGCAACTAGTGGAGGATTTCAAAAATCACCTTGGGAAACACTTCAAATTCAAGGATCTTGGTCAGCCTAACTACGTCCTTAGACTTGAAATCACCAGAACAGACACAGGTATCTCAGTGTGCCAACGAAAGTATATCTTGGATCTTTTGCATGACACTGGATTAACTGGCTGCAAACCTCAATCAACTCCTATGGATCCCACTAATCACTTGAAGAACTGTGATAAAGACTTGCTTTCTAATGCTTCTGTCTACAGAAGATTAATAGGGAGATTACTGTATTTGTGCTACACAAGACCAGATATTAGTTTTGCTGTGAACAAGCTAAGCCAATTCCTATCTAAACCTTGTTCCCATCATCTTGCTGCAGCACACAGGTTACTACGCTATCTTAAGGGAACTGCAGGACTACGTTTATTCTACTCAGCCACATCCTCTCTAGAACCGAGTGTCTTTGCTGATGCAGACTAGGCAACTTGCTCAGACACAAGACGTTCAGTAACTGGACATTGCTTGTTCTTGGGAAGCTCAATCATTTCATGGAGGTCCAAAAAGCAGAAAACGGTTTCAAGATCATCTGCAGAAGCAGAATACAGATCTATGGCCTTAGCCACTTGTGAAGTGGTATGGATAGATATGTTGCTTCGAGATTTTGGAGTAGTAAGAAGCAAGGCAGTGCCTTTATTCTGTGATAATAAGGCAGCCATATACATCACATCTAATCCAGCCTTTCACGAGCGCACAAAGCACATCGAAATAGATTGCCACACCATAAGAGATCGATACATTGATGGCCTCATTAAGCCGCTTCATGTCCAGAGTGAATTGCAGATAGCTGATATGCTTACCAAGGCACTTTCACCAGCAGTTTTCTCTCGTCTTGTATCCAAGATGGGTCTGCAGAATCTACATTCCCATCTTGAGGGGGAGTGTAAGATTGATGCAAGTATACATTCATGCAAGAAACGAAAGAAGATGAAGAAGACTTAGTATTTTTAGTTTTATAATAGAGTCATGTTTGTTTTTATTCTCAACACTTTTAAGTTTTTGCCACGTTAGCTTTAGGGTCTTCTTTTGTCTATTTATTGAAACTCTACTGCATGATTGTACGGATAATTTTGGAAGATGCATTATTGAATCCGCCTCTCTTTTCTTAGCTCAATGAAGATTTCTTATTTTTCAATTCACAAATCTAATAAAAACTTAATCTCAAAATATTTAAATATCCAATCGAATAAATCAAATTTACACGGGTGATTCAAGATAATATGTAGTAACTCAAGTACTATCCAACGAATTACCAAACTAAGAATTAATTCTCTTCAATCTACGAATAAAAACACTTACTTTCCACAATCACTACGTAAATCCCGGCAATCTAAGCTTTAAAAGTAAGAACTTGTAGAGAGAAACAATCCAAAAGCATACATAGTAGCATAACACAAAGCAATTAGTTGTACGTGAGAGAGTTTGAGCAATCTAAGCTTTAAAAGTAAATACTTGCAGAGTGTAGAAATGGTGGTGTTGCAGCTGGTGATTCCATAAAAGGAGAAGCTGGAGTTGGGTCCATACATATGCAGAACGGAGAGAAGAAGTCTGATGTGGCTGATGAGCTGGCGAAATGATGAGGTGGAATAAGTAGTTTAATCCTAGTCGTCTATTCCTAAGTGCATCTAACGGTGGGGCTTGTACCGTGCACGTGTAAGCGAGTGAGCTTGAATAGCAAGCTTTCTCTTACTTTACTTTCTTTTAGCTATAAAACAAAAGTAAGATGTAATTGTTGGGTCTGAGTAATTCTGAATGAATGAAGCTTAATTTCAATTTCCTTTACTCGATTCTCGTTTTTCTTACTTTACAATATGAAATACTTTGATTTCTACATGGTACCAGAGCAGGTTTTCTCATAGATCTGGCTCTTAGCTACATAAATTTCTACTTATTTTGAATAATTTCTGCAAATTATGGTGAAACAAAGGAAGAACCGGCAATGGCGGCAGCTATTCACGGTTGGAGCGGAGGGATCCGGTGTGAGGAATGAAGATGGACAAGAGAATGAGGATTACTATGAGGAGGATTCAGACTGGTATGAAGATGATGAGGAGCTGAAGCTCACTGGTAAGGAGATTCGAGAAATTTTACATTTGCAAAATGGAGATTATCCTGGTTTACAATTGGTGGTTGATCACTTAACTGGTAATAATTTTTATCAGTGGAGTAGATCGATTAAAAGAGCGATAACAGCTAGGGGTAAAATGGAATTATTAGATGGTAGGTTTCCAGAACAATCTCCTGGTAGCAAGTACTACAAAGCATGGCTGAGAGTAGATTATATGCTCTATAACTGGATTACTAATTCTATCTCTAAGGAGTTAGTTAATGTTTTCAATCATCTGGAAACTACACATAAACTATGGGGGGCTTTGAATAGAAGACTAGGGAGATGCAATGGTCCTAAAGTATATAAACTGCAGAAGGAGATTTTTACTTATAGGCAAGGAGATCAGTCTGTGTTGATGTATTTCACTAACCTTACTGCTTTATGGAGTGAACTGGATATGCTCCTGCCTAGTGTAAGTTGTAGTTGTGATGCTGAGAGGATCTATTTTGAAAGGGAAGGGCAACAACGGATGCTGCAGTTCCTTGTGGGGCTGAGGGATGAATTTGAGCAGGCAAGGCAGCAGATCTTACTCATAGAACCACTACCTGGACTGGAAAGGGCTTATGGAATGGTGATGCAAGTTGAAGATCAAATTATGTTGCAGAACAGTAGAGTGGATTCTGATCCTAGAATGGCAATGCAAGTGGGAAGGCAGTCTACCTACAGACCACCAGGAACAGGTTTCAATCAAAACTATAACCAAGGAGGTTTTAAGAGAAGATTGACAAAGGAAGAGAGAAGGAGGTTAAAATGCACACATTGTCAAGAAAATGGGCATGAAGCACATGAATGCTTCAAGCTACATGGTTATCCGGATTGGTACAAGAAGCTTAAGGAGAATAGAGCTAATGAAAGAGTGAATTACCTAGAAGAGGAAGGAGATGACAGGACTGAAAATGGAAGACAGTATGGAAGTGAGATAAATCAAGATATGGCTAAACTAATTCAGTCTGAGATAGCAAAGGGTTTTAGTCAATTCACACAAAAGAATCAGGGTGCAGGGTCATCTATGGATTGTAATATGGTACAGGGTGGAAAGGATAAGCAAACACCTTTTGAGGGCCATTATGCGTTCACAGTGGTGCCTAGCATGACTAGACAAGGGTGGATCATAGATTCAGGAGCAAGTTCTCATGTATGCCATGATGCTGATTTGATGGTCTCTACTTACAGGCTTGCAACACCAGTAGATATTCACTTACCTGATGGAACTATTAAGACAGTGAGGTATGCAGGAGATGCAAGGATTAATAAGAGTATATTCCTCAGAGATGTGTTGTTGGTACCAGGCTTTACACACAATCTGATTTCTGTAGCACAATTAATACAAGATTCAGCAGCTAAGTGCACCTTCTTTTCAACACATTGTCTCATTCAAGGGCAGGATAGTGATAAGATTCTGGGAGTAGGAAAATTAATCAAGAATCTGTACATTATAGAGGGGGTGATAGAGAATTATTTTTGCAATCTCATTGATTCACAAAAGATGACAGCACATCAGTGGCATATTTTTTTGGGTCATCCGTCTATCACTACTATGAAACACATAAAAGGAATTACAAGAAGCTTACAGATGCTTTGATACAGGAACTGGAACAGTGTGAAGTTTGTTTGAAAGCCAAACAGACTAGAGATCCTTTCCCAGTATTGAATAGAAGAACAGAAGAACTTTTTGAGTTAGTGTATGTGGATCTTTAGGGTTCTTATGCCACAGAGAACTTATGTGGCACAAAGTATATGTTAACTATAGTGGAAGACTATAGTAGGGTGACATGGACCTTCCTACTGGACACTAAAGAGAATGTATATGATGTGTTCTGTAACTATGTTAAAATGGTTCAGACACAATTTGGGAGAGTGATAAAGAATCTGAGGTCAGATCATGGGAGTGAGTTTATAAACCAGAAATTTAAGCAAATGTTGAATACTTTTGGAATACTGCACCAGAAATCATGTGTTTATACGCCCCAACAAAATAGGATAGTTGAGAGAAAACATAGGACTCTACTTGACTCTGCTAGAGCCTTGATGTTTCAGAGTTATTTACCTGAAAGATTTTGGCCCTATTCTCTTATGACTGCTACTTGGGTGATTAACAGATTACCTAGCAGAGTGCTCGACTGGAAAACACCATATGAGGTGCTGTTTGGCACACCTCCAGACATGAGTGTGTTAAGACCATTTGGTTGCTTAGCTTATGCAGCCAATATTTCACCAAGAAAGAGGAAATTTGATTCAAGAAGCCACAAGTGTGTGTTTCTAGGATATGATGTGCAACATAAAGGTTATCTTCTTTATGATTTGGACACACATAAAGTATTTACTTCTAGAGATGTAAAGTTTTTTACCAATACTTACCCATTTTCTGCTCCAGATGAAGAGAATGTGGAGGTACAACTGCCATTGGTGGATATAGTAGATAAAGAGGAAGATGATCTCCTAGATACTGGATCTGATATTACACCAGAGATAATGGAAAGAATTGAGAAAGATACACCCATGGAGGGACAGACGTTGCTAGAGGAACCAACTGGTAACACAAGTGGTATGCCTGTTAGGAGGAGTGCAAGGGAACATCGTCCACCAACTTGGATGCAGGACTATGTTGGGACTATACAAGTTGGTACTGATTTAACACCTTCTACTTCACTTACTCCGGCAACATTCCCATATGTTATCTCTCCACAACTAAGTTCATCATACATTACTTATTTGTTCAACATATCCTCCATAACTGAGCCATCTAACTATAGAGAAGCTAGTCAGAAGCTAGAGTGGGTGCAAGCAATGAATGATGAGTTAGCTGCTTTAGAAGCTAATCAAACTTGGGAGATAGTACCTTTGCCAGCTGGAAAGAAGCTAATTGGAAGTAAGTGGGTGTATAAAATCAAGTTAAAAGCCACTGGAGAAGTAGATAGATGCAAAGCACGGTTGGTGGCAAAAGGGTTTAATCAGGAGCAGGGTGTTGATTATCAAGAAGTTTTCTCACCTGTAGCCAAACTGGTAACAATTAGAGTGTTGTTTGCTATTGCATCTAGTTTATCTTGGTCTATTCATCAAGTGGATGTGAATAATGCATTCTTACATGGTTTTTTACACGATGACATTTATATGAAGCCACCTGAAGGTTATCTGAAGGCCAAGCCAGGAGAGGTATGCAAACTAGTTAAGAGCCTCTACGGTTTGAAGCAGGCATCAAGAGAGTGGAATCATGAGTTTAGCAGGGTGCTTATAGCTCATGGTTTTACTCAATCACCTAATGATCATTGTTTTTTCACTAAGGGATCAGGTGATTCATTTCTAGGACTGTTAGTTTATGTGGATGATGTACTCATCACTGGGCCAAGAGATGATCTTATAGCAGATTTGAAATCTCTCTTGCATGATGCTTTTACAATTAAGGATTTGGGTGCAGCTCATTACTTTCTTGGCATGGAAGTGGTTAGAGGAGAATCAGGTGTGGCTCTTAACCAGAGAAAGTATGTGTTGGATTTAGTAGAATCCGTTGGGCTTGCTGGTTGTGTTCCTACTTCAACACCTTTGCCACCTGGTATACATTTATCAGATGACAGGAATTCAAGGTTATCAAATCCAGATGTCTATAGGCGTCTTGTTGGAAGACTATTGTACTTAAACCTTACAAGACCTGATATCACATACGCGGTTCAGCAGTTAAGTCAATTCGTCAGTAAGCCAACCACAGCTCACCTATCAGCAGCACTACATGTTATTAAGTACCTCAAAGGGAATCCTTCACTTGGATTGTTCTATTCAGCAACATCTGGTTTTTCTCTTACAACATACAGTGATGCTGATTGGGGATCTTGCCCCGACACTCGCAAGTCTCTTACAGGGTTTTGTATCTTTCTCGGTTTTTCTCTTATATCTTGGAGGTGCAAGAAACAGACAACTGTTTCTGCTTCATCTGCTGAGGCGGAGTATAGAGCTCTAGGGAGCACAGTTAGAGAGCTACAATGGCTTTCTTATTTGTTTCAGGATTTTGGACTTCCTCTTACACTACCAATTCCATTATTTTGTGACAACATGGCTGCGTTGCACATTACGAAGAACCCAGTCTTCCATGAGCGCACTAAGCATCTAGAAATAGATTGTCATATTGTGCGCAATCTATTTCAGAGTGGATTCATCCAGCCTTCCTTTGTCTCTTCTTCTTCCCAACTTGCAGATTTCTTGACTAAGGCGTTACCAGTTGCTTCCTTTCGTGGTTTTCTCTCCAAGATGAGCCTCTGCGATGTTCATCTTGCGGGGGGTGTAGAAATGGTGGTGTTGCAGCTGGTGATTCCATAAAAGGAGAAGCTGGAGTTGGGTCCATACATATGCAGAACGGAGAGAAGAAGTCTGATGTGGCTGATGAGCTAGCGAAATGATGAGGTGGAATAAGTAGTTTAATCCAAGTCGTTTATTCCTAAGTGCATCTAACGGTGGGGCTTGTACCGTGCACGTGTAAGCGAGTGAGCTTGAATAGCAAGCTTTCTCTTACTTTACTTTCTTTTAGCTATAAAACAAAAGTAAGATGTAATTGTTGGGTCTGAGTAATTCTGAATGAATGAAGCTTAATTTCAATTTCCTTTACTCGATTCTCGTTTTTCTTACTTTACAATATGAAATACTTTGATTTCTACACAGAGAGAAACAATCCAAAAGCATACATAATAGCATAACACAAAGCAGGTAGACGTACGTGAGAGAGTTTGCACGTGTGAGAGAGTTTGGACGTGGACGAAGTAGAAGCCGTGCGCTGTAGAGAGCAAGAGCGAGAGAGATAGATGCGAGAGAGATAGATGAAGAAGCGTGTAGTGATGAATGATTTAGTATTGGGTGTGTATATATATATTGAAGATGATTTAGTATTGGGTGTGTATATATATATATTGAAGATAATTATAATTTCAAGATACGTGAATTTTTCATATATGGATGGTAATAAGATATTGATGAAATCTTAATTATGTGAATTTATTATATTAAATAATAATTTAATATGTATAAAAATTCAAAATTTAGATAAATAGGGAACGGAGACCGTAGGAGGCGCCACGTAGGCGCTTGGATCGCTCTCGTGCTCCGAATCCGTATCGGAACGTATAATATATATTGATATTGATAGTAAGGTGGCGGAGACCTGAACTCCAACCACTAATTTCATGACAAATTATAACTATTCTGTTTTCATACAACTCAAATCCCCACCGCTTCATTAATAATTCCAAACAACCATCAGAACAGCGCCTATTATTTTTTAGACGGTTAATGGGGGCTGTAAAGTTAGAATGTAAGTAAAGATATTAATGTTGGGGACTATATAAGGGTATATTAGTATATTTATAATTATTTTTATGATTATTATATTTAGGGGCTATGGTGAAAGAAAATGTGGCTATGTTTAAAATCTCCCTTAATGTTACACTTCCCAAACCGAATCAAATCCGAATAACCCGAAGGGACACACTTGGGTCAGCCGGAGGCACCGTGCGGCCGAGCTAAAACAATGGCACTTTTATTCATATAGATTGACACGTTTCTGTATAAAGATTGGCACTTTTAAAAATTGTCATTTTATTCATAAAATAATTATGTTAAAGATTGACACTTTTATTCATATAGATTGACACTTTTCTATATAAAGATTGGCACTTTGGGCCCGGCCGCACGGTGCCTCCGGCTGACACAAGTTTTTGTCTAACCCGAAAATTAAATTACTTGTACTCTTAAATAAAACTAGTATTGCACCCGCACGATGTGCGGAGAATAATTATCTGAAGGAATTGTCATTGGAATCTTATAGATCAAGATTCATTTTAAAAATTAAAAACTTAGTACTTTACATAAATCTAAAAAAAACAAAATAATTGTATAGAAAAATGAAATAATTGTATTCTAAGGAGAGAGAGTTAATTGTAGTCACAAATTTTTTGTCATTTTAGAAAATGAGACTAATAAGTGGGACGAACCAAAACGACAAATAAGACTAATGAAATGGGATGGAGGTAGTATTTTTTTTTCTATAATTTTAAGAGCATAACATAATTAATTATTGATTAAATTCTAATTGAATTATAAACTCTAATTTAAAACATATAAACCTACTAAATTAAATTAGTTAATTAAATGAAGCATATAGCATATATTAATTTAGATGACTGTCATGATCGACAGTTATTCATGAGTTTCAAGAAACGTGTAGAAGATTAGAAGATGAAGGAATTTTTTTATTTTTCTAAAAAAATATACTATTAACGTTTAAATGCCATTTAAATTTATGACCTTCAAATTAATATAATCTACAAAATTGCCATTGAGATTCCCTCTTTATATATATATAGATTAGCGTTGGGCCTTTGTTGTGGACTCTATTGAATCAAGCTAAATCAACTGGCCGTTTGATCTGGACTTTTATCCGTTTCGTGGGATATGGACTGGACGGTTTGAGCCCAAAAAAACTGTTTCAATTGGATTATGTCTCAATTCATGCGTCTCAGACTCTCAATTGTGTATCGAATATTAATTTTTATTAATTTTATAATATTTTTATGAAAAAATATATAGTAATCTATTAATATATAAAAAACAATTATAAATTTTAAGGAGGTTATTTTAGATCGTTTTGAGTATATAAATTAGATAAATCTCCACTTCTACATGTTCTGCTCGCATCAACCGTTTTCTCTCAAGTCTCAACCCTACACGATCCGAATCATCCAACCATTCTCTCTCACATGATTAGATCTCCCAGATTTTTCATAATTTGGAGATATATGAAAACGTTGAAAACAATTTCGACTTCTCCTTCAAGAGTATTATATATATTGTACATTTATTGCTTATATATATCTCTCCATCAACAGTTGCCTCTGAATGGAAACCGCTAACGCCCTTTAATTTATCATCAAGTATGCTAGCATTCTTGCTGGCCCTACTTTTGTGTGGTAATTATTTTGTCAAAATTTGTTCTTTATTAGTATAATTCTATGAGATTTGTAGGCGAGAATGTCATACTCCCTCCGTCCCATGGTATTAGTCCCATTTGAATGGACACAATAACTAAGGGAAGGGGATATATTGTTATAATCAATTTTAAGGAGAGAGAATTAATTATAATCAAGTATCTTTTGCCCAAAAAAAAATTATGGGACTAATTAGTGGGTATGATGGTGCTTTTTAATAGTAGTAGTAGCTCTATCAAATTATATGTCTTCTACACTCAATTTGCTATCAACATGTAGATTTATATATAACCAATTAAAGACTTTGATATATATATATATATATATATGAACGATGTAGGAATGAAAAATAGTAAATCAAAGTTCAGCTGATATGATTCACTAATAAAACGGCAATGATTACAAGATTAGGCAAGAATTGACTCTCTCTACTCTCCGAAAGCGAGTTTCTCTCTCTCTCTCTCTCTTGGTTTTCTGCACTTAATAGTTGCCCAGAAAACTAGAAAACCAATTAAGTATTACATATTTATAGCCCTCACCAAAATCCTTTTCCTTCTAAGAATCTACTTCCTAATAGATTAACATGGTAAGAAGATATAACATGGAAACAAATCAATCAACAAAACCTAAGCCTAATCTCCATATTAAAACCCATGAATAAGTCCAAGATCAGAATGTTCGTACTGATGCTGTCACAGTATCTGGTTCAACAACCTCCTCAGCAAAAATATTCAAGAAGTCACACACCTCACAGATCAGTTTTTCAAAATTCAATTTAACAATTTTGAATATTTGTGATTTATAATTTAATTTTTCTTATCTTTATCATATCATTTAACTATTTAAGTTGTCGCGCATCGCGCGGGTAACAAAACTAATAATTTAGACAGTAATTAACATTTATAAATAAAAATTAAAAAATTAAAAATAAAATAACCTATTCATCAACGTATTTTAAGTATTAAAATTAAAATTAAATACTAAGAATAATTATAAATCATAAATGAGTGAACTCTAAAAGCTCTCCGAGAAAGCAGAGTAGGGAGAGGAGAGGAAAATAGTTATATTCCATAATTATCATAACATTCACACCATATATAGCCTTCTGGGGTATAGGCAAAACATCATGGACCACCAACTTCTTTTGCACATCCGAGAATGGTTTTTTTATTTTATATAAAAATGCTTCTATACTCATCGTCAACTCATCTAATAGTGTCACATTAATAATTTTGTCATGTAAGACTTAATATTTTAAATAGAATTTAACTTTTTTAATAAAATTTATTTTTGAGATATACGGAATATATATTTATGATAATTTTTATTAGATATATCATTGTCAAAATCTATTACAATATATAAAAGCTAAATAGTTGTCAAAAATTACTAACATACTATTTTCCCTCCAAAAGACACAAGTAATTGTCCAATAGATTTTATTTTCAATTGTCCAATAGTTCTTCAATAAATTCCACCAAGTTTTATATTGACTATTTTTGAAATTCAAAACCACAAGCTTGGAGCTCAAGCTATTATTTTGTACCATATTGGATTAGATGTGCTTCAACAAAATTAATTTTGTTGACTATCTATAATAGTGAAGCATTGATAAATTTGTATTTTCTAGGTTGATACAATAAAATATTTGAGTATGATAATAAAACTAGAGGCTATTAAATTGTGATTTTGAATCTATAAGTTATAAGTATTACTGGTAAATTGAGCTTGCTAAATTAATGACGGAAACTATAGATTATTTAATATGCCACTTTACCATTGTGATATGTAGATTTGGATATATATATAATCAATTATAAAATTAGAAGGTAAAATAATTTTATAGATGAAATACTTGATTTCTTGAAAGTTTTGATCATATAGATTTTATATGTCAATTTTGCTACTTGCTTCACAAGTTTTTATTGGTCATTAATTTATTTCATCTTAAGCTCGCATTAAAATATATTATCATCTACTTTATTTAATGAAATTATTATGAGTAGTTAAGAATTTGTATGATTTTTTTTGCCACGTGATTCATCTAATAAATGATTTTATGGTTATAATTGTTATTTTTCATAATCTATTATTTTTAAATTTCCTTTACATGCAATAAATTATTGAAATATATTAAAATATCTCTATATTTATTGTATTTTTTATTTTTCTTCGTTACTAATTGTGATATAAATCCCGTGCATAGCACGGGGTGCAATACTAGTAAACATAAAAACAAAAGACATATATCAATATGCTAATAATTTAAAAGTAGCATAGGGACATATTTCAGACCTTTTTAATCTCATGTATTGTTCCGTTTACTTTGACGTAAAATGACACAAAAAAAGTGTAAGTATGAGAGTCTAAAAGCACTTTCTACCTCATTTATTTTAATATTCCGGTAAGCCATATCAATATTATACCTAAGAGATTAATATGCTAATTTTATACCAAATTTTATAACTTTGTAAAAACAAAGATTCTCTATCGCCACATATCATTTCCAACAGAAATACTCGAATGCCCAACGAGAGCACACTTAATGTGTCCACCGATAATGTGACAATGCCACGTCGGCAATCTTTCTCATTAGGGTTTAATTTTTTTAGGTAGGGTTTAATTTTTAATGATAGAGTTTAATTAATTTTGATATGTTTTTTATTAACTTTTTTATTTATACCAATATCATCGGTGAACACATTAAGCGTGTCCACGGTGGGCATTAGAATATTACTCACATTTTCAAATAAAATAAAATAAAAAGAACAGTTTAAACATTTTATATTATGAGTAATGCTCCCCTACTGTCACGACCGCACTTTGTTAATCGATAGCTAAGCTCGGTAATTTATGACAATGGTGGAAATTAACGAATAATTTTACGAAAGATGGGAAATTTGGGAATGTGATACGAACATAATATAGAACAAACACCGATAGGTGGACATAATAGACGGAATAAGTATGACATCACTCGTCATGATCTTGAATTACAACCATATCGAATTAGAAGTATCAGAGTGTACGCAGCGGAAATGTGTTTAAGAATACATGTATGGAGACATGTATTACCAAGAGCGATCTTCAACTAATACTACTTGCTAACTTTGACAAAAGTATCGCCAGTCACTCTCCCTTCATCCTGCTCAACCTGCACATCGGAAATAATGTACAGGGCGTGAGTATAGAGTACTCAGTGGACACATGCCCAAAACATTTTATTGTCAAGCCATTCATAGTGAAGCATATGGTTTTATTGAAAGGCCTATGTTCACAAAAAGCTGAGTTATCTTAAAAGCAACTGCAGTCTAGGTTCTGTAGTATTCTACCATATCTGAGTCTGTTGTGTCCGAGGAGGTGGCCACCTCACTCGGTCACGTGATCAGTCACTATCTGGAATGACACGATCGATGTGTACACTAGTCAAAGAACAATAGCTGATCATTCAAGGACCCGAATTTGATTTTATGAATTGGTATCTGCGCCCATTTAACAGATTGGCATCATACAAAAACTAAAACATTTATGGCATGACAATACTTTAAAAGAGCTATTGATCTAATAAAACATGTTTTGTTTTATAGGAAGCCCACCTCGTTGTTTTTCTCTACTGCAACGAGACTTGATCTCTGCTTCTGCTATTGTCCCTCCTTTGCGAGCCATTCGATTAAAAATCGAGGTAAGTTTCATACTCTTACGAATAAAATCTTATCTAATTTTAGTTTTAATTCTGATCGGAGGTTAATTTAAATCCAGTAACGTGGTTACTGTTATCTAGGCTCGAATTATGAATCCCGTTATGTGAACGGTTCATATAAGTTTATTATAATAAATCAATCTTTGATTTATTGTGAAACTAAGCTAATTAATGCTTGTGAATGGGTAATTGATTAGTTAAATCAATTAATCTTAATTATAATTTTTGGTTAATTAACTTATCTAAAGTTAATTATTGCGATCGTGCAATAATTCTGTACGAATTATCGAAATTAAATTTTTGGTAGAGTACAACTTAATTAGCGGTGTGTTGGTCCGTAACTAGTTAGGAATTTGGGCTTAATTAAGTAAATCATCTCTTGACCCAACAAGGAATCGATCCGGCCCACTTTACACTCCTTGGACCAGCCCAGTCTTCAGTTCAACCTAGAACTCGGTCCAGCCCAGATCTACGACCCGACCCGAGACCCGGCCCGGCTGAACAAACCTTTAATTCTCTTTTCCTTTCTCATTTCGCGATCGGGCTCTCTCTCTCTCTCTCTTCTCAGACGATGCGATCTTCCTCTCTCAAAACCTCTCATCTTCAGCCCTTCTTTTCACGTCACCTTCTCCGGTCATCTTCGGCGGCTCCTCGATTAATGGCCACCGTTGTTATTTCTCCTTCCCTCTGGAATCGTTTTCTCCCAATCGATTACTTGGGAGATTAGCCCTAATTCCAAAATTCGAATCGAGCTGCTACTGATTTTGCTCGTCGATTTTGGCGAGTACTTAGTTCTCTGGTGAGCTCCTTCAGCTCCGGTGAAACGCGGTGAGACGGCATCGGTTGAGGTGGTGGATTGACGACTGTGGCCTGAATCCGTCATGTTCAGTTACGCCGCCAATCTCTTGGGCTCGTCACCTCTCCGGCGCAACTCCCGTGGATACTCCGGCGTCCTCTGTTGATTCGTACATCAAAACCCTAGTTCTTTCGGACTAGGGGACATCATCCCTATAATTCTCGTTTCTTAATCCGGCGATGGCGAGGTCGCCTACACCGGCAATGGCCTCTGCCGTTGCTGCTTCCCTTCTCTTCCTCTCTCGACTTCAATTCGAGTTATATGTTGGGGTTCGATTATTATTATTATTCTAGTTACTGACTTCTCTCTCCTATTGGTTTGCAGGTGCCGGCAAGATGACGACGGGCATCGCTGCTAGTCTCGCCCCTCTTTCGTGGCTCCCTTCTACTCCGATCTTTCGCCGTCGAGGCCTGGCTCCTCGACGGAGGTTCGTTCTCTAACTTTCTAGAATTAAGTTAAGTTTTCTTCCATGTTTGTTTTGGTTATTAGCTTAGGTTTGGTTTCTAAAACTGGACAAGTAAGTTTGTGATTCTTGTGTTTTCCATTTTAAACCCTTGGTTTAAGTTCTGTGCCGAAGTAAATTTATAGAATCTGGAAGTTGTGGCATGCTTGGTTATGAATTTTCAACATGCTTGATGTGAAAATTTCAGAGGTTGTGGGCTCTTTACTCATACTAAGGGTTTGTTCATGACTTAAAGTAGTAGGATGTTTGTTTATAGGCTGAAGTTCTACCTAAAATATGTGTGGTGTTCGTGTGTGAAACTGTAGCATGCTTAGGGGTTTAGGTTTTGGTAATGATCGAAACTAGAAACTGAGTTATGAACATGCTGTTTAAAGGCTGTTTGTTCTACCTTAGAGATGAAGAGCTGTGGTTGCTAGCTTCTCCCCTCCTCTTTCTCTTTCAGCTGCTGCCGCTTCCTTCACTCCCCTTCACTCTCTAATTCTTGTGAATGTTTGAAGTGTGAAGGTTGGAGTGTAGGTAGAGAGGGTGTATATAGGTGCATTGGTGAGGTCTTGGTGATAGAAGGCTAGTTGACCCTCACCTTTTAATTGTAGTGTTTCAAAGCTTCTATTTTCATACTAAGTTTGTTCTCATTAGAGATTTCTGCAGATTTATCTCTGGCCTCTAGTTGAAGGTTGAAATCCCTTCCCTTTTGTTCTTATTTGGCTGACTTTCTTAATTTGAATCAGGCGTGTTTTGGTGATAATGCAGCTCCTGCAGCAGCATTTTGGCTTCCAAGGACTTGTTCTTATTCCTCTTTAAGCTTGAGGTGTTTGTTCTATTCCACAGATTCAACTTCTGATTGTTTTTGTTACCACTAGCTGACTTTCCCCTTCTTATTTGCAGGCACAAGACTTGGGAATAGGCTAAGCTTTACTTTCTACTTCGACTTCCAAGGGCTGATTCCCTTTCCATAATTAGACTAGAGTTTTTAACTTATTAGTGTGTTAATGTATTTTATAGTTTCGAAGTTGTACCTTGAGAATCTACTCTGAACCTTGTGGGATTCGATTCCTTATTTTAAGTAACACACGTGACTCCTCTCTTCATTGAGGTGAATTAAGAGTTTAGCTAATCTCCTGTGGGCTATTGAAGTATTTATTATAATATTATTTCTTAGTTTATCAAATGTGTGTGTATATATATATATATATATATATATCCAAGTTATGCTTTGCAACATAACTTGTTCTACTTTAGTGAATTGTTTATCGGGTTCGACCCAATAATTCTACATGTGGGCTCGGCCCGTTCTAATTAATCAATTGGGCCTTGGCCCAATAATAAAGATATATATATATATATATCGAGTATCGATAATTATCTCCTACTCGAGCTATTCGATCATTGTTTAGCTGATGCTATCGAGGACGACGATCGTTTATTTGATTGCTAGTCACTTCTCAAGAATCAAGTTGCTACTTGATTCTATCATCACTTCTCAATTGATTACTCAAAGAAATTAATTTATAGAAGTCGAGTCGCTATTCGATTCCATTATTGCTCTCTAAGCAATTATTTTATAATCTTGGATACCGAAAGCTGATAAGATATATTCAACTATCGAGATTAACTAACTAATTTAGCTAAGTGAAATTACGGGATATTACACCTACCCACCGTGGGTATGCTTAATATGCCCACTGATGAGGTGGCGACATTATATTTATAGAAAAAATTAATTAGTATACCTTATAAAAATAAACCCTACTAAAAAAAAACTAAACCCTAACAAAAAAACTAAACCCTAAAAGGAAAAATTATTGACGTGGCACTGCCACGTCAGCCGTGGGCACATTAAGTGTGCCCACGGTGGGTAGGTGAGCATTTCTCTTTATATTATAGTATTAATCTATTCCCTCATAGATAAAAACAATATATATATATATATATATATAGGGGTGAGATCTCATACAAATGAAGTTTTCCGTAAAAAGGAAAAAATTATGCATTATATGTACAATTATAATGCACGATATGTATAACTTTAATGCACTGTGCTCATAATGCATTGTCAATACTATCATAATGCATCGGTCATCATAATGCATTTTCAGTACAATCATAATGCACCAGTTAATCTGATCCGTAGATCATACTGAAATCAATGATTCAGATTACTTCTCATTTCTTACGGAATACATCATTTGTACGTGATCTCTCCACTATATATATATATATATATATATAAAACAAAAATCTATACCACTCAAAATAAATATAATATGAAAATCATAAATTTATACAACATTCTATTATTTCCGGTTTCCCATCTATTCCTTTAACTATGCTTATAAGAAGTAGACGCAACTGTAGAGTTGACTAGAAATCTCAGATTTTATGGGTTGCTTGAAGCCTTGAACAAATTAGGAAGAGCTGACTGTACATGTAAGATGGATTTATAGTGTTTTCCGTATGGTTTGGGAACAAAAAAAAAAAAAAAAAACAGACGTGGGTGAGTCATGATCTTATCCTTTCAAGCTATTTTTCAATACATTAAATTAGAAATAATTAATATTTTTAGAATCCTCCCTCCGTTTTTTTAAAGTGTTCTTGTCAATAAATTAAATTGTAAATATAAGTAAATGTGTAAATTTACATTTTAACCTCATTTATTATTCTCTTTTTTTTGCACACCACCTTATAAGCATTGATTATAGAGGTAAAATTAGAAAAATGTTTCGAAATGGAACACTTAAAAACAAAATAACAAAATGGCGACTAGGCTTTAAAAATGGAGGGAATATATAATTATGTGATAGTAATAAATTGTTATGACAGAATACGATATACTCTAATATAATTGTGTGGTAGTTATGACAACACATATATTAAAGAATCCACTATGAAATGAAGGTGGAGAGAGTAGAGATAATAGAGAAGATTTAGATATTTTCGATTTCATTTGATCTAAAACTGATTACAGAAATTTAATCAAAGTTGAAGATTTTTAGGTTCGAGATATTCCTGACTAGATGATTATTAAATTTGATAAACCAACCAACAAGCGACACCTCAGCTACCTATTAGTAGGGCTGCAATTGAACCGAACCGAACCGAGCCGAGCCGAGCCGAGCAGAACATCGTAGTGCTCAGGTTTGGCTCGTTTATTATCGAGTCGAGTATCGAACTTTGTTTACCAAATACTTCGAGTCTCACGAGCTTATTCGAGTCCTAATCGAGCCAAAATAGACTTTTTAAATTTGGATTTATATTTAAAATATTAACTATTTCTTTGAAAATAGATTACTTTATCACATTAATAAGATAATATTAATCATTAATAAGATAATATTAATAAGATAATTAGTATTAATCATAATATATAATACAAGTCATAATTTATTAATAATTTTATATTTTCATACTAAATTAGTTAACGAACACGTTCACGAGCTAATGAGCCGAATACTCTCGTGCTCAAGCTCGGCTCGTTTAGTTGACAAGCTTCACTAAACGATCTTGAACGAACTTTTATCGAGCCGAACTCCAAATAGCTCACGAGTAGCTCGGCTCGTTTGCAGCCCTACCTATTAGCAACAGACAAAAGTTAGTTAATTAACAACTGAGCTGCTTTACTCACAGCCTTGCTGATTAAGCTTTACACCAATCTTTAAATTAATATTATGGTACTACTGTCATCTCATTGTATTAGTTTTTATTTGACTTTTGATTTTTTGACATATGGTTCCATCGAAACTTAGAACGAGTTTTAAAATATAATTTTGAAGTATATTTTTTTTTTGTACGGAATACAATTTCATAGTATCTCATAAAAAAATATTTCAAAATTATATTTTTAAACTCATATTAAGTTTTGATGGAAAAGTGTAACGAAAAATCAAAAGTCAAATAGAAACTAATATAATTGGATGGAGGTAGTACTATATAGGTATGGTTTCAAACACGCTATATATGTGCTCGTATTCATAATAATGTGCTCATATTCATGATAATGTGCTCATACATGTAGTGATATGATTAATTACTTTCTAATTATCGTAATACTTATCTTAAAGAATAACTTCTCATACGCAAAGCATGAAGATGTCGAGAGTAGGGAGAAAAGAGAACTTTCGATGTCTTTTTCTGAAATTGACTAATAGTAGTAGTATTCAATAAATTGGTAGCGCGTCTTTTTTTTTGGCAAATAAGAAGAGGACATGTGGTTTTTGACATATGGAAAAAATGAGTCTTATGATGTAATGTATAACGCCTAATAAATAGCAACAAACTACCCATGTTTTGCAAAACAAATACAAAATTCTCCTTTGTTTTTTAATTTACATAAAATACCCGTGTGTTTCGATAAATTCGGCTCGTTATACCCAAATCATGAGCACCTACCGCCGTTGGTTCACTTTTGCATTATTTTGTTCGATTATGTTATATCCTAATACCTTAATAATTAATATTGAAATCACTAAACCTATGGAATATATAATAATAGACATTCGAATTGTCATATTATTCATTTTTTAAAATTTGATAGAAAAATAACAAACCGAATGTCGATTATTATATATTTTACATTTTTAATGATTATAATATTAATTTCTAAGGTACTGAAATATAAAACAATCGAAAAAATCGAATAAAATAATGCTAAAGTGAACAGACTGACGATAGATGCTCACGGTTTGAGTGTATCGCGCGGGATTTATCGAAATACGTGGGTATTTTATACAAATTAAAAAACAAATGAGTGTTTTATGTTTGTTTCGCAAAAGACAAGGCAGTTTTGCAAAATTATACTCTCTCTATTCGTCTCCATCTATAAATAAGGGGCTTGAGGAGTAGGTTAATTTAAAACACACAAGTGAGAATCATAAGCAAACTAGAAGAGTTCAATATTTTGGCGGCCTTCTTCAAAGAGTTCCTTCAAGATATTCTTCTTCAAAGCGCTCTTCAAAGTCCTTTGAAGCGTGTTCAACCTGAGCCAATTCCTACAAGGTGTTCTTCAAGGTGTTACTCGAGGTGTTCTCTAAAGCGTGTTTTACCTGAGCCAATTCTTCAAGGTGTTCTTCGAGGCGTTCTTTAATACGTGTTTCACCAAAGCCATTTGGTTTTGGTGCTCAATTTAGATTTAAGGCGATAGCCCTCATGAGTCATGATTAACGTTATAAGATCCCATTTCCAAACCCTCATGATCAAGGAGCCAAGACCGTTCAAAGATCCCGTTTCCAAACCCTCGTGATCAAGACCGTTCAAAGATCCCGTTTCCTAACCCTCGTGATCAAGGAGCCAAGACCGTTCAAAATTCCATCCAAAAGCTCAAAGATATATTTGAAGACAAGACCATTGAAAAATTAAATTGAGGAGGCTGCTTGGAGCCAAATCTCGAATTAGAAAGACCGTTCAAAAATCAAATTGAAGAGAAGAATAGAGGAATTTCACAGCGAAAAATGTGGGGAAACAAAATCGAACTGTTCAACGACACCGGCGCCGACGTCGATCTAATCGAGGTCCTCCGTTTCGCGCCACCGGGCAGCAGCTGCCACGTCCTCCGGCTGCCTCCGAACAGCCGCCGCCTCGTCTCCGGGTCGTTCTATTGCGACCGCAACCGCAACTCCGGCCGCAGCTCCTACATAATAGCGAAATTCATAGGCGGCGAGGCGGAGGAAACACTGATGCCGGAGAGTTTCAGGAAGTACAACAACATGCGCTTCTTCGTCGGCTGCGACGGGAAGCCGGAGATCACAAAATCGATGAACTCGTCCGATGATTTCCAGATCTGGTAATTCCTTAATCTATAAACCCTTGCACATCAAATTTCCATTTCGATCGAGCGGAATTCAATCAACTGATTGTGAGCTTCAATTAGGGGATTTTCAGCCTTTCAAGGATTAATTTCTGATTTCTTAATTTTTTTTTGTGCTGTATTGAATGGCGTCGGCGCAGGGGGTGGCTGCGGTATCATGTCGGAGCTACATAGCGCGAACATTTAACGTGACATTGCTGACGTGGAAAATAGGAAACTTATAATTTTACCTAGAGGTCGATGTTCGAGTCATCTTGGGTGCGTGTGTGTAAAAATGCGTTGTATTACTTTAAAAAAAAATAAAAAAAAATAAAAAAAAATCAATTCGTCTTTTTAAAGTGTCCTAGCCTTTTAAATTTTTTGTCTACAAAAAATTGTTTTATTACACTTATATGTTATGATAATGGAAGAGAGCGGTGAAGGGAAAGATGGAGTTGCTGCAAATCTGGTCAAAGTGGGAGTTGAAGGAAATGTAGTCAAAGAAAAAAGCGTTGTGGGCCCAGATGGTACATTGGAAGAGGCGTGTTCTACTTACCTTGGAGAAGAGAGAATCGTGGATTGAAAAAAAAGAAATGTGCTTGGCGTCCTATTATTATGTTATTACTTTATTTTAAGTCTAGAAATATCTAGTACAAGAGGGGACCATATAAATACTTGCATGTAGGTTTTCAGCAACCCTAAGTAATGAGAATTCTGTTTTCCTCCCTGATTTCTTTTCTCTCTCGGCCTCACTTTCTATTTTATGTTACATGCAATATCATAATATAAAGATTACATTTTTATTACTAAATCCACACTAAATATCCATACAAACACCACCAAAACATAGATCCATAACATTATATAAATAAAAGAAAGTCTAAAATTAACTTTATCTTCTCATAATCGATTATAATCATATATTTCAATAACAATGGAACTAATGTCATGGGATGGAGCTAGTATATTCTTATTTTTGTAGATTTTGATCTGATATCCTAAGAAGTATTCTACTTTGAGTGTTGCGCTACCCTTATTATTGCTGAAAGTTACTTTAATTCGTGATATTATATTGTGATAATTCATAAATATGTTCATTCAAGTTAACAAATGTCAAATTATATGTAAAAAATTTAAAAAATATAAATTATGTTAAGTTATGTCTTTATATTGCATTTTGGTACCACAATACTCTTCCTAATCCAAAAATGAATTTTGAATACGATTAAAAAATGTGTTTCACCTTCCACTTATCAAATTCTCGTCCTTCTCTACCCTTCCTTCCTCAATCTTTTGCCTTCTTCAGCGGCTCCGCCGTCACAATCCTCTTTTTCGGCCTCCTCTGGCACCCAATCTCGCTCCAGATCCGGCGTCTCCGCCATCGAATCCCTTCGTCTCCAGATACGACTGTCTCTACCAAATCTAGTTGTCTCTACTTCAGATCCGATGCTCAGCTACAAATCCTCCGACAGCAACGTGAAGTGTGTAGAATATTTTGTTTGAAGTTGTCGGCGAGAACGGCAAAACTGGAAGAACCACAATGCTTTTGCGGTGATTTTTTTTTATTTTTAATTGGAAGCATTAGTCGCTGGTTTATTTTGGCAAAGAACTTGAAACTGCATCTTGTATGGAAAGTGTTTGATGTTTTGATTGTGAGAATCTCTGATTTTGCAGTTGGGCCTATTGAGATTATTTGATGCCGATAGTCTCATTAGGATTGTTCCACTTGTTTAGAATTATTTTTTAAAAAAATAAAAATCATGCTTGAAATGTTGATTTTATGAACTGAAATGAAATGCTGAGAAGGGTCTATGAGACTATTCAATGTTGATAGTCTCATTAGTCTTATTTCTAATTTTGTGATTTTGCCTGTGGATTGGTTGCTACACTAGGGACTATGAGACTAATAGTACTTAAGAGTCTCATAGACTCAACTTTTTTGTTTAGGTTTGTTCATCTTGTTTAGAATTATATATATATTTTTAAATGAAAATCATACTTGAAATGTTGATTTTATGAACATGAATGAATTGTTGAAGTTGGATCTATGGGTCTATTCGGTGCCGATAATTCCATTAGTCCTATTTATGATTTAAAGTTTTGCCTTTGGATTGATTGCTACAGTTGGGACTATAGGACTATTAGTACTTAATAGTCCCATAATCTCATCTTTTTGGTTTAGGGTTGTTCCTCTTGTTTGAAATCATATATATATTTGAAATGAAAATTATGCTTGTAATATTGATTTTACGAACTGAAATGAACTACTGAAGTTGGGTCTATAAGATTATTTGGTGTTGATAGTCTCATTAGTCTTATTTTTTATTTTGGATCATGCATTTTTTCATAATTTTGAAAAAAGAAAATCACGTAAAAACGTTGAAAAAAAATATTAAAAAATATCAGAAAATCTAAAATAACTGTAAAACAAACTTCAAGGACGAAAAAAACAAACCAAAAAAAAAACAAAAAGTAAAGAAACTAGTCAAAATCAAACTCATTGAAAACATTTTGATCCAAAAATACAAAAGTAGACATATTTATATTTTTAAATTGATGGATCCAAAAATGCAAAAGTAGACATATTTATATTTTTTAAATTGATGGACATTGCATATAATTACATATAGCTATAATGATCTGTCTCTATTATATTTGCCTTTTAATCATTAAGTAAGTGACTTGTTCGAATATAATTTCGTGAAAATGAAATACAAAAGTAACCGCAGGTACGCGTCAGCGCGTTTACAATAGGGAATGAAATTGCTATGATCACACGAAACATGGCCATCATTGATGATTTTTAATAATTTGATTGTCTAATAATTTAACGTAACAATGTAACAATATCACGTAAGTTGTTACATTAGTGGAAAATAAAATTCAAGCGATTTATAAGAACATTCCTAATGGGAGGGCCTTTCCCATGGGTTCTCTCTCACTGTATGGTGAGTCCCACTATGAGAAAGTTCCTTCCCAAAATCACTTTCACGGTTTCAGTGCAAGGGCTCTTTTTGGGTCTCTTCGATTTTTCTTTTTACATTTTCAATTTATTTTTTTATGCAATATATATTTTTTTTAAATAAAATCTTTTGGAATATTTTTTTGAATTTAAATACGAAATTATATAAAATAAAAAATAACATATATTAACATTGAATTGCCGCCGGAAGATATAATGATAAAAGATGTGAATTTATGGAATTTTTTTGAAAAAAGTTACAGAAAATGAGAATGAATATGATAATTAATGAGGATGATTTTTTTTCATTTTCATTTTGAAAATTCGTTTTTAAATTGAAAAAAAAAATGATATCGCACTTGTTGAGCTATACAGGCTCGCTTAAGATCAAAAAAATAAGCTTCAATATCAAATAATAAATTGACCCATCCCAACTGAATTTTGAAAGATATTATCTTTATAAAAAAAAAATGTAAACACTCCTATATTTTCTTATATCGAGCTTATTCAAACCTTTCATTTGATTAGGAAGTTTACATTATTGCGTGTACGCCTTATGATACAGGCCTATATGAGTTTGTTTATAATTTTATATTATCAAAATATTATTTGTAAATGACATAAGACACATGCAAAATGTCAACTGTATATACATTCATGATAAGTTCATTGAGTAGATTAGGTTAAATGTGTATTATTCACTAATCTCTATTCTATTTATCCTTATTTTTGTAGATTTGGATATCCTCTTACTTATTCTGCTTGAGTGTCGCGTTATCCTTCTTATTGCTGAAATTTACTTAAATTGGTGATATTAACTTTAATTTTAAATCATCAAGTGAAATAAAATTAATAATCGTAGCTACGCATCAATGCGTTGACAATAGGGAATGAAATTTGCTATGATCACACGAAACATCGTCATCATTGATGATTATTAATAATTTTTTATGTATTAATATCACGTAAGCTGCTAATTTAGTGGAAAATCATAACAATATCATGTAAGCTGTTAATTTAGTGGAAAATCGGAACAACTTGTAAGATCAAAAAATAAGCTCCAACAGATAAGTTTGAGGGTTTGAATTTTCCTTAATAACTCATTGAAAGTTTATTTATTATCCATAATGGCTAGTTTTGAATTTGCCCCTTTTCTTTAAGTATTATATAGAAATAGCCATTTTTCATATCAAATAAACTTTTTTAATCATGTTCATATAAAAAAACAACTATTTTAGCCATTTTTATTTTTATGTCTAAAATACCGTCAATTAATTCTTTTTCATATCAATTTATTTATCTGCTGCCTTACCTAATTTAATCCGCAACAAAAATTAATTGGAAGAGCTACATGAATAATCAAACTCACAAAACACAAATCCCTCTACTCAAAGCATCAATGATTTTGATAATAATAATAAGTGGTAATATTATTGTTGAACTTCTTGAGAAACTATATATATTGACGTAAATAATTGACTTGAATGAATTTAGTGTATATATTTGTTAGCACAGAAAGTGTGAATTACCTCGAATGTGGAAACATTCAAGTTGTTTTAAATCTAAAAATAATGAGAGAGTGGCATATGAATTAATGACTACCATTGATGAAAAACTCGATTCAGATTAGACGATGCAGTTTGGGTGAAGAAAGTGGATAACTAGCCGGCGCCGACATGAGCCTGCCTTTGCCGATAAATTAATAAGTTTTTAAATACATTTTTATTTACTAGGGAAAATTAAAAAAAGGAAGCATAATTCAAAAAAAATAAATAAAGATCGAGTGAGGATAATTTTTACAATTTGCATCAAAATTGGCTAAAAAAGTAATCATTCCATCCCAATTCACTAGTCGTGTTTTTTTTTCGACACGAGTTTTTAGAAGAGTGCGTTTTGTTAAATGGATGAACGATGAAAGGTCCATTAGATTTTAATGCTTTCTAATTGGCTCAATCCTTCCTCTTTTTTAGAAACATGACTACTAATTAATATGAGACGACTCAATAAGGTATACTGGACAAGTGAACTGGAACGAAGGGTATCTTTTTATATTAATGACTATAAAAGTATTTTTGTTATTCAAAACGGCTAGTTTTGTATTTGTCCCTTTTTTTTTCCTTAGACAATAGATTTAAATTTTTTTGTTTTCATTTTTTTACTTCTTTAACTCATTAGCTCTAGTTACATTACATTATCACATTATGCTCCTTAAAATAAGTTTTGCCACAAACCTTCTAAACATAAAATGCTTTCTACAGATTTCTTTAGAAAAACCCACACCTTGACCCAAAAAGTTGGGCCTCATTTACTGGGCCGAGTACAACATTTTAATGTAGGCCCAAAATTGAAAATGCCTCAAATATATTAAAGTCTACACTGATTATTTCCTCCATTTTTTTTTAAATGTCCTGTATGGTTTTTGTTCATGTTTTTTTAAGTGTCTCATTTTATGATAAAATAGTCAAATTCTTCTCATTTTACCTTTATAATCAATGTAACACAGTATATAAATTGGTATTCAGAAAAGAAAAGAAAAAAGGCTAAAATGTAAATTTACATACTTTTTTAATGTATGTAATTTGATGATGAATGACACTTAAAATAAAGGGGCGAGTATTATATATTTCCCCTTTCTCATTATTAATTTTTCACTTTCTTAGTTTATAAGTGATGTAAATATCTGAAATAGGACATAATTTTACGGGGGAATAATATTTTCAGAGTTGTTAATGCTAATCTAATGAAATAGCATATTGACTTTGTTCAAGCGTGTATACATGCTTAGAAAAGATGTAAATTTGAATTCCAAAAAGGAAAGGGAAAAAAAGGATGCAGTTTCCCAAATATAGTTATCTACTATTTTCATATTCTTCGAAGTGATTACTTTTTTTGGGTACGATTTTTAAAAAAATGTAATTATATGTGTATTATTGTGGTGCCCATCACTTTAATATAATAAATTATTTTTACTATTTTTAGAAAGTAACCACTTAAAAATAAATGTTTTAAAAAGGAAACGAAGCCATTTCGAAAAATATGAGCGATAATTTGCCTATAGATTCCCTTCCCTTAAAAAAAGTTACCCTTTACTGAACTCCAATATCTTGCGTGGAGGGGAAATGACACGTGTCAGCAGAAGAGGACGTGGCGCACAGGGGCCGCCGTGGTGCTGTCAACACCCAAACACAATTTAGTATTTTCCACACCTTTGACCAAAATTCAACTATATATGTATTCTCATCTTTCTTTTCTAATTATAAATATTACGTATCTTTTTTTTACATAAAGTTTTGTGTATTTTTTACGTTTTCATGAGGCGCCACATTTATTCAATCGACATTTGGAGAAATCCTCAAGTAATTAGCGGGTTATGTTATGCTATCCTCCAATGAAAATGTTACCAAAAAAATATATATATTATATTCCAATACTAATTAATTGCAAAAGTTCTAATCTCAAAATTTGCTTTTACTCTAGTATTGTAGTTTTGTCACATTCCTATATTGTAGTTCCATCGACATAATACGAACATAAAATTTCGTCGAAATATATATTAATACCAAAAAATTCCGAAGACCACCGTGTAGGTTTCAATCTGCACTAGCCCCATGTAGGTTTGCCCTGACATTCCATATTGAGATATTGAAGATGAGTTATACCTATATATGGCACAAAATTATATCTTTAGCTAGGGAAATATCTTTTCATGAATAGATTGAAAATCTTGAGGTTTAATTCTAAGCAATCACAAAGCTTACAAGAAATTAAAAATTTAAAAATTGTCGAAAAAAAGAAATTAAA
This sequence comes from Mentha longifolia, assembly GCA_001642375.2. NCBI lineage: Eukaryota > Viridiplantae > Streptophyta > Magnoliopsida > Lamiales > Lamiaceae > Mentha > Mentha longifolia. The sequence goes on along the minus strand of CM038118.1, from coordinate 3,289,850 downwards.
AAAATACGTGGGCCTTAAGAATAATAAAAGTCCAGTATAGACGTACAAAAAGCCTATTTCATAATGGGCCGGCCTTACAGGACCTTGACAAATCTAAATATTGTATTTTTTGCTTCGTTTAAATATAAAATCAGCAATAATTAACATCTCTTACCCAAAAAAAAAAATGATTATAAAAATATTTTTAACAGGTGGCTCATTTTCCCAGAATTTTGCCTCTCGTTTTTATTTATTTTGTAGAGAGGAAATGTGCTAGTAGCTAGGTCAATCCAAGAAGATGAAAGATAAATTAAGTTGGAAAATGATGCACTACAACAAAAAGCTGACTTCTGCGACGTCTCCAAGATGACATATTCCATCTCTAACACGTATTAGAGACGGATTTGTGATGGGAAAAAATCGACACTAAAACGCTCGTCTCTAAGTCACTTAGAGACGGAATAATTATCCGTCTCTAACTTAGCGACGGCTTGCAATGGAATTTCCTATTTCATCATATGATTGTGTGAAAAAGTCAGAATGCCATCGTCTCAGGGACGGAGCCAGGAATTCACTTAAGGGGGGGGCGAATTTTTTAAATATCTAAGTTACTTTCAAACTAATTCATTATGCATTCTCTTTGAGGGAAAATGTTGAAAAAAAAAAATTCAAACATCCATGATTTCTCCTTTATAACTCAAAATCTATACAAACTTTTATTTTTACCCAACTTGGAGTTAACTATGGAACATATATAGAAAATATATATATGTGTTTGTATATATAGATACAAAATGCATATATATGTGTAGAAATTTTTCAAAATTTGGGGGGGCGACTGCCACCACCAGTCCCCCCCCTAGCTCCGTCCCTGCATCGTCTAATGATAATTTTGAATTGGCCAGAGACATCTTCCTTCACTTTTTTTTATTAATCATAATGTAATAGGCTGAATCAGAAAATTATATATTTCCTCCATTTCGTGGAACCTTACATATATTCAAGAAACATATCTTTTTGACAAAGAAGGAATATATATTTTGACTCGCACCACCGAAATGAAAATGTAACCCACCCGTTAATTTGAAGTCGATCCGGATCACATATTGCATCTTCGTGTAATCTCTTACTATTTTGTTGGGTGCTCGCCACTTGATAAAAAATATGAGATGAAATACCGAAATGCAATATTATATATATCCGAATCGGTTTGAACGAGAGGATGATATTCGGAGAATTAATTAATATTTCCAGAAATGTAGTAGTAGTAGTAGTATTTTGTATCACAAGAAAACATGAAATTCGATGCTATTATTAATGATGTTATCTCATAATATTAATATTATATCTTCCATACACAATGATATATTAACATGATTAAAAGGGCAAATACTCAAACGCAGAAACTGCTCAAGAACCCAATCAACACAGCGCCATAAACGCGCATTCCACCGCGTTTCATCATTCCAAAAAAGCATAAACTATAAACTGCAAATCAAAATCGTACAAATCCAACGCATATATATTCAAACTCTGCACATCAATTAATTAAACTGGAAAGAAAAATGGGAGAAATCAAGAATGCAAGAACTCAAACAACAGAGAATCAAGAAAGATACAACGAGCTCGAAAAAGTGATCGGAAACCAAGAAATCCGAATCCAAAACCTCCAAAGCAGCGCATTTCAGCTAGCGAATTACTTCTTCGTCTTCCAAGGAGTGATCGTCGCCGCCATCTCCAACTCCGCCAACCTCACCTTCTCCGACGCCTGGTTCACTTTCTCTCTCTCTCTCTCCTCGCCGCCATGCTCAACCTCCTCGCCCTCTCCTCCATCGCCTCCAAGTACGTCCGTGCAATGGACCTCCACGACCAGACCTGGTCCGACTACAACCGGACCGCCAGTTCTCTCTACCCGAACGACGAGGACCGGCCCGAACCGGCCGAGTTCACGGGGGTGTTCTCTCCTGCGGCTGCGGGAAAGAGCTGTGTAGGTGATAAGGTTTGTGCCCTTATCGTTCCCAAGTGAACGAGAAATTCACTCGAGTAATCAAGCTCAGCAGTCGCGAGATAGAACTCGTCGATCACGCCGGAAGATGCAGAAAAACCAAAGAAACGAGATACGGCAATTTAGGGTTTAATTTATTGATATCCCACAAAATAACTCTAGTTTGCCTTTTATATCTAAGGACCCTGGTTGATTCGACCTACGATTCGGGAAAGAATCAACAAGAAAACCCAAAAATGAGCTTATAGGTTTGCTCGACTCGATTAATTAAAACAAACGGGCCAAGCCACAATCGAATAAGCTAATACGAATTACTATTTATAAGGAATAAAATCTTCAAACTTCTTTGGCTCTCTCGTGCGTCGTTTGGAACGTCCCGTTCTTCCTACATTGCCGCCATGCACGGGCTCTTTTCCACTCGCATCGAACGTCACTATCTCCGGCGACATTGCTTCTTCCACTTCTATCGTTGGTAACCTTGGTGGCGCAGTACTCGTATCAACTCCCCCCGGCTTAAGAGCATCATTGTCCTCAAGGAGCAAAGTAGGAAAGCGACGTTTGATGACCTCCAACGGCTCCCGTGTCGGATTTAAGCCCTCATCATCATCCCAATGTAAAAGTCCTTCCTCACGAGCCACACCATTACTCCACACGTGACGAACCTCAGACAACTTAAAGGGACGAGAAACAGCCCGGCCACGGGCGAAGAAAGTGGGAAAAGTTGCCGGTTCCGAAGTCCCACCTTCGATAAACGGCCGGAGAAGGCTTACGTGAAATACATCATGTATTCGACTGCTCTCAGGAAGCCCCAAACGATAAGCAACAGCCCCAATCCGTTCCACTATCTCGAACGGACCATAAAAACGCCGAGCTAACTTCGCCGAAAGCGGCCTCGCAACAGAGTGTTGACGATACAATTGCAACTTCAAAAGTACGCGATCTCCGACAGCAAACTCAACATCACGCCGACTTTTGTTTGCCGAGGCGCACATACTTTGTTGCGCCTTTGCCAAGTTCTTACGTAAGCACATAATTAATTCACTTCGTTGGCGAATCAAATCGGCGACGCCAATTGGACAGGACGGCGACGACGTTGTAGCGACTAAAGGCGGCGGTTCCTGTCCGTACAGCGCATGAAAAGGAGAAGTCCCGAGACCGTCATGATGAAAACAGTTTAACGCCAATTCGGCCCATGGAAGATAGTTCGTCCAAGTGTGAGGACGATCAGCCACAAAAGCGCGCAAATATTGCTCCAAGCCCCTATTACGCACCTCCGTTTGCCCATCGGATTGGGGATGATAAGCTGTAGTGAAGTGTAATTTGGTGCCGCTCAGACGTAACATATTCTCTCACACCTTGTTAAGGAAAACAAAATCCCGATCTGAAACAAGTGTGGTTGGAAAATCGTGATGTTTTACAACCGTGTCAATAAAAAGATTCGCCACGCGCCATGCATCAAATCTTGTGGGAAGCGGGGCGAAGTGTGCATATTTGGAAAGCCGATCAACGACCACCATAATCGCGGTGAAGCCCCTCGACTGTGGAAGTCCCGTAATAAAATCCATCGACACATCTTCCCACACTTGCGATGGAATCGGCAGCGGCTGAAGTAACCCTGCTAGTTTCTGCATAGAATATTTTGTCGTCTGGCAATCATAACACGCCGACAAGAATTGTTTGATATCAGCACGCATCCTTTTCCAGTAGAAGGATGACGCTAGACGACGAAAAGTACGATCAACTCCCGGATGACCCGCCGCTGGCGTAGAATGATGCTCGTAGAGGAGAGCAGGTTTGGTGAGGGAAGAAAAGGCGACGAAAATTTGCCGACCACGATACACAAGGCCGTCGCGAAGCAAGAAACCCGGTGGAGCCGTACCATTCTCAATTTGCGCACATAACTCTTGCAGCTCGGCCAACTTACGGACATCTTCTCGCAATAACTCCAATATATCCGGTAGGGGCTGTGACACGGCCATGAATAACGACAATTCCTCACCCACCAGAGAACGATCATCATCGTGACGGGAAAGCGCATCCGCTACTCGATTCGAAGCTCCGGTTTTATACTCAATCCGAAATTTATAACCCATCAACTTTCTAGCGTATAACTGTTGATCAAGAGTCTGAATGATCTGCTGTAATAATTCCCGCAAGCTCTTCTGATCAGTACGAATAACAAACTCTCGTCCCAGCAAATACTGTATCCACTTCTGCACTGCTTCGACAATTGCATATAATTCTTTGTGGTAAGTGGAAGTGATGCGGCGGCGAGGACCCAATTTCTTGCTAAAGAAGGTGAGCGGATGATTTTCTTGTAGCAAGACCGCACCGATACCCACATCAGAGGCATCCGTCTCCACATAAAATGTCTTCATGAAGTCTGGTAAACGAAGAACAGGGGCGGATGTCATGGCTGTTTTCAACGCCTTGAAGCTGGTTGTTGCCGCCGAGTTCCATTCAAATGCATCTTTTTTAAGTAGATCAGTCAGTGGAGAGGCAAGGACGGCATAGCCGGCTATGAAACGATGGTAGTAACTCGTCAAACCCAAGAAGCCATGAAGTTGCTTTAGAGACCGCGGTTGAGGCCAAGCCACCATGGCCTCGATTTTGGTTGGATCGGCTTTGAGATTGCCCTCCATGATAATATGACCTAAATAATCAACCGTGGTATAACAAAACGAACATTTACAAAGTTTAATAAAGAACTGATGTACCTGTAAGATCGAGAACACCCCCGTCAAGTGCTCGACATGCGCCGGAAGTGTCGGACTATAAACCAGGATGTCATCAAAGAAGACGATGACGAAACGGCAAAGTAGTGGCCGAAATATATTGTTCATCGCGGCCTGAAATGTGGATGGGGCGTTGGTCAGTCCAAACGGCATGACGAGAACTCAAAATGGCCATCGTGGGTTCGGAAGGCCGTCTTAAAAACATCAGCTTCATGCATACGAATTTGATGATACCCTGAGCGGAGATCGAGCTTAGTGAAGAATCGTGCGCCCCCTAGTTCATCAAAGAGCTCGTCGGTGGTAGGAACAGGAAAGTGATCCGGAACGGTGACGGCGTTCAAGGCCCGGTAATCAATACAAAAACGGAATGTGCCGTCTTTCTTTTGAATTAAGAGTACCGGAGATGAAAAAGCGCTGCAGCTACGCCGTATAATGCCTGCATCAAGCATCTCCCAAACCTGTCTCTCGATCTCGTTCTTCTGGAAGTAGGGGTATTTATAGGGACGAACATTGACCGGTTTCGTATTTGGTAGCAAGTGAATGCGATGATCGAATGCACGAACTGGTGGCATGCCGGAAGGAACTCGGAAGACTGAGTCATAGTTCATCAACACTTCCCTATCAGATGGGGGAACATCCGGTGGTATTTCGGCTGCAGCGGTGGACTCATGGACGTCAGTATCGAGCTGCACAATCTCAAAGAGTTCGGCGCCGTCGTAAAGCACAATGGCGGCACAAGTGGAGGCGGAGACGGCATGTGGGGCTCGAGGCATGACCCGTAGACAGACTGGCCACCCTCCCTGTTCGAATTCAAGTGTACCGACATCGTAATCACTGGTGACACGATGTAACGAACGCAGCCAAGCCATGCCTAGGATGATGTCCGGACCATGTACTGGCAAAATATGTAAATCCATGAGGAAAGAATGTCCCTGAATGCGGAGATCCAATTGCAGGCTAAGGTTTGAGCATAAGAGAGATTGTTCGTTGCCCACGTAAACTCAGAATGGGTGAATAGCTGTTAGTGGGAGCTTGAGCTTCTCGGCAATGCGCGGGTGTAAAAAATTATGAGTGCTTCCCATATCGACCAAGATGAATACCTCAGATGCTCCCAAAAATCCCTGTAGCTCAAGAGACGCAGCACGCGGCCGTCCATCCATACCATACATATGTGATAAGTCCATGGTGACGACGTCGGGCTGTGTGAGAGGCGGCTATGTTAATTCCGTGTCATCCGTATCGTCATCGGCGCCCATATAAGCTAGGAAATTCCGTTTGCACACATGTCCTGTGACCCATTTCTCTAGACAGTACCAACACAAACCCAAACGATTACGCTCTGCTTTCTCCGCTGCTGACAAGCGGACGATGGGCAACTTCGAGATGTCACGGCTGCGTGGAGTAGGGGCCGATGGTGATGGGCCAGCCGATGAAGGAATGGTGCTGGTTGTGATGGAAGCCGTGGTTGTAGGCGGGCTTCTGGGATCGCGACCATTCCAAGGGCGACGAAGGGTTTGCCCTTGACGATCCGCTGAGCTATCGAACTCCGAGGCGAGAGCCATGGCCGCTGCCACCGTCAGCGGGTGCTGAAAATGAACCTGGTTCTTCAATGGTTGTCGGAGGCCGCCGAGATAGATAGGGAGCTCGGAGGCCGCCGAGATAGATAGGGAGCAAGGTAGACTCAGGTAGCCCCTGTATATGATTCAGCATGCCTTCGAATTCTTTGTGGTACTCAGATAAGGAACCGGTTTATGTGAGTTTGGCTAGTAACTCGATGTAGTTGACGAAGTAGTTCGGGTTGAAATGCCGACGGACATCCTCTAAGAACTGTGACCAGGAGACGAGCGGATTGTTGGCGCGATATGAAAAAATCCAATCAGAGGCCGGTGGTGAGAATAACATCACCACGTAGTGGAGGCGCTGAGCGTCGGGAAGCATGATATGATCAAAATAGTATTGAATGCGTGTTACCCAACTCTGTGCTTCGGATCCATCGAAAAGCGGAGGATCCATCTTGATGAGGAGTGTTGGATCGACTGTAGAGGAAGACATAGAAGCGCGCCCGTGGGAATGGTCCCAAGACGAACGAACGCTGGGCGCGTCCGGTGCGAATCGGGGAGGCGGTGGGTCCCACGATGTAAGAGGACGAGTGGCCGAGCTACTCGCATGAAACCCTGATGGTTGGCGAAACCACTCAGTCGTAGCCGGTGGAGCGAAGGGTGTCGACGCCATGGGTGGGAGATGAGGGATCGAAACCGTGACGGCGGGCGTCGCAACGGAACTAGGGCACCAGGCGGATGTTTGCCAAGAGAGGGGCATCCCGTATGGAGGATCGGGCTCTGGCCGAGGCAGTGGCGGTTGTGCGGCCCATCGTCGCTCCGACGCGTCGAGGCGTGTTTCCATACGCTGCAACATGGCAAGAACATGGTCCAAGGAGGCTGGTGCAGCAATGGAAGAGGGGACCAATGATTTCGGCGGTGGAACAACTGGTGGTTGAACCGAGGTTGAAGGCGACGTTGAAGAACCCGAAACAAACGCCATTGAATCGTTCAACAATGAAAGCACCAATTTGATAAGGTTGCCCTTATCGTTCCCAAGTGAACGAGAAATTCACTCGAGTAATCAAGCTCAGCAGTCGCGAGCTAGAACTCGTCGATCACGCCGGAAGATGTAGAAAAACCAAGAAATGAGATACAGCAATTTAGGGTTTAATTTATTGATATCCCACAAAATAACTTCTCCAGCAACGCCGTGAAGAACAAACTCGACAACTGCACGCCTCTGTCTTCCACTGCTACAGCTCCGCCGTCGGCGGCATATATTCTACCCCCAGCTCGCCCCCTACCGCCGAAACCACAAGGCGCCTGCATAAACCCTACCGCTCTATGGCAATCTCATTTCTCTCCCACTTCTCCAACCAAAACCCTTTCCTTTTCTCCCCTCAAATGAAACCCATTCCTCTCCTCTCCATGAATGACGACATCAAGCTCATCTTCGAGGTCATGGTCGGACGGAGGAAGCAAAACGCCGTCATCGTTGGCGACTCCTCCTCCACGGCGGAGGCTGTCCTCGCCCACCTCATCTCTCTCGTCGACAAGGGCGAAGCCCCGGCAAGGTAAAGGCGGTGCAGGTGGTGAAGTTCCAGTTCTCATCGGTGCCGCTGGCGTTGATGAACAAGGACGAACTTAGTAAAGGAAAAAAATAATAATTATGAGTAACGGCGTTAGAGATGAATTAGACGGAGGGGTGGATTTGCTTAACTTAACTCACGTTAGGGTGAGATACGGGCCGAACGTTACGTTAGGGTGATATATGCGTTAGAGTCTTACACTCTAGGGGCTTATTTGCTACTTTTCCCAATATTAAACTTCGTATCGGAAATTTTAGCAGGTCAAAAGATCACTGACTGAGGGAGTATAATTTCTCTGATGATAGTTTCTACAAGTCTATTTATTTCAAATATAAATAAAAGAATAGCACTAATGGGCCTTACGTGTGGCCATACTAGTCCCGTACACGTGTGATGAGTCCATTAAGGATATGGGTCATTAATCCTGGATAAAGAAATGGCTACTCTTGCTTAATTCTTTTTTATTTGGGCCCTTTTGCTTAAATATACCCAGACGATTTACGTATTTAGACTCCAGACTAAATATATCTCAGATTGAACCATAGATATTAGATATGTAATTAGCGAAAATCTGAAAATTCATTGTGATTCGAACTCCCAAACTTTGTTGGATAAGAAGCGTTTTATCAACTAACGAAATGTCTAATTTGCCTTCCGTAGTGACTCGAATCTCTGATCTTTAGAAGGAAGCGTCTTCCGTAGTGACTCGAATCTCTGATCTTTAGAAGGAAGCGTCTTGCCAAGTCATGAAGCGGAATTTAATTTCTCAAGAATAAGTATCATCAACCGTGACAAGCAAAAAATATATTATTCCTCTCGTATTTTGTTGGGATGGTAGCTAGTTGAGGAAATTTCTTAAATAATATATTAGCATATGAATGCAATTCTTGCCAGGTCAATCCATGTTGAGATATCATAATTAGCTGAATGAGAATCAACTTGGAAATTAATATGAAAAGTCAGAAGAAGCTACTGTCCAATGAATTTGCATTGGAGAAATGTTCTTTCATTTTTTTGTTGTTAATTGATGGTAATGTAATAACTAGAATCACAATAGATAGAATGATTCATATCGATATAAGTTGTGTTGTGAGAAATAGAAATAAATGTGAATTGTTAACAAACTACAATGGTAATTGAACTAAATATGGTTGCAATAAACAATGAACCTGAATATAAGAAAACATGAATTCCAAGTTCTTACTTCATTTATGATGTTATACGCTATGTTTTTATCATCCATAACCCAGTATAAGTAATGCTTCTCTAGGTATCGTGGGTATGTTTAATGTGTCCACAGCTGAGATGGCAGCATAATATTTTTTTAAAAAATTAATTAGTATACCATATAAAAATAAATTTTACTAAAGAAAACTAAACCATACTAAAAAAAATAAACCATAAAAGAAAAAATCATTGACGCGACACTATCACGTCAGCCGTGGGCACAATTACATTATATAGGAGAGCATTTTTGTACCCAGTATTACATTATATAGGCTAGGTATATTTTATTAAGAAAGAAAATATACTATTGATTAACATGAATAAAAGGCAATAACTGCATCAAGATTCAAGAACTGAATCAAAGCAACGCCCTAAACGCGCATTCAACCGCGTTCATGGCGAAAGCATATATTAAAAATTTGCACCAACCATTCATACAAATTTACAAGTTAAACACGTACAGTATATATAATAACCACAGTTATCAGTTGTTCGAACAGAAGAAATTAAACTGAAAAAAAAAAAAAAAAAAAAAATGGGTTCGAGCACAACTAGAAATCAAGAAAACAATGCAAATAATAATACCGAGAGGGAGAATCAAGAAAGGAACAACAAAGAGCTCGAAAAACTGATCGGATCTCAAGAAGTTCGAATCCAAAATCTTCAAAGCACCGCATTTCAACTGGCCAACTGCTTCTTCGTCTTCCAAGGAGTGATCGTCGCCGCCATCTCCACCACCACCAACCTCACCTGCTCCGTCGTCTGGTACACTTTCTCTCTCTCTCTCCTCGCCGCCTTGCTCAACCTCTTCGCCCTGCTCTCCATCGCCTCCAAGTACGTCCGGGCCATGAACCTGCACGACCGGACCTGGTCCGACTACAACCGGACCGCCGCCCCCGTCCGCTGGAATCAGAGCCGGAACCGGACGGTGTCGAGGCAGTATACGGGGGAGTTCACCCTGGGGAACTCGTACCGAGGTGAAGGGGGCGGCAGCCCCGAGCGGCGGTGGGGAAACCGGTCTTCGCAGAGGAGGTACCTGGTCCTGGCGGTTTGCATGGCTCTGTTCACGGCGTTCTTGGCCGTCACGCTGGCCGGTCCGTGGGTTGTCACGTGCAAACGCGACCGCCGGTCCGTGGAGAACCGGCCCCGCGGACCCGGTTCGGATTGCCTCAAGGTTTGCGGTGAGTCCGGCAGGTGTATGTTTTTCTGTCAGGACGTGTAATCAGTTTGCATGCATGTGTGTTTAATCAAATTGTGTGTCTGTTTCGGTTAATTCGAATTCGAAATCAAAGCGAATCAGATCCTTTATTGCATTTTCGTGTTGCATCTTCTAATGGAACGACCGGCGACAGACACGTGTTTGAAAAATGTTTCCAAAGCTGGTTTTGAAAAGTGTCAATCATTCATCGTTGCAATAGAAGATGCAACACGTAAATACAATAGATGATTCGATTCGTTTTTTTTATTTTGAAATCGAATTAACCGAAACAGAAAAATGTTCGTTCTTTTGTGAGCGTATTAGTGCACATTGTTGGTGGACTAAAGTTTAATAAGTGGCGTGTTCGTCACGGTTTGATTTAGATATGTTTTTCTAATTCTTAATTGATTGTGTGTGGAATGAGCAGTGGATGGCTTTTGTACCTTACCTTCTTCATTCTTGTAACATTCTTTATTAGTGACTATATATCATCAAGAAAAAGCGAAAGACGGTATCGATATATATATAGTTTTTCAAGACAACAATTATATATTATGAAAAAGTATTAATTGAGTATTATTATAACGAAGAAAAATGACGATTATAAGAATAAAATGGATAATTCGAATGGGTTAGTTACTGAAAATAATATATAGCAGAAAGATTTGGGCAATTATTGTTCTTTTTTAAACAATTTTTTTCTTTATTCGTGTCCTAAGTTTCAACTTTTATTCGTTTTATACATTTTTGCAATAATTTTAATTTATAATGATTCAATTTAATTTTTAAATTGTTTTTTAAGATTCACCAATCTAATTTGGGTTTATAATTATTTTTTAGGATTTAATTATATTTTTATTAATTATATTAAGGTTGATAAATAAAAAATTAGTGTGTATAATTATTAAAATCATGGAGTAATTTTTATTTATAAATATTTGAGATATATGATTTCATCCGCTTTTTTGTTGATGAGGTGCACAAACCTCTAATTAGTACCCTTAAACTAAAGATGCATATATATATATCATAGTGTGAGAAGTGTGAATTATGCTTAAAACTATACAAAATCATGCTTACAGCTATACAGAATCATGCTTATAGTACAAAATTATGCTTATGGCTTATTTTATGCTTATAAGCACAAAGTGCACCATAAGCATGATTCTGTATAGCTTTAAGCATGATTTTGTATAGTTTTAAGCATAATTCGCACTTCTCACACTAGGACTTAAATCTATATGAATCAAACTATATATATATATATATATATATATATATATATATAGGGTATGGATCCTGTGTTAAAGAATTCTCCTATGTTAAATAGGAATGAATCACAGCTGTAGATCTAAGTGTAATCAGCGGTCAAGATATGATTAGAAAAACAGCTTTAAGCATAAATTAAATATCAATAAGGGTAATATAGGTAGTTTATACATTTACAATGTAGTGCCGTTTTGGTTGATGCGAGAATCACGCTTTGAATCTGCGACTAATATTGAATGCGGAAGCACATAATTTTTTGTGCTTTCATCGACAATTTCAACCAGTTAATTTCTGGAAATCCGTATCAATCTTTTGAGTAGATTCTGAGGTAATTTCAGTATTTATATATTTTGTATATTTCAGTTTTAGTCGAAATCAAATGAACCACAAAAGTTACGTGTGATTCAAATTTAAGAACAATATTCATCATCTCATATTGATGAGTTTCGATTCGAAATGGGTTTTGATATATCAAGTTCTAGAATTTTTCTATAGCAGCGGAAGAGGACTTCACAAAGACGAATGCATTTTTATTTTTATTTTTAAATTATTTGTTTTTTTATGTAAAAATTGTATGGATAATTGTGGATAAAATCATGCTTAACAATACAAATTTATATGCTTAATACTACATAAAATATGCTTAATATTACACATTTGTATGTATAATATTAGATAAAATCATGATTAACAGTTGCAAATTTATATGCTTAATACTATTTAAAATCATGCTTAACAATGCAAATTTATATGCTTAATACTATATAAAATCATGCTACTAGATAAAATTATGCTTATGCTTAATATTACATAAAATCATGCTTAACAATGCAAATTTGTATGCTTAATATTATATAAAATCATGCTTATACTTAATATCATATTAAATCATGCTTAATATTGCAATTGTACACTTAATACTAAACCTATATAAAATCATACTTAAGGTCATTATATTATTCCATACTACATTACTTTACCGATAGACATTTTGAAAGAATATTTTGAAGAAGAAGAAAACATTTCCAATATATAGGAAACCATATTAAGAGAGAGAAACGGTTTCATGGATCAATCGCATAATTGTAGGGATATTGGAAGATTAATATATTATCCGTATGACTATTATATCCCTATACTTTGTAACTGCCAAATTTGTGTTTTAATTTCCCATGGACGATAGCCATTGATTTTTCAAAATGGATGGATGAGATTTATTCCTATTTAACACGTGGGTATTCATTAATACATGATCCAACCTCTATATATATATATATATATATATATATATATATATATATTACTATTATAAAAGAGTCAATTCTTACAACTTTTGTTTTGCCTAATATACCCCCTATTTTAAATCTATTTTAAGGGTAACGAAGTAATTCTGAACGTAATTTTATTTATGAATTAAATTTTATGTAAATTTCTCCTACTTCAACCACAATTCTACTCTTATTTATCTTCTCAATTTTCCAATAACATTATTCATCTCCTCAAGAATCTATTGCTTCCTACATGCTATATCATAATACATAATAAGTATGATATAAATAGTGAAATATAACAAAACTTATACATATTTTTCAAAATTAATAAAAAAATATTTATACGTGCAACGCACGTAATCTCTGCTAATATATATAAATATATATATATATATATATAGGTAATAGATCATATGAAAACTAATTATTATGTGAAACTTGCAACCCATCATAAAATGTTGCATTTTATGCATAAAATGATACATAATAAAATATATCATTTTATATCATTTTATATTATTTTATATTATTTTTATGCATATAATGCATCATCATGAGAATTTACATAATAAAATATATTATTTTATATTATTTTATATTATTTTTATGCATATAATGCATCATCATGGGAATGCAACATTTTATAATAAAAATGCAACACTTTTGTTCGTAAAATGTAACATTTTATGATGGGTTGCAGATTTCACGTAATAATTAGTTTTCACCATAACTCATCCCTATATATATATATAAAAGAGGCAAATTCTTGAATAATTATTGTTATATCAGATAAAGGTAAAATACAATTACTTTAATAAACAAATGTAAAATGTAATTATACAAATATATATACTCCACATTTCAGCCACTCGCATTTCTATTTTATTGTGATCATATTATTACACCACTCAAATCGTCAATTATACGAACACATTCATCACGTAATGTGGTTGTGACCGTGAAATTACATGATCATATTGATCATGTGTAGAGGCGAACACATTATTAATTTTCTTGAATTTCATGGGATATATATATATATATAGAGAGAGAGAGAGAGAGAGAGATGGGTTATGATGAAAACTAATTATTATGTGGAACTTGCAACCCATCATAAAATGTTGCATTTTATGCACAAAAGTGTTGTATTTTTATCATAAAATGTTGCATTCTCATTCATGATGATGTATTATATGCATAAAAATAATATAAAATAATATATTTTATTATGCAACATTTTATGCACAAAATGCATCATTTTATACATAAAATGCAATATTTTATGATGGGTTGCAGGTTTCACGTAATAATTAGTTTTCATATGATCTACTACCTATATATATATATATTTATATATTATTCTTTAATACAAATCCGACGTAATCTTTCCACAACTTAATTTGGTGGTGGGATATCTTGTGTTTGCCACTGATGGTATGGCCGTGATCGTGATCGTATACAACCAAACCAGCTTGTATGTGCTCATGTAAATCTCCAATCAATAAATAAATAGAGTTACATAAATTCGTCCAATCGTGTAATTAACGTGATACATGCATTCATTAAAAGTAAATTATTATTTGCGAGAGGTGACTTTTTCACATCCTAGTAGTACAAATTAATTAAAAAGTTTTTGTCCGATTTTGCTTCTGCAAAATAGATAGACAACATTTATTTTATTTGTAATGTTCTGTACTAGCGAATAGTCTTTATTTAATACTCCGTATATTTATATAAGTCTTTAATAAGAAGAAACAAAAAGAAACGGTCTGTTCGCCGACCAACAAAATACCTTAATAATTGCAATTAGATATCATAATGTATATATATATATATATATGAATATATTTCATAGTTTTATATGAGCTTTTAGATGAAATTAAATTATCCACTATTATATAGACTCATTACTTCAGTAAACCAAATCTGTATACTTTTTTTTTTTTTAGGAATGAAATGGTCTTTATGTTAATGATTAAAGTTAATTGACAGAATGTACGACTTTTATTAATTTTATTATTAAAGATATAATAATTGAGATGTTCTTAGGATTTCACTTCGGTGAGTATAGCATTGGTAATTAGGTTGTTCTAAAGAGTCCAATTAAATTTATAATTGATTTACCTTTTACCTTTAAAATAAGCTAAATAACTTCCACACAAAAAAAAAGTTGATATTATCTCTTTTTTATTTATTTATTAAGTTTTCACAAGATTATATTTGTGAGAATGTTTTCACAAGATTTTCTTTTTGTGTATTGATATATGCGTATGTTTTTTTTTATTAACTTTTAAATTGAACTTTTTACAGTACATAGTGAATGACAGTTTCATATTTATTTAATCGAATGACCGAAATTTTGAGCCTACTGATTTATGAACATATAATGTGCATGGAAATTTGAAATGAGTTTTATTATGTTGATATATATGGATATATTATCATATATTTGAAAAATGTACTAAATTTAAAATATGTACTACTATAATTTGCTCTGATTATACTATAAACAAGGAGTGGAGATTGAAGAAAAAAATTAAGTAAAAAACTTTTATCTATATATTTATTTATTTACATAATGGAATATAATAATCGGAGGTGGAGCTAGGTCATTCAAGTAATAATTAGTAAATTATATAGTATATGATGATGCGTCATCATATAATGACTTGCACTAAGTCAATACTTATATAGTTGCGTGAACGCCATTACCGAACCATATAAAAATACATCCCATTAAAAATAATCTGTAAAACTTGTAAGAATTAAGTTGCAATTTTTTAATTATCAATGACGAATGAGTTACTTCGTCAACCAAGAAACAAGTTTTGCTTAATTACTTTTGGATTCTATAAAATGAATCCAGGACTGCCCATTCTTGTATTTCCAGAAAAAGAAGTAAAAACACTCGGCATAAAAAAAATATAGAGAGAGAGAGAAAAAAAATCTCAAAAGAGAGCATTTCAACGATACATGAAAGAATCTTCCCGAATAGAAACCCTAAATCTTGAGCTTTTATTTCCTTTTCCGTTATCACCAAAAACAATGTTAAATAGCGTCGGACGCAACGATGAAGCCATTGGTGAATTCAGAAACAACTGCAAAGAGCTTTCGCAAATTATATACCAAAAGGAGAAGGAAACGCAGTACTTGGAGACGAAGGCTCTCAACCTTTCCATGTTCTACGTGGCGTCCCAACTAGTGATATTCCTCTCCGGTTCAAAGTCGTCGTCCGCGTGTACGGATTCATGGGAGCCGTTGTTCTTCATTTCTCTCTCGATCGCCGTGGCGTTCGTCCTCAATTTCGGGACGACCGTGGTCAAGTATTTTGAGACCAAGTACGAGCAAGAGAGGAGCCGCATCGACCGGGAGGCGAACTTCCATCGGATGGTCAAGCTCCAGAGGCAGGGAGTGATTGAGGACCAGTATGAGATAAGGCTTGATATGCAGGGACCTGATATGTATTTTGTGTATCGGGGGTACGCCCATGTTGGCCTCACGGTCGCCGCTTTGTCGGCCATCACGGCTCTCGTCTTGCATGCAAGCCGGTCTTCCGCGTGTTCTCCTCATATTTGAGGAGGAACATGCGGCTGGCCGTCTTGCGGAAATAGCTCTTCCTTTGTCTCTTGAATGTATTACTCCCTCCGTCCTCCATTTAGTAGCCCTCTTTTTTCAGCATGTAGTATCCCGTAAAAGAAAGAATACTTCAAAAATTCATTTTAAAACTCATCAACGATAAGCGCGTGCCACCAGTGTTCTAAAAGTCGCTAGTCGCTAGTCGGGCGGTGAGATGGGGACTAGCGGCTAGGCGGGAGCCTAGTCGGGGACTAGTCGGATTAGAATTATAATGCTTATTTTTATTATTTTTACTCTTATATTCTAAAGTACAAACTATATAAACATATATTACTCATAATTTTATTTTTTTAATTTATGATAAAACATATAATATGTTAATTAATAGCTAAAATTCCATAAACTTAGTAGTCTTCTAAATAAATTTCATAGTATATAATACTTTTTTAAAAAAATTAAACATGAAATCCATAAATTTGAACATAAATAAACTAAATATATGAATTTAAAATTAAAACTCTAAATCCCTAATCAAATCCGCCTAGCCCGCCTAGAGCCCGACCAGCCCGCCTAGAGCCCGACTACCCCGCATAGCCGACCAGCCTCCCAGCCCTAGCCCGACTAGGCGCCGATTAGTGCCCGAGCGCCTAGAGACCACCGACTAGCCAAAAGTCGGGTCGGCCATGGTCCGACTAGCGCCTAGGCGCCGACTAGGCGGCCGACTAGGCCGATTTTTAGAACATTGCGTGCCACACATGCTGAAAAAATAAGGTCGCTAAATGGAGGACGGGGGTAATATATAATTAATATTGATATATAGTACTTTATTTTACATTCCATTAGTTTTAAATATCTTTGTAGTGGCATGTAAGTAAAAGGGCTTGATTAATTAATAAGGAATGTATTTCGTAACAAACTTTTTATTAACTTTTGTTCTTCTTTTTTTTTTTTAGAGAAAAAAATTAAAATAGCCAATTTCATTAAACAAAAACAAACGCTTACCTATATATATACCCTCTTTTTACTTTTTCTTTTATTTTCTAATTACAATATCACAAAATAAAAGTTAATTGCACGAAAAAAGAAAAAAAAAGAAAAAAAAAAAAAAAAAACTCCATCAACTACTTCCTCAAAAATAATTTTGAAATCCCCCAACCCTCGCATATCATATCGTTGGATCCTCGTATATTCTTCGATCGGAGTTCTCCACTTAAGCACGAATACACGATTTCTGATATTGAATCCTTGATGTTTTTGAGTACACAAATTGAATTTTAATTTGCTCAGCTGTCGACGGATATGAGCGCCGGAGTTGTTCCGATCACGAGCTCGGCGCAGATGAGAGGGAGGGCGGATCGGAGCTCATCTTCATCATGAAGAAGAACAAATCCACTAATATGAACTGCACCAGCACCATGGAAATTGTGACGGCTACGCAGAATATTATAAACATTTCATGTAAATGATTTCTTTTTTTATTTTTTATTTTTATTTTTATTTACGTGGTGGTTTTAGGGCATGCAGCATTTCTAGTGTATTTTAGCTCCTTATTTTTCTTTTTCATTTTTTTTGGCCTTTTTGTATCTACTTCTTGTTCGATTCTTGTATAGTTGTATACCGTATTATTCTGGTTGTATATACAAAATCGTAGTTCTTAGATCAACTATTGTACATCAACCGTGTATCAAAATTAATTTTCTTGATTTTTGTTTAATTTCTTCTCTTCAATGTCAATGTATAGTTTAGTCTAATATTAATTAACAATGGTTTATTAATTTAATTAGGGTATATAATTATTTTAGAGAACATTTTTCTTCATTTTTAACTAATAAATTTGAAATTAAATATTTAAAAATAAATAATAAACCCTAATTGGATGAGTGAACCCTAGTCAATTAATGTAAAGTTAGATTTAATCATAATATTAAAAAAAAATAAAGAATAAAAATCAAGATAAATCGATTTTGGTACACGATTGATACACTAAAATGGGACTAGAGGATCCCAAGTGGTTTTACAGAGAAAGAAATGGAGATCGACGGTTTTTTCAAAGATGAAGGATTGAGATAATTGGGTGCGACCGGATATATTTTCTTTTTTTATTTATTATAAATCAATTTCATTAAGGGTAAAATCGTTCAATTATATCCAAAATGGCTATATTTTATCTTTTTTATATATATAAAAAATGGCTAGATTTTCTCTTTCTTTTTCAAAAGTAGTCAGTCTTTGCCTATTTTCATTTTTTTTTTATAAGTTTTTTATTTCAAAATTTAATGATAAAATGATTTTTATTTTTTTTAATTTTATCTTTATAATTAATGTTATATATTAGTTGATGTTAAAAAAGAGAATAATAAATGACATTATCACATACTACTTCTTAATACTCCATCTGTCTTATTCTATTTGGCTTGTTTGTATATTTTATACATTACATATTAAATATATATATAAACCAAATAGAACAGGATGGAAGGAGTATATGCAATAAAATAGCAACATATATCATGGTTACTGTTAAGTAGCATGCACGCAAATGATGCAACAATTGATGTTACACATCCCAAACCGAATGAAACTCGAATAACCCGAAAATTAAGTGCTTGTATGTTCAAATTGAGTAACGGAAAGATAATGAAATCAAGTTAAATAAGAAAATGATAATAATATGGTTATTTTTATTGAGTGTTCGGTCCAATCATATACTTTTATTGAGTATGGAAGTCATTTCTAAGGGATTCTCTTTCTACTTGTTTCTCATTATTCTTGAGAGGTAATAATTTAATGGATTGAATTACTCCCAAGTAAAGATTGAATAACCTATTACTCAAACTAAACAATAAGTAATAAAAATCAATTAATTATTTCTCTTTCGGTATAAAAAGAAAGTAAACAAAACATGCACTAAATTACTACTCTTATTTACACATTGCCGATGTGATACGCTAGGATCAAAGGATGAAGAAGGCAGGGTTGGGTTGGGCCTATTGACTCTATTGAATCAAACTAAATCTGTTTCGTGGGATATGGATGGACGGTTTGAGCCCAAATAAAACGGTGTCAATCGGGATGGAATATTATGTCAATTTGAATATTAATTTTATAATATTTTTATAAAAATAAATAATTCTTATATTAATAGATCATATATAATATATATTTACAACTAAAATTTAAAATAATATACTCTAGTTTTGGATTTATCAACCATATTTTAGCTAATAAAATTAAAATTAAATACTAATACAAAATAATTATAAATCTTGGATTAGTAAACTAGGGGTGTCTAAACGGGTTGGGACGGGATACCCGCCCCATTATTGTCGGGTACCCGAACCCAAATAAGCAAAAAAATTATTCCGTCTCCCGTGGTAATTCGGGAACCAATACCTGGAATCCGAGTACCCAAATTTTCCAATTTATAAAATTATATATTAAATATTTTTTGCAGAATTAATTTATGACAAAAAATATTTTAGTTTCGAATATAGCTTTAATAAGAAACAAAATGAAGTCAATGATTGTATGTGTTATACGATTATTGTTATATTTATTGTTTGATGCACAGTTTATTTCTGCATCTCACTAGTATTTTTTCTTTTTCATTCCTTATCATGTGTAATATTTAGGATATAAAATAATATTCATTATTATTTAAAATTAATCGGGTATAAGATCGAGTAATCGGGTACTGGTATATCCTAATTTTTTAAAAAAATCCACCCGTAACCTGTCCCAATACCCGATTAAGGCGGGTTCAAGTATTTAAAATACACGTTCGGGTCGGGTATTTCGGAACATACCCAAATATCTGATCCCATTTAGACACCCCTAGAGTAAACCCTTAAAAAATATCATAAAATTAATTAAACTAAATCACAATATATTCTTCGGTTGAACCTGAGATAAGAAGGAAACAGTACCAACATCACAACAAATGGATGATAAGCAAACTATATTTACCATCTCGCGATAGTTTGGTATCTCCTTCCTTCGAGTTCTAATTCTTTCATCAAGGTCTCCAATCACATTACTTAAAGGATGTCTTTTAGCAATGTGAATTGGTGCATCCTTTTATCTGATGAAGTTTCCACATGTTGACCCGAATTTGCACTATCTTCACATAATTCAGCATTCTGTGTGTCGGATGAAGGCTCTGTACTTGGCTTCACTGGTGTCTCGGCGGGGTGTGCACGGAGGTACCCGCAGAGGGCTGCTCTACGAGCACCTCTTCATAGACTGGGCTTGGAATTGTATCACTCTTTTCAATAGAATGCTCCAAGTTCTCTTCCTCAACCTTCCTTCCGATTGTCATGTGATCATCAAACACGACATTCACGCTTTCCTGTATTTTCTTGGTTCGAAGATTAAACACATGAAAAGCATGAGTATTAACAGAATATCCTACGAAGATGGCCCTATCACTTTTAGAGTCAAATTTATTCGAGTATTCCCTATCATTCAAAATATAGCAAATGCAGCCAAACACATGAAAATACTTCAAATTTGGCCTTTTATCATAGATAATCTCAATAAGAAGTCATGGTAGTTCACTAGTTCCTACTCGAAGATTAACTCTATTACTAATATGACATGCTGTATTTAAAGCTTTTGCCCAATAAGCTTTAGAAAGTTTGCTCGAGCAAAGCATCACTCTTGTCATCTCTTGTAGAGTCCGATTTTTCCTCTCAGCGATTCCATTTTGTTGAGGCGTCTTAGGTGCTGAGAATTCCTACACAACTCCATTCTCAAGGCAAAAGTCAGAAAATATTTGATTCTTAAACTCTTTACCATTATATGATCTTATGCGAGATATGGAGATATGAAATGAAGTTCGAAGCCTTACATATATATAAATCTCTAAACTCTTTAAAAGTTTCAGATTTATCACTTAAAAATCTTACCCATGTATACCTAGTAAAATCATCTACAATGACGAACGAGTAGCGCTTACCACCAAGGCTTTCGTCTTCAACCGGTCCCATGAGGTCCATGTGAAGTAGTTCAAGGGAAGCATGAGTAGTAAAGGGTTGTTCTGTAGATGTAACCACTGGATGAGATGATCTTACTTGCTTTCCCTTTTGGCAATCTCCACAAACAAAGTTCTTATCGATCTGTAAGCTGAAAGTCCACGAACCGAGGCAAAACATTGAAGTTTCATCATGTTTTGAACGTTCGCGTGTCCCATCATTGGATGCCATAAGATTGATTCATTCGTCATGGCAGAGAAGAAAATCTTCCTCTTGATGAGATAACAATTGTTTTGAGATCTCTTCCCACTCATGACTAAAGCACCATCTTGAGTGTAAACCTCACACGCATCTTTATTGAACTTCACCAAGAGATTATCATCACAAAGTTGGCTAATGCTTACGAGATTAGCAACTAGTCCATCCACAAAACTCACATTTCGGAGTTTTGGAAAACCCTCCACGTTTAGCGTACCAACTCCTGTGATTTTCCCTTTAGCTCCTCTCCCATAGGCCATAGGTGACAATGCTGCCATTGATTGGCTGGAAATCTTCCAAGTGAGCTCGATCTCCAGTCATGTATCGAGAGCAAGCACTATCAAAGTACCATGCTCCCCCTATGTGTGTGCTTAATGCTGCAAGAACAATGTTGCACACTAACTGAGGTCCTTTCGGTTTCCACTTTCCCTTCTTCTTCTTAACGGCAACAGGATCGAAGGGCTGCATGTGTTGAGCTTCTTTGTCTACTTGAGCTTGTCTCTTGACTAGTTATTTCTTCCATTCTTCACAAAATGGGTGAATATGTCCTATTTTTAAGCAAAAATGATATTGATAACTTATTCTCGGTCTAGAGGCCTTTGATGATTCATGCTAGACAGTGGTTGATCTAACAAAAGGTTTCCCATTTGTTGATACGACGTTAGATTTCGAACTTGTAAACCCTAGACCATTGATTCCAGCATAAGATATAGACAATATTTCATCTAATGTAGAGGAACCAGTATTTAATTTTTGAAAGGTATTTTTGGCAAGCTCAAGTTCAGTAGAAATCTTACCAAGCTCTGCATCTTTCTTGGTAAGCATAACTTCAAGTCTTACTAACTCATCCTTGAGACCTGCGTTTTTCTTAGTTCAGTAGAATATTCAGATCCACCTTGTCCTCGTCCTCTACCCTGAAACTTGTTCTGAGAAATATTTTTAACTAAAGCATTTATATTTTGTACCAGAAGAGCAATGTCAGAATCTTCATCATCATCGACATAATACTCTTCTTCATGTGATTCCGTTGGCATAGCTTTAGGTGGAGTGTATCCCGAACTGGAGGCTGTAGACAGTGCAATGCTCTTCTTTGAGGAGAAGAATTTAAATTTTTCAAGATCCATCTCGTACATCTTCAGATCGTTCATCACGGCAGTGAAATCTAGACCACCCACATCCTTCATATATGGTGGTGATTGCAATCACTTTTTGATGAAACTTGGGAGTTAGAGTGCGAAGAACCTTTGACACTAATCGCTTGTTGAGTATTATTTCACCAAGATCTTGACATTCATTGGAAATATCAAGAATTTTGTTACAATAATCCCCGACACTCATGGCATTGGATAGAGTTTGCATCGCTCCACAACTCTACTTCTCCATGAATAACAACATAAAGAAAGACAAAACAAAACAAACAAACAAAACAAAACAAAACAAACAAACAAAACAAAACAAATATTATGAAATTTAAATCTATATTCCAACACTCATCCATTCCTTTAAGTAGACGCAATTTTAAGTTGACTGGAAATCCCATATTTTATGGGTTGCTTGAACAAATGAGGAAGAGCTGACTGTACATGCATGTAAGATATGTTTATAGTGTTTTTCCATATAGTTTGGGGGAAAAAAAAAAACTGACGTGAGTCTGAGTCATGACTTATCCTTTAATTAATGTTACCATTTGAATTATTTTGAAAAAATTTTTAATAAGAATAATCCACAAATCTTAAACTTTTTCTCCAACAATATAAATCATCCTGTTTCCAATAAATTAAATTAGAAATAACTAATATTTTTAGTACAATATATAAATACGTGATAATTATTATGACATAATGCGATATATGATATAATACGGCTTAAGTTTGGAAAAGTATCTCACATTGGAATAAAATCATATTCTCTCTATAAATACGGCTTAAGGAGAAGTTTGAAAACACATGAGTGAGAATCATAACCGAAAACCATCACGAATTTAATATTTCTTCAACGTGTTGTGTGAAGACGTTCTTTAAAGCGTTTTTTCACCAAAACCATCAGATTTTTGTCGCTCAATCCCTCATGATCAAGGAGCCAAAATCGTTCGAAAATCAAATTGAAGAGAGCCAAATTCCTTTCGAAATCTCGAAGTATCTGAAGCAAGACCGTCCAAAAATAAAGTTTAAGAGAAGCTTTCAGAAATAATTATCAAGTACTCCAATTTCACACAGCGAAAAAAAATGTGGGTAAACAAAATCGAACTGTTCAACGACACCGGCGGCGACGTCGATCTAATCGAGGTCCTGTGTTTCGCGCCACTGGGCAGCAGCTGCCACGTCCTCCGGCTGCGGCCGAACAGCCGCCGCCTCGTCTCCGCATCGTTCTATTGCGACCGCAACCGCAACTCCGGCCGCAGCTCCTATGTAAAAGTGAAATTCATAGGCGGCGAGGCGGAGGAAACACTGATGCCGGAGAGTTTCAGGAAGTACAGCAACATGCGCTTCTTCGTCGGCCGCGACGGGAAGCCGGAGATCGAAAAATCGATGAAGAAATCGTCCGATGATTTCCAGATCTGGTAATTCCTTAATCTATAAACCCCTGCACATCAAATTTCCATTTCGATCGAGCGGAAATCAATCAAACAGAGATTACGTGCGTGCAACTGCGCGTGGATATGTTTTTTTTTTAAATTTATTTATTAATTTTGAAAAATATGTTAAAAATAATAGTATAACTTTGTTATATTTCAATATTTATACCATACTTATTATTTATTATTGTGAGTTTTATGATATAGTAGTACGTAGGAAGCAATAGATTTTTGAGAAGATGAATAATATTTTTGAAAAATTAAGTATAAATAAAAGCGGAGAAGTAGAATTGTAGTTGAAGTAGTAAAAGTTTATATAAATTTAATTCAATAATAAAATTACGTTCATAATTATTTTGTTACCCTTAAAATAGATTTAGAATATATGGTATATTAGGCAAAACAAAAGGTGTAAGAATTGACTCTTTTATGATAGTAATAGATTTCTAATTTCTTAATTTTTCTGTGAATGTCGTCGGCGCAGGGGGTGGCTACGGCAGTTGCAGTGTCTTGTCAGAGCTACATAGCATGACCGTAGCTCGCTAACAGTTAACGTGACACTGCTGACGTGGCAAATTAGGAAGTTTACAATTCTACCTTCTCAAAATATAATACTCGATCTGTCTTTTTTTAAATGTCCCGGTCTTTTAAAAATTTTGTTTACAAATAATTGTTTTGTTACACTTTTATATAATAAAAGAAAGTCTAAACTATCAAATTCATCCCTTAATCATTCAAAATTTCATACTTTTTCAGTCTTCTTTATAATAATTGGGGGTAAATTAAATAAATTCATTTAGTTTCCATAAGTGTCCTATTACACTTTTCTAAATAAAAAGTAGTTTAATCTATCAAATTTATCCCCATATATAATCTTTACAAATTTCTTGCATTTTCAATTATTTTTACAATGATCAGGGGTAAATTAAATAAGTTTACTTACTTTCTTACAATATTTTAAAACCCGGCCCGGAGGTCGACCCGGTGAGGCCTCCGGTTCCCGGTTCAACCGGTCGAACCGGAGTTGACCCGGGGTTGAACCGGCCAAAACCGGGAATAACCGGGAAAACCTAAAAACCGGCACTATGCCCGGTTCCGGTTCACCGGTTCAACCGCCCGGTCCGGTCCGGGTTTTAAAACATTGCTTTCTTAGTTCGTGTATTGATAGTTTGGGACACTTATAAGGGGAGAGAAATAGTATTATATTAACATATTCATGTACATGCGTCATAGAATTTTCTGTAAATATCTTTGATTTTATTTTGTAAATGACATAGACACATGCAAAATGTCAACTGTATATATATTGATGATAAGAGCGAGGAATATATAGATCAAATGTATATTCACTAATCTCTATTATATTTAATCTTATTTTTGTAGATTTTGATTTGATATCCTCAGAAGTATTCTATTTTGAGTGTCGCGCTACCCTTATTGCTGTTATTTACTTTAATTCGTGATATTATCTTTGCTTTTTAATCATATCAAGTGACTTGTTCGAAGATAATTTTGTGGTAATGAAATAAAAGTAATCGTAGGTACGCATCAACGCGTTGACAATAGGGAATGAAATTGTCAAATTGCTATGAATATGATCACACGAAGCATGGTCATCATTAATGGATTTTAATAATTTGATTGTTTAATAGTATAATGTAACAATGCCACGTAAGTTGCTGTATTAGAGGAAAATTGGAGCGGCTTGTAAGAGCATCCCTAATGATCATGGCCTCTCTCATGAGGCCATTTGCAGCGCATCGGTGACGGGGGCTCGCTGCCGCTCTGCAAAAGCGGTGCGCGCTGCGAGTCCCTGTCCCGACGAAGAAGAAGAAGAAAGGAAAGGGCAAGCATACGGCATTAGAGGCGACGCTGGAGACGACGGGGAAGCTCAATCCCACTCAGTACAGTCCAACGGAATCGGCGCATCTCGCCGTTGTTTGGTCCAGCATCTCTCAGGACTCAACCGTTGGCGATCAACAGAAGGAGCTCATTTTCTAGGGCAAAATCGTAGAGAGGTACAACGCTACGATTGGAGATAAAAGCTACAAATTGAGGAACAAGAAGCAACTGAAGAGTCACTGGCAGCGAATGCAGCCAGAATGCAAAGAATTCAACCGCTACTACATTCAATGCAAGCGGGGACTGGAAAAACGGATCTAATGAAGGGGACGTGTACGCCGACACAAACAGCCTGTACTACAAGGCACACAGCCACAATTTCAAATACAGATCTACGTGGGAGGAATTGATTAGAATCCCAAAATTTCATTGAATTGATGCTAAGCGCCAGAAGGGCACTGATGGTTCGTCCAACTCGAGCAACACTGACGAACTGGAAGAGTTCGGAGATTTTTATGATCAAAGCCGGCCGATGGAGACAAAACAAGCAAAAGACCAAGCTCGCAATAAAGGAAAAGCAAAATAAGCGGAGGAGACGATTGATTTTGACACCGTCCCAGAGGGAGCCGAACTCAATTTTCAGCAATCAAACACCGCGGCTGCCCAAACATCCGTATCTTTGGCAGAGAAGAAAGCCCACGTCTTGGACATGAAGGAGAGAGCCTATAGGGGAAAGCTCATGAATCAGTATAGCAAGTTACTTGACAAAAATACGAACAACATGACGGGGGAGCAGTTGGAGAGGCATCATATGCTCTTAGCTAAAATGTTGAGCATGATCGATAATTAATCGCATTTTTATTGTTGTAGTTTGTTTATTGTTGTACTTGTTTGAATTAAATAAAAAAAATCCAAATTTTGAGTTTTTTTTAAATAAAAAATATAAATTAAATAAATAAATAAATAAAATCGAATTGGAAATTAAATTATAAAAATGAATAGGATTTTAAAAAATAATAATAATAATAATAAATTAAATTGGAGAGAGTCCGATGAGAGTCTCGAATGCGTCTAGGAGTGGGGTTTAGATCAACAAAAGGAGTGGGGTTTAGATCAAAAAAATAAGCTTCAGTAGATTATAAACTTTTCAAATAATAAATTGATCTTTCCCGACTGAATTTTGAAAGATCTTATCTTTTTAAAAAATGTAAACACTCCTATATTTTCTTATATCGAGCTTATACAAACCTTTCATTTGATTACATTATTACGTGTACGCCTTATGATAAAGGCCGTATATGAGTTTGTTTATAATTTTATATTATCAAAAGATTACTCTCTAGATAGTGGAATATTATTTTCGGCATATATATTTCTATACATCTACAAAATATACGCTAAGATAAAGTTTTTGATCTCATTTGATATAGTATATTATTCTACACAGTAGTATACTACATCGTATACGGTATACATGTACACGCATCGTAGAATTCCGGTAAATGTCTCTGATTTTATTTGTAAATGACATAGACAGATGCAAAATGTCAACTGTATATATATTATGATAAGAGTGAGTGGATTAGGACAAATGTATTATTATTCACTAATCTCTATTATATTTATTCTTATTTTTGTAGATTTGGATATCCTCACACGTATTCTGCTTGAGTGTCGCGTTACCCTTCTTATTGCTGAAATATTAATTCACTTAAATTGATGATATTAACTTTGATTTTATATCATCAAGTGATTTGTTCGAAGCTAATTTTGTTGACATGAAATTAATAATCGTAGCTACGCATCAATGCGTTGACAATAGGGAATGAAATTTGCTATGATTACACGAAACATAGTCATGATTAATGATTTTTTAATAATTTAACGTAACAAATGATTTTTAATAATTTGACGTAATAATTATCACGTAAGCTGCTAATTTAGTGGAAAAATGAAAATTGGAGCGGCTTATAAGATCAACAAATAAGCTTCAACAAATTACAAACTTTTCAAATAATAAGTTCATCCACACTAACTGAATTTTGAAAGATCTTATCCATAAAACTATATACTCCCTCCGTTTTTATTTAAATGTCCCACATATTATTTTTGAAGGTTATTTTTAAGTGTCTTATTTCAGAATTTGATAAACTAATAATTATATTTTTCCAACTTTACTCCTATAATTTATGTTATATATTAAGTGACGTGCAGAAAAAGAGAATAATAAATGAGGTCAAAATGTAAATTTACACATTTTCTTGAGATGTGTAATTTGTTAACCGGGACACTAAAAAAAACAGAAGGAGTAATCATTATTGTATATTAGTATATCGAGCTTCTTATTATACACCTTTCATTTGATTTTTTATTTTTTTAGTACTATTATATAAAAATAGCCATTTTTAATAACAAATAAACTTTTTTAGTAATGTTCATAAAAAACAACTATTTTAGCCATTTTTATTTGTTATGCTTAAAATGCCCTTAATTTTATATATATATTTTTTCAATTTATTTATCTGTTGCCTTTTTAATTCTTTTTCTTTCCATTTTGTGAAACTGTCTTATCCCAAATAAGATCCTCTACACCTATTTCAGTGTACCAATCGTATGCCAAAATCGAATTTTCTTTATTTTTCTTTATTTTTTTTCCTTCAATTTCACTATATTATGATTCAATCTAATTTTACACTAATTGACTAGGGTTCACCAATCGGGTTAGGGTTTATTATTTATTTTTTAAATTTAATTTCAATTATATTAATTAAACAAATGAAGAAAATTGCTAAAAAAATAATTATATATCCTAATTGAACTAATGAATGATTATTAATTTGTATAATATTAAACTAAATCATATTAGATCGAAATTGAAAAGAAAAAATAAATAAAAATCAAGAAAATTCGATTTTGGTACATGGTTAGTACACCATACTTGGTACAGAGGATACTTGTTGGTCTTATCCATCTTCATTTTACACACCGTCGTCTTAAACATACCCAATGATATGCTTTATTATTTTTCCATCATTTTATTCTCTTAACCAGAAACATTACTATTATAAGAAATACCTAATTTAATCCACACCAAAAATTAATTGTAAAAGCTACGTGAAAAATCAAACTAACAAAACACAAATCCCTCTACTCGAAGAATATAATATTATTGTTGAACTTCTTGAGAAATTATATATACTGACGTAAATCATTGACTTGAGTGAATTTAATACTCCCTCTGTACTATTATAAGTGTCTCTAGCCACCTTTTCATACAAACCAATAAAATTGACAAATTTATCATATAAACTCTCAATCTTTACATAAAAAATTAAAAAAATATAAAATTTGAAATGATAATAGGGGCAAATATGGAAGTTTAACATAATTTTTGCATTAAATTTGTAATCAGTGGCTGATGCAGGATTTTTAATAAGGGGGTCAAAAATATACTATCTCCATCTACAATAAATTGATCCACGAAAAACGGACACTTTCTATTTTTGTGTTATCAAGAACACAATTAAATATATCATTTTCAATATAGACTACCAAATTATCATTTGTATTTTGTCATTTTATTTTTTCTATATGTATTTTAGATATATTTAAGTATAACAATAATAATAGGAGTGTAATAGATAATTAATGCCAAAATACAAGGGGGGTCAATTGCCCTCCCTTGGCCACACTTAGCTACGCCCCTGTTTGTAATAGAACACTTACTAGGGGACAAATATTTTGACAACTATGGACACTTATTAGGGGACGGAAGGAGTATATATTTGTGAACAGAGAAGTGTGAATTACCTCAAATGTGGAAACATTCAAGTTGTTTTAAATCTAAAAAATAATGAAATTGACATATGAATTAATGACCACCACTGATGAAAAACTCGATTCAGATTAGACGATGCAGTTTCGGTGAAGAAAGTGGATAACTAGCCCGCGTCGACATGAGCCTGCATTTGCCAGTCATGTTTCTTTTCGGCATATGTTTTTAGGAGAGTGTGTTTTATTAAAGGGATGTGGGGTCCACTAAAGTTTAATACTTTCTAATTAGCTCAATTCTTTCCTTTTTTAGAAACATGACTATTAATGTGAGACGGCTCAATAAGATATACTGAACTAGTGAAGAAAACTTGATTTTTTGTAACTTGGTACTGCTTGTACCTTTCCCATTTTTTAATAAATTCTTATTCTCCGACCAAAAAAAGATATACTGAACTAGTGAATTGGGACGGAGAGGGTTATCTTTTCATGTTAATGGCTATACAAGTATTTTTGTTATTCAAAATGGCTAGTTTTGTATTTGCCCCTTTTTTTCTTTAGACGATAGATTTTAAAAAAAAATTGTTTTCATTTTTTTTTAACTTCTTTAACAAATTAGCTCTAGTTACATTACATTATCATATATGCTCCTGAAAATAAGTTTTGCCAGACACCTTCTAAACATAAAATGATTTCTACAGATTTCTTTAGAAAAACCCACACCTTGACCCAAAAAGCTGGCCCTCATTTACTGGGCCGAGTACAACATTTTATTATAGGCCCAAAACCGAAAATGCCTCAAATATGTTAAAGTCTACACGTGATTACTTCCTCCCTTTTTTTTAAGGGTTAATTCCTAAAAATAGCCACTAGCAAACTCAAATACTAGTCACTCATATAAAAAACACAAATAATAGCCACTTTTTACGAATACACGAATACATGAGTCGTGTATTCATGTATTCAAGGTTAATTTTCACGAATACATGAGTCGTGTATTCATGTATTCGTGTATTTATGTATTCAAGGTCAATTTTCACGAATACATGAGTTTTGTATTCATGTATTCGGTTAATTTTCACGAATATATGAGTTTTGTATTCATATATTCGTGTATTCGTGTATTCAAGGTTAATTTTCATGAATATATGAGTCGTGTATTCATGTATTCGTTTATTCATGTATTCATATATTCAAGGTTAATTTTCACGAATACATGATTCGCGTATCATGTATTCGTGTATTTGGTAAGAGTGGCTAGTTTTTGTGTTTTTTATATGAGTGACTAGTATTTAGGTTTGT
The DNA here is from genome assembly GCA_001642375.2 of Mentha longifolia. Lineage (NCBI taxonomy): Eukaryota > Viridiplantae > Streptophyta > Magnoliopsida > Lamiales > Lamiaceae > Mentha > Mentha longifolia. The sequence continues at coordinate 3,258,739 of CM038118.1, read as the reverse complement.
TATATCAAAGTGACTATTTTAAGGGTTGCCCCATTTTTTAATATCCTGTATGGTTTTTTTGTTCATGTTTTTTTAAGTGTCTCATTTTATGATAAAATAATCAAATTCTTCCCATTTTACCCTTATAATCAATGTAATACAGTACATAAGTTGGTGTTCAGAAGAAAAAAAAAAGAAAAAAAAAGAAAAAAGTTAAAATGTAAATTTACAAACTTTCTTAAGTATAATTTGATGATGGATTGACACTTATAAAAAAAGGGAGTGAGTATTATATACTTCCTCTTTCTCATTATTAATTTTTCACTTTCTTAATTTATAAGTGATATAAGTGATGTAGATATCTTAAATAAGACATAATTTTACGGGGGAGTAATATTTTTAAGAGTTGTTAATGCTAATGAAAATATGTAAGTTTGGTTTCCAAAAAGGAAAGGGAAAGAAATGATGCAGTTTCCCAAATATAGTTAAGTAATTTGCCTATAGATTCCCTTCCCTCAAAAAAGTTGCCCTTTACTGAAATCCAACATCTCAATATTCTTTCTACATTATGCAGTGGGGATCAGGATTAAATCACTGCAGGGACTACTCTATAGAAAAAGTTTCATCGACACAATACAAGCATAAAATTTCATCAAAATATACACAAATACTAAGAGATTTCGACGACTACTGTGGAGGCTTCAGCCTGCGCTAGCCCATGTACGTCTGACATAATGACATTCCATATTGAGATATTGAAGATGAGTGCTACTTATATATGGCACAAAATGATATCTTTAGCTAGGGAAATATCTTTTCGTGGATAGATTGAAGATCTTGAGGTTTAATTCTAAAAGCATTAACAAAGTTTACAAGAACACACACACACACATATGAGGTAGGTAGGTAAGCATCTAGGTATCCCACACCAAATGCTGTTGGAATAAGAGATGACATTTTCTAATAATTAAACAAAGAACAGTAAAAATAATTCAGTCAAGTTGCATTTTTCATTTTCAATGACGAATTGAGTTGCTTCGTCAAGCAAGCAATATTTTTTTTTAATATTTGGAAATTAAGAATGGTATCAAAAAATATATTTAATTGCATAATCTTGCAATTGGTGGTAAAATATATTAACGGCGTTTACTTTTGAATAATATTCTTCTTTCATAATGATCTCTTCAATAGTTCCAATCGTCTACATATATAGTGGTTATATCTAATTCTGGGTTTTGCAAAAGAGAGAACGATTCTTGAAAAAAAAAAAAAAAAAAACATATCTCAATACGATACATGAAAGAATCTGTCCGAATTTGCCATTGTCTCTTACCTCAAATCGAAACCTTAAATATTGAGAATTATTTGTCTCTTCCTTCATTGTTAGTAGAGAAATGTGGAATAATGTTGGAAGAATCGATGAAGCCATGCAAGAATTAAGGCACAACTGCATGCGAAGGGCTGTCAAGAATTATTTATCAAAAGGAGAAGCAAATTCAATTCTTGGAAACAAAGGCTCTCAACCTCTCCATGTTCTATGTGGCGTCCCAACTGGTCATATTCCTCTCCAACTCGAAGTCCACGTGTCGGGAGGTGACGACGTTGAAGCCGTTGTTCTTCCTCTCCCTGTCGATCGCCGTGGCTTTCATGCTCAATTTTGGGACCACCGTCGTCGTGTACGCCCGGACAAAGTACGAGCAAGATAGGAACTATGTGGACCGGGACAAGAACTTCCACAGGATGGCCAAGCTCCAAAGAGGCGCTAGTCAACAGTATGAGATAAGACTTGATATGGAGCAGGACGGGACGAAGCCCGATATGTTTGTTGTGTACCAACGGTACGCCCACCTTGGCCTCACAGCGGCCGCTTTGTTTGCCATCACGGCCCTCGTCTTGCACGCATGCCGGTCTTCTGGATGTCCTCTTCCTATGTAATGAGGCAAGCGTCTTGCGAAAATAGGGCTTTCTTTTGACCCCTCATGTAGCGTCAGCACTGGCGTGCACACGTAACGTGTAGATGAAGGGGGATAGAAGTTCTCTTGTGATTGATAATAGATGATCTCATATGAGACTATGACAAACATATATGTTCGCCTCGTTCTAGCTAATAATGTTTTGATTTCTCGTGTTGTTATAAGTATCTTGGTAGTGGCATGTAACTAAAAAACCAGGTTAATAAGAGGTGTGTTTCTTCACCAACTTCATATATGATTAGGGGTGATAAAGTTGACCTGACCTGATGGGTTAGATTGATTTCAAATTAATTAAGCAATACAAAGTTAGGCCCGACAAGACTTTGGGCCGAATTGAGTGTCCAAAATGGCAAAAAAAGTGTGGTAAGCTCGGGCCAGTCTGGCTATTCTTACACAACAATAAAAATATTTTCAGATTTATACATATTCAATTAGGGTTTATATAAAAATTCAATATATTTGTGAAAAAAATTAATGATTTGCATGTGAATGAATATATACATATAGAAATTCAATATATATGTGTGAAATATAAAATATATATAAAAAGAGTGAAGCCCTAAAAATTAGTGAGGGGCAGAAATTATGAAAAGAAAGAGAATGCGTGAGAGAGAGAAATGTGTAGTTGATCTATTCTAGGCGCTTATGATTATCCCGAACATGGATTGCATAAATTTTTTTTATTTTTTATTTTAAAAAGTAATAAGTATTACCATTATCTCTTCATCTTCAGAATAAGACACAGAAGCATGATTACAATTTATAACATTAAAATATGACCATAAAAATATACCTAAAGTTATAGGTTAATGCTTAGAGATTTCAATAGTGCTATCTTTAAATTTCATGTTTCATTTTTGAATACTAATTTTTGTAAAAATAAGTGGCTACAAAAATTTTAGTAGTAGTATTAATTCGTAGTATAAGTTTAGTAACCTTTGGTTGTTTTCTAGGGATGGGATCTGGACAAAATCTTACTTGGTCCAGATTTAAATCCACAATTTTTTATTTTTCTCCGGTCCAGATCCGTTGAGTTCAAATAAATAAAATTCAATAGATGCACGGGTTTACGGTTCTGAGTCCGGATCCATAACTTTTACTCATAAAATAATGATCCGGTCATCCGTTGGCATCCTTGGTGTTTTCAAAATTCAAATGTGTCGATATATATGTTCCGGTGAGGTAAGGCATGACCTATTATTATCCCTTAATTGCGTGTTAATTAGGGGGATAATGTGCTCATAATGTATTCATAATGAACTAATTATGTCATAATATCTACTAACTCAGTACTTATTATAAATAAAGTGATAAATATTCCTTGATTCGATTCCAATATTCCTGCGTTCATTCACTATATAATAGTCGATCGGTAATTTCCAAACCTTTTTCTTCCCTCATTCCCTAATTAACAACTCCATGTTGAGAATCTACGACCGGCTTTCCAACCACAGCGGCGCCCAAATCAGGCTAGTCGAGGACCTCCTCTTCGCGCCGCCGGGCATCCACGGCTGCGTCCTCCGTCTGCAGCCCCGCCGCCGCAGCCTCGTCCGCGCCTCTAAATTCGCCGAGCGCAACCGCCTCTCCGGCCGCCCCTCCACCATATCGGTGTACGTCGACGGCGTCAAGGCGCCCCAGTCTCTGACGCCGGACGACTTCAGACGCTTCATCGAGATCAGCTTCCGCGTCGACGGCGACGGGCGATTGACGATTCGAGGCGTGGAGGCGAGATTCTCCGATCACTTCCAGTTCTGGTAATTAATTACTCAACTCATAAATCTCTCTGCGCGTCGAATTTGTTTTGATTTGGAATCTGAAATTTGAGGAGGCGGAGGAGGAGATGAGGGTTTGTGTGGGGATCGGAGGCGGGAGGCGATGGATCTAGTGAAAATAATGAGCTGATGAATTGATTGTAAGTTTCGAGCGATGGATTTGAGATTTTTGAGTTCGGAATTTCTGATTTCTGTTTTTGTTTGAATGTTGCCGGCGCAGGGGGTGGCGATGTTTCGGTCGGAGTCACGTAGGACGGCCGGAGCTCACTATCACTTAACGCGACCACTCCCCCCCCCCCCCCCCCCCGGTGACGTGGCGAATCAGTGGCTTGACTAGTAAATGGCGCAAATTTTTTTAGTTGTAAATAATATTCAATTTATGTCAAAAGTTTTTTTAGTTGTAAATAATAGGAGTATTCAATTTATGTCAAAAGTCAACTGTATATATTTGAAGAAATGATCGAATTCAAAAAAATAAAAATAAAAAATATCGAATTTTGATCAGTATACTACTAGTGTGATTAGGTCAAGTGTAAATAGTGATATTCTCCAATGTATTTTTACTTTTAGATTTTTATACTTCATATGTCTTCCATTTATTGACATTTTTACTATATTGGGACGTCCTCCATTTACTGAATCTTTTCATTTTGAGTCGTAAACCCCACAATCAAATTATCACTCTACTATTTAACACTTTAACACTTTAATACTATTAAAAAAATTAGATGGACCCACAATTATACTTTAATACTTTAACACATCAATTTATTAATATATCATCAAAATGCAAAAAAACTTGTGACCAGAATTTTAGTTCACTAAACGGAGGGCGGAGGGAGTAATATATTCCAATTCAGTGATGTGTTTTCCATCCTTTATGTTTAAATTAATTTCTAATTATTGTTCCAATAAAAAATCTTAATTATACTCCCTCCGTCCCAAGTATTAAGACACCTTTTTTTTTTCGGCACAGAACTTAAGACGAGAGTGTTTAGTGTGTAAAATATAATGTGTGTAGGGATGTGATGTGATTTATGTATTTAAACATATTTTAAACTAGAGCATCATAGATGCATAAAAACATATACATGTTTGATCTTAAATGAAAGATCGTATCAAGACCTTTAATTTGGTATAAAAATCATAAAAATCGAATAACAAACAAGAAAGTTATGATAGTTTAAACTTTTAGGATTTAAATTATATTGGGATACGTGCTGAGAGATGATTGGATGATGAGATTTATTTAGATAATGTTAAGTATAATAAGTGATTTACTAATTGTACTATTAATTTGCTAATTATTTTCCAAAAATGAAAGGTGTCAGAATACTTGAGACGACCCAATAAGAAAAGAGTGTCAAAATACTTGAGACGGATAGAGTAATAATTTTGTTTGTGGTTGTGGCATTAGTTTATTTTATTGACTTGTTCGAAGATAGTTTTGTGGAAATAAAATAAAATATTAGTAGCTACATATCAATGCATTGACAAATGACATACGATTAGCTCTGCAACCAACTTATATGGGAACATTAATAGAGATTTATTTTTTTTATACCAAAATTTTATTGCATCTCAAACAAAGATTACCCTGTATAACACACACCACCCATACTCAAGATAATCAACAACCCAGACAGCTGCTACCATCCTAGTGTAACAACCTAGCCATTTTCCTATCTTTTTGACCACATAAAGCAATTAGAAATTTGCATTTCAGTATAATGTCTTCCACCAAGGTCTTCTTGCCCTGCATCCTCTTATGGTTTCTCTCTTTCCAAATGTGATAGATCAAAATAGATAATGCACATCTATACAGCCTTTGCTTGCCACTGTTAGTTGTGCATTGGGGTCACAAGAAAACCTTTCTCCATACTCCAGTTAGTAGCATGTCTATTAATCCCACACCAATCAGTCACACCTCTCCAAATGGCTGTAGCAACCTCACATTGAAAGAATAGATGCTCTAATGTCTCATTCTCCTGCTTACATAAGCAGCAAATAGGGTCTACCTGCACTCCAACCTTTAGCAAATAACTACATGTAGCCAGCTTTTCATGCATCAATAACCAAGTTATAAACATGCATTTTGGTGGAGCTACATTTTGACACACCATTTTAGCCCAAGGTACCTTCTGTGGGCTACCCACAAAGGCTGCATACAGCTTCTTAATGGGAAAAAAATCAATATTTTGAATCCAAGCTTTTCCTTCCTGCAGCTTCTTCAAGTGTTCCCTTGCTCCAATTATCTTCCGAACAACCCAAGAACTTTGCATTGGCAGCCTCATTTCATATACATCATTTTGTTTGATGTAATAGCCATGTACCCATCTAATCCAAGTTCTATTTTTTTCCTGATTCAAACTCCATAGAAGCTTACAAATAGCTGCTATGTTCCATAATTTCAGATTAATAATGGAGCTCTCTTAGATACATCTGCCTTCCAGTCCACAAACAAATTCTACAAACAGATTGCACCATTTTCAACATCTTTTGAGGTAAAATAAACACTTGACTCCAATATATTTGGATACCAAACAAAACCGATTTGATCAACTGTACCTACCAGCTTATGAGAGAAGATTAGTAGCCCAACAGTTTATCTTATGGAGGATTTTCTGGACTAGAGGCTGACATTAAACCACACTAAATTTCTGAGAAGACCCCACCCCCAAGTACTTGAATGGTAATTGCCCCTCAGACATCCCAGAAATATTTAAATTTCATGTTTTACCTCAGTTGCAACCCTTCCAAAGTAGATACAGCTTTTTAGTTGATTGGCTTTGAGTCCAAATGTTGCTGCAAACTTATCTAGGACCTTCAATAATTGTTGAACAGAGGTGGTATCACCTCTAGTGAACAGCAAAAGGTCATCAGCAAAACAAACATGAATAAGCCCCATTTTTTTACATCTTGGATGATAGTGGAATTCTCCATTATGTTGCAATTCCAATAAACATCTATTAAGGTATTCCGTACACAGCACAAATAGAGATTTACATCTATTAATAGAAATTTATTATGTGAGATTATGATGGATTAATTAATTTATTGCATCTATAATAGGGGTGGAAAAATTTATCAAAACGAAGGTATACTGGACATATCGTACCGAAAAATACTGAAAATATCGTAATTAGCGGTATACCGAACTTTTCGATATGGTATAATACCGTACCGAAGATTTTCGGTATGATAACGGTATGAGCTTTTTGATACCGCAGTATACCGGTCAATACCGAAGATTAGGTATACCGAAAAAAATCAGTATGTACCGAACATTCGGTATACCGAAACTTCAGTACATACCGATTATACCGAGATACCGGATGTTCGATATGTACCAATTTTTAACATATATCGAAAATTACCAAAAAAAAAAATACATTTTTGTAAATATTAATTATATTATAATTTTATTATGAGAATATTTCTAATTTACTTAATAAATTTTTAATTATTTAACTAATTTTCAATACATTAGTATTATCTAAAAAATATTTAAAATATAGTAATATACATAATTTGTCTTTGAACCTTTAGCGATCAAATATTAGAATATGTATGTACAAACAAAGACAACAATTGTATTGTACTATAATATAAACAATATTGTTTAATTAATCTACATTTGTTAAAGATGTAACAGGTAGATATTATAAAACACTAACATTTCATAAACATTTTTAGAAAAAAAATCGGGTTTAATATTGGATTTTTTGATATACCGAAATACCGAACTTCGGTACGGTATACCGAAAAATCGGTACGGTATTGGTATGAACTTTGTTCTATACATAATTTTTGGTATACCAAAATGTTTGATATGGTAACGGTATACAAAAATGCATACCGAAAATTTTTGGTACGATACCGGTACGACAAAAAAATTTCAATATGCCGTACCGATCCACCCCTAATCTATAATACTAAATTAGATTAAGACTATTAATGTATTATATGGATATGAGTAACATCCAACCAGATAAAGAAATTTAATATGACAACTCTGAACTGAACTTTACCATAAAGTTTTTCGTAGTATAAACACAATACACTCGCATTAAATTATCTAAAATGGCAAGTGTCCAATAATGGTCTTACAAAATTTCACGTCGGGTCGGGCCGGGCCAAAAATCAGTTTGGTTATGAAATTGGTCCCACCACATGATGGTAACATTTGGGCCTATTCATGGGCCAATACTTGGCCTTTCTGTCCCAGAAAAACGGGGGCCTCATCTATTGGGCCCAGTACAACTCTTAAGGTAGGCCCAAAGCATATCTACGCATATTTCTTAGGGACACATTTGGGTCAGCCGGAGGCACCGTGCGGCCGGGCTAAAATAATGACACTTTTATTCATATAGATTGACATTTTTCTGTATAAAGATTGACACTTTTAAAAATTGTCATTTTATTCGTAAAATAATTATGTTAAAGATTGACACTTTTATTCATATAATTGACACTTTTATAAGATTGACACTTTGGGCTCGGCCACACAGTGACTCCGGCTGACACAAGTTTTTGTCTATTTCTTAATATAGTACGGAGTATGAAATTTTTGGGGTAATTCTAAACACAACCCCAAACTTTCTCCCTATAGCCCCCTATTTTAAAATAATAATACAAATAATATTGAATTTACTGATACACCCTCACAGCCCCCTTTCCCCTTCAAACAACAAATTCAAGAATAAAGATAGCGTTCGGCGGCGTATGAATTCCATCCAACATAAACGACAAATCTGAAAAAAAGAATGCATGTATAGATTCAAATATGTTATCTACGCAGTTATCTATGCACCTTTAACATTCCAATCTTCTAATCCCTAGTCATTGAAGAAATTATATACTGTATATCTTGTGCAATCGTCTACTTTGCTAATTTCGGAGTGCAATTTATGTTTTGCTCCATCAAATAAAATTTAAATATAAGAGGTCCATAATTATCAACAATCCGTCGTCCGTGTAGTCGTTTTCCAAATTAAACCCAAAAAAGCAGAATTCAAATCTGAACGAAATAAGGAACGAGAAGATTAATGTTAACCTAATATCGTTAAACCAGTCAAATTCTCTCGATCTCTAGAGTGAAGAAGCCACCAAATATAATTTAGAAGAAAAAAACTAAGACATGATTTGCTGGAAAAAGTAATATTTTGTAGACGATTAGCATAAGTTTGGAAGGCGAGGGGGGAGGGGAAAAGGGGCTTTTGAGGGTGTATTAGTACATTGAATATTATTTTTATTATTATTTTAAAATAGAGAGTTGTAGGGAGAAATTTAGGGGTTGTGTTTAAAATTACCCAATTTTTGGGTATCATATACCCTACCCATGGGCATGCCTTACTCTCTCATATGTGGGTCAAAATTAAAATATTATTTATATTCAATGTGAGATGGGGAAACAATACCTCATGGGTAGGGTATAGAATACTAGATTTTTGATGTAAGTCTATACAATATATAAAAGCTAAATAGTTGATAAAAATTATATCAATGTCATTTTCCCTCCAAAAGTAACAATCAATTGTCTAATGGTTTCTCAAAGATGATATATTTCAAATATTTTTGAATTGTCCAATGGATTTAGCAACAAATGTATTGTAAATTATAAACATGTTACTATATTGTTTGTTAATATATCTATTTTTCCATTAGATTATTCTATAAATTTCTTTATTTTGTTATATTCATATGTTATTTGTTTACCTTTTCAATTATATTGATAATTTGTGTAAAATTTTATTGTGACAATAGAAAATTTAATTGGAAACATTGTCACAAATTATTAATTGAAATTTTGTGAAATTTAATTGGAATACTAGTTTAAATTTAAAGCTATTGATCAATAAATTTACTGTAATCATATTGCTTAATTTTTTTATGTATTATTTTTTTCAAAGAAATGTAATATTAAATTATCTAAGGAACATAGTAATTACTAATTATTTAGATAACTACTACGAATTTAAATAAAATATACCAAAAATATAGTAATTCAAATATTTTAGTAGCAATAGTAGTTTCACTATATAAATGTAGTATAGCCTATAGGGAGCTTACATTTCTATCACATGAATATTTAAAATTATATTTATTTATATTTTCTAAAATTATTATTAATATATTTTTTTTTAAACAAGATTATTTTAGGTTTCTAAAATCATGAGAATTAAATCTTTGTTCAATAATGGCGTGAGAGAAAAATAAGTTTCAACTTTTATTTATTTATTCTATTACTCTTTACAATTCATATCATCCGTGTAACGCATGAGTGCAACACTAGTTTTGTTTCCAAAAAGGAAAAGAAAAAAAAAAGATGCAGTTTCCCAAATATAGTTGAGTAATTTGCCTATAGATTCCCTTCCCTCAAAAAAGTTAATCCCCATCTTCTTCATTTACTTTAATGACACTCTTATTATTATGTTCGGACATTTTCAATTTACTGAACTTTTTCATTTTGGGTCGTAGGCTCCACAATCACTTTAACGCTTTAATATTTTACCACTTTACTTTTTGACATTTTAACAATTTAATACTATTAAAAAATAGATAGACCTATAATAATTCCACTTTAACACATTAATTTATTACTATATCAATAAAATACAAAAAACTCTTGTACCCATAATTTTTGGTTCACTAAATAGAGTACATAGGACGGAGGGATACTACCTTTACCGAACAATATCTTGCGTGGAGGGAAAATGACACGTGTCAGCAGAAGAGGATGTGGCACACAGGGGCCGCCGTGGTGCTGTCAACACCCAACACAATTTTGTATTTTCCACACCTTTGACCAAAATTCAACTACGTAGTATATTCCTATCTTTCTTTTTTATATACTCATTTGTGTATTTTTTAGGTTTTCATGAGGCAGAGGCGCCACATTTATTCAATAGACATTTGGAGAATTCCTCAAGTAATTAGCGGGTTATGTTATGTTATCCTCCAATAAAAAATGTTACCCAAAAATAAATAAATTATATTCAATACTAATTAATTGCAAAATTCCTAAAACTTATTTTTACTCTAGTATTGTAGTCTAGTCACATTCCTACATCTCCATATTCTTTTTACATTATGCAGTGGGGATCATGATTAAATCATTGTGGGGACTACTCTACAGAAAAAGTTTCATCGACATAATATGAACATGAAATTTCATCAAAATATACACAAATACTAAGAGATTTCGACGACTACTGTAGAGACTTCAGTCTGCGCTAGCCCCATGTACATCCGCCCGGACATTCCATATTGAGATATTGAAGATGAGTGCTACTTATATATGGCACAAAATTATATCTTTAGCTAGGGAATTATCTTTTTCATGGATAGATTGAAGATCTTGAGGTTTAAGCAATTACAAAGTTTACAAGAAAACACACACACACACATGAGGCTAAATAGTAGGTTAATTAGGTAGCTAGGTAAGCATCTAGGTATCCCACACCGAATGCTGTTGGGGTAAGAGATGACATTTTCTAATGATTAAACAAAGAATATAATTGCAGAAAAAACACTCATCATCATTTTCAGTGGAAGAGCCAAAAATTTAAGTGGTAAGGTGCTAAAATTAAATTTTTTAATGAATAAAGGTGCTAAAATAAAAAATAAAAAAACTAAAAATAATTACTTTTACATGTAAATATATTTGGAGGAGGGTGCTAGTGCTCCCTCTAACAACCCCTCCCTCCGCCACTGATCATCTTCATCATCTTCAACTCCTAGTGTGTGTGTATATATATAGCCTAATTGGTTAGTAATGGAGAAAACTGTTGCATGCATGATGGAAATTTTCAGATTCTAGTTCGATTACCTTACACCCCACATATATATGTAGGCCCCATAACCACACACAAAAACACACACTCTTGAATAATGAATATTCATGCAACGAAAAATCAAAGATATTATTCCCGCAATCCTAAGGTGGGGACTAATTGTTTGAGGATCGCATATCGCAATCACGCTTTTCATCATTGCATGAGAAGAAAAAGGGGGTTTCTCATGTGGGTTTAAATTAGTTTATTACAACATAGTTGTGTTGTTTTGTAGCTGTTGTTTCCAACATATGGAGTTCCTGTACTTAGATTGGGTGATAGAGCATATATATATCTCTATCATCGTCGATTGGATTCTGTGTTTCTTCATTTTGGGAGTCCCTACTTCGCACAACCTTACCGAATTGAAGAACAAGTGTGAGCAAAATCATAATTCTTGAAGTGGATTCTAGGCTGATTTCTATATTGTGCTAGATATTTTGTTTGCCACCCAAGTTTTATGATTACGTAGATGAAGAGAGGAATACTTCGGTATATACACATCGTCAACATATTTAACGTGTTCATAACTGATGTGGTGATGTTATATTATACGCGGAAAGATATAAATATACACCCTAAAAATAAATTTTACCAACCAACTAAACCCTACTAGATATATATTCATAAACAGTATTTAATGTTTTTTTTTAATGATATATGAAAGCATTATTATATTTATCTATTAGAGTTAATCCCTAAAAGTAGTCATTTTGATATAGTAAACCAACATACTAGCAACTCATATAAAAAACACAAATATTAGTCACTCATGTATTCAAGGTTAATTTTCAAGAATACATGAGTCGTGTATTCATATATTCGTATATTCGTGCATTCAATATTAATTTTCACGAATACATGAGTCGTGTATTCGTGTATTCAAGGTTAATTTTCACGAATACATGAGTCGTGTATTCGTGTATTCAATGTTAATTTTCACGAATACATAAGTCGTGTATTCATGTATTCAAGGTTAATTTTCACGAATACACGAGTCATGTATTCGTGTATTTAAGGTTAATTTTCACGAATACATGAGTTATGTATTCATGTATTCAAGGTTAATTTTCACGAATACATGAGTCGCGTATCATGTATTCGTATATTTGGTAAGAGTGGCTAGTTTTTATGTTTTTTATATGAGTGGCTAGTATTTTGATTTGTTATATCAAAGTGGCTATTTTAAGGGTTGCACCTATCTATTATCTAATACTATTATTATTATATATACTAAAGTAAAATAGTCTTCTTTTAAGTTTTCTCTTCAAAGCTATACTATCTACATTAATTTTCATTAATTGAAACTTAGGAGCTAGCAATAACTTAAAAAAAATATTTTCATTAATTAATGTTCCCTACAATTTTTAAAAATAAATCACAATTCAAATATTCTCATGCATAAATTTAGTTGTTGTTCCATGATGAAGATTCTGTAAAATACGTAGTATTATCCAGCCTCCATTTATATAGAGGAATGCTTCAATGTTCACCGTGTGCATACTTAATATGGCCACAGATGATGTGACAATATTACATATAAGGAAATTAATTTTTATATATACCATAAAAACTAAACTATACCAAAAAACTAAACCCTACTAAAGCAGATCGAACCCTATATAAAAAAATATTAATAACGTGGAACTGCTACGGCCCATATAAGCGGTAGACAAATTAAGTGTAAGTGTGACTATAATAGGTTGGGAATCATTTCTACATTTATATATTGTCCAAGATTTTGACTGTTAAATCAGCTGATCTTCGATAAGATTTTTTCCACTTTTTGGGGGGCTTTAAATTTAATTTTACACGGTTGAAAATTCTACTTATATTACATACTATTGATTGGGGGATCATCTAGATTTCCAAATTGGTACCCCTAGCCCTGAAAATAATTGGAATATGAAGGAAGATTCAAATCATCTATGATGATATAATGAGTGCACGATTCTTCATATTCAGAATTCAAATGATTTTTAACTAGATTCCTAATCCACTTTTCTTCAATAATTCATTATTATAATACTAACTTCAGCATATTTATTTAGACTTCTTTGCTTATTGACTTTTTGGGCACGCATTTCCACCGAAACTTAGTACGAGTTTTAAAATATAATTTTGAAGTATTTTTTTACGGGCTCATAATATCCCGTAAAAGAAACAATACTTCAAAATTATATTTTAAAACTCGTACTAGGTTTTGATGGAAATACGTGCCTAAAAAATCAAAAAGCAAGGAGGTCTAAATAAATGGGATGGAGGTAGTAATTGTTTAAGGTTCACAAATTCAATATAGGGTTTATAATGAGTTTTTATAATTAAATTATATTTTTATTTGTTATACTACTTACGTCCCTCATTTAGTGATACTATTACTATATTGAGACGTCTCTCATTTATTGAATCTTTCCATTTTGGGACGTAGGCCCTACAATCAATTTAACATTTTAACACTTTAATACTATTAAAAATATTAGATGTGCCCACAATTATTCAACTTTAACACTTTAATTTATTAATAAATTATCAAACTACATAAAATCGTATGCCCAAATTTTGGGTTAGTAAATCAGGGACGTAGAGTACTAGAATTGATAGATCCAAAACTAGAGTATATAATTATTTTTAAAAAAAACTATTTTATTTTTATAAATATTGATTATAATTTTCTATATTATACTAATATTTTTTTATTTTCATAAATAATTATATTCTATAAATTTATAAAAATTAAAACTCGAGACACAATTCAATCGCATGAAATTTATAAAAACAACTTACGTAAACATTTCTGCAAAATAAATAAATAAATAGATAAATAATACTCCTCTACATTCATATTTTTCAAAACTGTTTCAATTTCTTTCAAAAAAAAAAAAAAAAAGTGTTTCAATTAAAATCCTGATTTAAATAAAACAGCCTTTATTCGACTGTGAAAACAGCTAGCAATCAGAAAAAGCGTCAGATCACGTGTCCCGCACGGCCGCCCGATCAAAGACGGATGCGATCGAATCGACGGCTCAGATTCGCCGGTAACCCCCCGAATTTCTTCGCCAATTCTAGACACGCAAGAAAGGTGAAAATTACTACATTCATCCCATTACATTAGTCATCTTTGCTTTTTGATTGTTCGACACGCTTTTCCACCGAAACCTAAGACGAGTTTTAAAATATAATTTTGACGTATTCATTTTTTCACAGGGTACTATGACACTCATAGTACCCCGTGAAAAAATGAATACGTCAAAATTATATTTTAAAACTCGTACTAGGTTTCGGTGGAAAAGCGTGTCGAACAATCAAAAAGCAAAGAGGACTAATGTAATGGGATGAGAGTAGTACTTAAAATGGTTATAAAAAAAACAAAAAAAAAACTGAATGGGCAAAAGGGTTTCCGACACGTGTCCGTTTTGCATGACGCAAAGCGCAAGCTACCGTCAACTCAAGAAAATATACTTAGATTTATCACTTTCACTAGCAGTTTCAGTTACAGTGAGGATTGATGCAGTTATTCGGTTTAGCTCTTTCTTTTATTCAAAGGAAATTAGGAGGAAACGCAGAGAACAAATGGAATTCATTTGGATTATAGTTTGGCTCCTTTATTGCAATTTATTATGTCGATTTTAAGGTTAATTTCTAGATATCACAAAAATATTTTCTTGAATTAGCAGTTTTGCTTCACACTACTTTGAAAATTGTTCCGATCGAAAACACCACTTTTTTCTTAATACAATTAAAAATACTTCAATAAATATTTTTCGATACTTATTTCGGTAATGCTGAAAAAAAATAAAAAAACTTGTTGTACATGTAAAACTAAAAATTGATTAATTTTAAGTTAAAAGTAGTCCAATTGAATGACATTTTTCAACGTAAAAGACGGAGTAATTGATTTCTTTTTAGTTTTTTTTAGGTATAATCTGGAGTATCATTTTAGTTTACAATAATTAAATTATGATTTATAATTCTTTTGATTATTGTAATTATATTGTGTAACTAATAAAAAAATTAAATGTTAAAGAAATAAATGTTGAGAACTAAATGGATCGGTGAACTCTAGTCAGATAGTAATATTGAAAAATTGAATACAGAAATGAGAAAAAATAGAACTAATTGGGATAGAGAATCTCAAGTTCATGAACACGTAACTTTTGAATTATATTTACTCTCGGGCATATCAACGGTTAACTAGCGCGGGATAAATAGCTTGCGGTGGTCGGCAGAATCCATGATATTAGTACATTTCGTACGTCGTAATTTTATATTCGTATTATGTCGATGAATTTCTTTTATAGATCAGTCCGGCATGCACGGACTCTACTCGATCGTATCTATGAGCGAATTTATATTGCTGAAAAAATTGTTATAAATTATATATGCAATGCGTATTCTTAAATAATCTAAACATATCAACTCAATAATTAACTCATGTTGAATTAATTAAATACTACTACGTATCATGGAAAATATGTTGAAGAAGAAAAAACAGAACTTTGACTGCAGATGCATGAACACAAAGCTGCAAACAAAAGAAAGCAAGATCGCCATTTCCGAAATCTAGGCGGTGGCGCGTGAAGCGGCGCAGTCGTGGCAAGCAGCTCGAGCGCCGCCGCGGCTTCGCCAAGAGGAGCGAGACACGGCCGCCCCTCTCTGTTCGCCATTACCGAATAAACTAATCAATTAAGCCTCGCCGCCAACGTCGAATGAACAAACACCGCCGCTTCTTCATACGTGCGTGGCGGGAATCCAGAGGGCCGCCGCCGCATCTCGCCAAGAGGGGGATGACACGGCGGCGCGGTCGTGGCAAGAAGCTAGTTCGAAATAGGCGGAGGAGAAAGGCGCTCGATCCGTTAAAGTTAATTAAATAATTGATTGTCGTTGTCATAGTTATATTTTAATAATTCTTTCTCTCCATGTTTTTGCATGAAAATTAGGAAATGGAGTTAGTTATTCTTACTACACTACTTTTTTTTGAAGGGATTCTTACTACACTACTTAATTTAGATTAATTTCAATGTGGTTTCAATATTTTCGATTAACATTCAATCCTTACTTCAATACTAAATACGTAAATTTTCTATTTTTATATATTTTTGCACACGACTTCTAAAATGTGCCTATAAATGTAAAATCTTTTAATTGTTTCTGAATTAGCACATGAGATCGGATTTTTCATAATTTGGTCAGATTTCATGCTGATATATCAGTCGGATCTGTTAAACAATTAATGACATAATTTCTAATATATCTAACTTCCGACTTCCATATCACCGGAAAATTTAACAAAATTATGAAGAAAAAAAAAAATCAACTAAAGGTTGTTTATTTTGGGATAAATATCCGAAATTGTAATGTTGTTTGAAATTTTGGTTGAGAAATTTAGTAGTGTAAGAAAAAATTAATAATAAATGGCACGTGAGATAGCAGAGTGACGAGGGAGTGAGGTCACGTGACATCAAAAATCCAAGTTGGTGTGCGCCAGCGCCCAAAACTGACGCTTACTTCACACTATGCTTCTCCGTACAAAATTCTCTCTCCCATTCCCATTTCCCACCCAACCTTTTCCCCATTTTTACACGCTGGTTATTAACCTTTTTCCTTTTATTTTTCCTCATTATTATTATTATTATTTAATTTATCAAAATTAGCAAATCATTTTGATTTTTTCATCATTTACCTTTTGCCAGACTATTTTTTTGCATAATGATTCCATGATTATCAACAACTAACTAATCATCATCCCATCTCATCATTCCCCAATTATATTTGTGCTTTCCTTTTTCATTTTCCACTTTTTTTTTCTGTGGTAACATATTCGATTTTTGACTCATTAGACTAAACTTTCAAGAAAATAATCTGCATAATTATCGAGTGTTTTTTGACAATACATAGGCACTATATGATTTGGGATCCTCTATTATTAGTTTTATATTTATTATTTTCATTCATTTCTTTCAATAAATTTATTTTATAATGATTTTGTTTAATTTTATGACTATTTTCAAAGGTTCACCATCCCAATTAGGATTGATAATTATTTTTTTACATTTAATTTCACTTTTATTAGTATATTAAAGTTAATAAATTCAAAAATAAAGTAGTATATGATTTATTAATGTATGTTATGATTTACTAAATTATACTAGTATTTTTAATTTTATAAAAATGGGTCAACATTGTGACATAATTTTTGGGATAAAGGATACAATCCCGTGCTATATAGTGGTCAGTGAGTTTATTATTTTTAACATCGATAACATTAAAATTCTTGTTCATGAATAATATAGAAAAATTAAGTTAAAATTCTATATTCAAATTTTTCATCATTAAAAATATTTTACTTTTTCAATTTCTTATGCAATCATTACGGATACTCAGATAGATAAGTATATATGTTTAACTCGAGACTCTTATTTAGGGACATACGATATCTCTGTCAAATTATTACAATATCTTTATCTCCAAGACTCCAAGTGTTCCTAACCAGAAAAATACAAGTAAATTCGATCTAAATTTCTATATTCACCTACGTCATCTTTATATATTTCTTACTCCCCACAATTCTCTAAATCATGCATGTTATTTTGGCACGAGTATTAAAAATGGTAGGTCAGAATAATGTTAGTAGAGAGTGAGATCTAGTTTAAGTGAGTTATTTTCATAAATAAATAAAGATGGTGGTGTTAAAAATAGTGAGATAGTGTATATATATATATATATATATATATATATATATATATATATATATATATATATATATATATATATATATATAGTTTAGTTTGGATAATCGTGACAAAAAACAAAGGCCGCATAGTCTGAATAATCAGATGGAGTACTTCTTTCGTTTTCAATATAACAAGTAGGGGGAAAAGGAGTACGATTATGTGTAATTTGATAATCGAGAGAGCAAATGCCAACACCTTTTCAATTATAGCCATATTTTATACTAAAACAAACCATATCTCAAATGTGAGATTTTGTTTTGTAATCATTCTAGGTTAATGTGCATGGAATTGAAGTTTTCATTGATACACAAAATAAAGAGAGTGATCCACATCCAAAAGCAACCACTTGATACTCAATGAATGACGTCTTAAATTTTGCTGTTTCCCAGTCAGTGAAAACAATCCAACCCAACCAAAATCAAAACAAGTCAATTTAATTAATGGCTTTCGCATAAAAAGAAGGGCAAAAATTAAATCCTGATATGATAGATGTAGATGGTGTGGAAATTACTAACAGGTAGTGAAGTGGGAGCCAACTAGTGTTCTACCTTAAAATATTATTATACACTTCCAAAAATTAATTAATACTCCATCATTATATTACATATATACGTCACACACCTAAGCTAGCTACGCCTCCCATAAGTAACAAACATATCTATGTATACATTCCTTTAATTAGGTCAACCTTCCTATATTCTTATTTCTTACACATTCTTGCATCATATCTAAGTACATATATATAGATAATACCGTCAACTCTAACCCACATAAGTAGTCTCATTTACTATATGTACGAATTTCCATCGAAATTTAAGACTGATTTTAAAATATAATTTTAAAGTTTTTTTCTCATAGTATCCCGTAAAAAAAATGATACTTCAAAATTATATTTTAAAACCCGTATTAGGTTTCGGTGGAAAAACGTGTCAAATAATAAATGAGACTACTTATATAGGTCGAAGGTAGTACGATATTATTTGTCCCGATTAGGTTGTTGACGTTTTAATCTTTATTTCTACTCGATCATTATTTTTTGTTCGCGTCTCACTTTCTAATTTTTTTCTCCTTACATTTAGCAAGGTAAAAAAAATCACGAAAAGTGAAATTTATCCATGAAAATATTTGCAATATTTAAATTCGTGACCGTTGTTATTAGTGGAGGATACAGAATTAAATTAAAGAGAGGGCCGATTTATAAAATAAATTCATCAACATAATTAGGATACGAAATTAAAGAGAGTATTAAAGGGATTTTCCGGTATATGCTCGCGCCTCCACGTAGGTCTGCCTTGATTGTCATAATAGTACTTATTTCAGTGTGGATAATTAAATAAAAAAGGAAAACAAAAATCGACACGCCTTCCGAAATAGCTTCAATTTTTTTAAATTTCGAAAACAAAATCCACATTAAAAACTTTCGTGTTTACAAGTTTTTAACTATACTTTTAGTGAGAAATGATATACTACTCCTCCATTTGTGGCACCTCTGTGGACACATTTGTCGTTTTATTATTTTGACATTATTTTGTTCGATTTTTTATATTATTTCATATTATAGTACTTTATAAATTAATATAGAACTCATAAAATCTAAAAAATGAAAGCTCGATTTTTTTTTTATTTTTAACTTCAAAAAATGAGTAATAAAACAAATCGAGCTTTGATTTTTTTTTATTTATTAAATTTTATTGATTTCTATATTAATTTATAAGGTACTTGTCATAGCCCGACCTAGAGTGAAGATGACTAACTAAAAATCTCAATAACTTTAGATAATTAATCTACTATATAATTAAATATAATTTCTAGTCGTAGAAAATGAAATGAGAACTAATTCAACAATAATCTTTGAATTTTTCAGAGATTCCCATTTTAATCTCTGTCTACTTTCTTATCTCAATATTTTTCTCCTTTTATGATAAACTATTATAGATTATTATTATTATAATAATCTCTAACATCCATGAATTAAACTAAGTAAATTACGGGGTATTACAGTACTAGAATATAAAATAATTGAAAAAATCAAACAAAGTAATCCACACGTGATAAAATGATAAAGATGTCCACGAAAGTGCCCATGAAGGAGGAGTAGCATATCATTTTTCTACTGTTAGTATTTATTTTTATGAAACTTGTTATTTAAAACTTCATATTCAAAGTACTTGATTGAGCTAAACTAGGGGGGGTGTATAGTCTCATGATGCAACATTTTAAGGAAACATATTAATGAGATTAAAATTTAAATCCCATCTTAAGCCTTAACATAGTAATTTCTTTGTTTCCCTGCATGGAAAAAATATCTATCTCATGCCCACAAAATAGGGAAAAAATATTCAAAAAAGTTTAAAATATAAATAAATATATTAAATTCCCTCTCTCCATCCCAACAAAATTTATGCGCCTATAAATTCTCGATACATCGTCACAGTAAAGCGCAAAAATAGTCTTATTTGTCCCTCTCTCTCTCTCTCTCTCCACCGTCGCCAACTACACCTCTCCTCAATCCTGCAAAGGCTGAGAAGAAGAAACCTTGAGAAACAGAAAACCAAATCCTTTTCTTAATCTTCACGCCTTCCCCTCCATTTTCTTTCACTAAACCCATAAAAAACCAAAACAAAAAAAGAAAGAAAAAAACACGCACTAATCCACCTCGCATTCACCTTTATCTCCACACCTCCACGCTTTCTCAGGCCAAACCCCAGACCTTTTTCAGAACCAAGAAAAAAAAGTAAAAGAAAAAAAAAAGTAAAAGAAAAAAAAAGAAAAGAAAAGAAGCTTCTTCTTCTTCTTCTTCTTCTTCTTCTTATTATTATTATTATATGGCTGCTTTGGAGGGAGAACAAGTAAACTGCCGGTTCGTCCACGGCCCGATAATCGTTGGCGCCGGGCCGTCGGGGCTGGCGGCGGCGGCGTGCCTGCACGACAATGGCGTCGCCGCTCTCGTGCTCGAGCGGAGCGACTGCATAGCCTCGCTGTGGCAGCAGCGGACTTACGATCGTCTCAAACTTCATCTTCCTAAGGAATTCTGCGAGCTGCCATTGATGAGTTTCCCGGATTTCTACCCTAAATATCCGACGAAGGATCAGTTCGTCGCCTACATGGAGGACTACGCCGGCCGTTTCCTCATCGAGCCGAAGTTCAAGCAGACGGTTGTCGAGGCCCGGTTCGACGCGGCGACCGGGCTTTGGAGGGTGGAGACGCAGGACTCGATGTACGTATCGCGGTGGCTCGTCGTCGCCACCGGCGAGAACGCCGAGCCGATGATACCGGAGATTCAAGGGATGGACGAGTTTCACGGCCCGGTTCTCCACACGAGCGCGTACAGAAGCGGGTCGGAGTTTCTTAAGAAGAAGGTGCTTGTAATCGGGTGTGGGAATTCCGGCATGGAAGTCAGCTTGGACCTCTGTCGTCACGACGCGTGTCCCTTCATCGTCGTCAGGAATTCCGTTAGTCCCACATCGAATACTCATCGTTTTTTTTCTTTTCTTTTTTTATCTGTTTTAAAATCAGTCCCACATCGAGTTCTGATGTTTGTTTTCTTTAGGTTCATATTCTCCCGAGGGAAATGTGGGGCGTTTCGACGTTTTCAATGGCGATGGCTTTGTTAAAATGGCTGCCGTTAAACCTCGTGGACAAGTTCCTCCTCCTCGTCGCTAACTTCACCTTCGGCAACACCGCCAGGCTCGGCCTCCGCCGCCCCAAAACCGGCCCCCTCGCCCTCAAGAACGCCACCGGAAAATCCCCCGTCCTCGACGTCGGCGCTCTCTCTCTCATCAAATCCGGCAAAATTCAGGTACTTACTACACTATTCACTCCCTCTCTCTCTCTAAAAACCCTCTCTTTCTCTCTCTAAATATATTTTATACACAGGTGGTGGAAGGAGTGAAGGAGATCACAAAAAACGGTGCTAAATTCATCGACGGCCAAGAACGAGACTTCGACTCCATAATTCTAGCAACAGGGTACAAAAGCAATGTGCCGAGCTGGCTTAAGGTAATATTTTTATTTAATTAAATTAAAAAAAAAATAGTGTTCTTTTGTTTTTATTTAAAATATTTAGCATTATTTGTAATCACACATCGCTATCGGGCCTTACATATGCAGTGGGCTACAAAACGTTTTCTTACACTGTTACAGAAAAGAGAAAATCTGATGGCATTTGTTTGGATCATCCTCTCAAAATATTTTTTTTGGTCGCATTTCATGATCTGTTACTTTCATAAAAATATTCTCATTTTTTTTTTTTAATAATAATTTTGGAAGACTATAGTACTGGAATTCTTGCGTATAGGCCTCACCTACAAACTGTTCCTCCTCTGCTGTTTTCAAGAACCAGAATCAGAAAATTTAATTGTCTTATTTATTTCTAGTACTCCTTTAATTTCTTAAATATTTTTAAAAAAATTGCGACCCTTTTCTTTTTTTCTTTTTTAAACAGAATTAATAATTGATGAGTTCTTAATGTGGAAAATGTGCAGGGTGAAGATTTCTTCACAAAAGATGGAATGCCAAAATCAGCTTTCCCTTATAGTTGGAAGGGGGAGAAGGGATTGTATGCGGTAGGGTTCACGAGAAGGGGTCTTCTTGGAACTTCATCAGATGCCGTTAAAATTGCGAAGGACATCGCTAGTGAATGGAAGATGATTAACCAGAGATTTATGGCCAAAGATAGAACATTAGATACTGAAATAATTGGGAAAATTACAGAAAATGTTTAAAAATGGAGGACCTTTTTAAAGCTAGTTGTTGTTTTTCTTTTTCTTTTTTTGTAAGTTTTTTTAGTTGTAAATCAATCAGTTTTGTTTTTGGGGAAAATGGTCATGTTAGGAATTAGGATGTATGTTCTTTTAAAGTTATGTATAATATTAAAAAAAAAATGTCTTTATTTAGCACTCCATACAAAAAGATGCATTGAGCTTATGTTGTGTGTGACTTGAGATAAATAATAGATGAGTTAAGAAATACTACGTACTATATATATTAGATTGCATGGGACAAGGAAAAATCCGAATTGAATTTCATTATCGTAACATATTTAATATTTAATACTGAAATAATTGGGAAAATTACAGAAAATGTTTAAAACGGAGGACCTTTTTAAAGCTAGTTGTTGTTTTCTTTTTCTTTTTTGTAAATCAATCAGTTTTGTTTTAGGGGGAAAATGGCCATGTTAATTAGGAATTAGGATGTATGTCCTTTTAAAGTTATGTATAATATTAATCTTTTTTAAAAAAGTCTTTATTTAGCACTCCATACAAAAGGATGCAATGGGACAAGGGGAAATTCAAATTTCATTACATTTACATATTTAATATTTTCAAGGACAAAATGAATTGTCGACTTCATATATGGTTAAGAAAGAACGTTGCACATCATTTAATGCAGAAGCCAAAAAAATTAATTAATAAAGAAATTAACGTAAGGCTCTCTAGCTACTACTACCTCCATCACATATAAAATGTTCACCTTTCCTCTTTGAGTCATCCCAAAATTTAGTCCACTTTCCTAATGTGGTATGAATTAAAATCACTTCAGCCCATCCCATCACACTTTAATTAGTCCAAAAGTAACTTTATTAGCCCAAAAGTACATTTATTATCCCAAAAGTAACTTTATTACCCCAAATTAATATCACTTCAACCCATCACATCACATTATTACATAAATGCATTGGTTTGTGATCTAATTTCAAAGTGGACATTTTATATGGGATGGAGGTAGTATTTGGGACCATGATCAGAAATTCACATGACAAATAGTGTAAATATATACATGTATGTATGTGGGTATATATATGCATGGAAATTCACTACAAGAATCATGTTCAAAGCTGGCGGATTCGCGACGGAAAAATAAAAAATAAAAAATGAACGTTACCGGCAGATCTCAGGCGGATCCTGAACGGGGTGGATCCCCGACGAATCTGTGGGGGATCCCCGACGGATCTGTGGCGGATTCCTGATAGATTCCGTCGGCATTCTGCAGCCAAAATTTGTCGGCGGACAAATCCGCCAGCGTTTGCATTTCCTGACGCCCGTTTCGCCGATCAACTTTCTGTCGGGAAATACGAACGCCGGTGGACTTATCCGCCGGTGAATATTAGCTGCGGAATGCTGACGGATTCCGTCGGGAATCCATCACAGATCTGTCGGGGATCCACCCCGTTTAGGATCCGCCTGAGATCTGCCGGTGACGTTCATTTTTGTTTTTTTTTTTTTTCCGTCGTGAATCCGCTAGCTTTGAACATGATTCTTGTAATGATTGTTATATAATTTTATGACATTATTTTCTTATATTTTTCTATTGTGCCTAAATTCAATTCATAACAGTTTTTGTTTTTTCACATAAAGAATATGTTAAAAAATGATGAAAACTTTAATAGACGATATTGTGTGTATAATGTGAGTGATTTATATATTTTTCTTGATCATCAGCCTTTGCCAAAAGTGAGGTAGAGGTTATATAAAATGGAGGCAATTTTACAGGTAGCCAATTTAGGAATTTTCTAAAATAATTTTTAGTTTTATTTTTAACTCATTAGTTATTTCAGTTATCAAGTACGCTTTTACACGCAAAAAAGAGAATCTAAGGGAATTGCTTTTTTCTGAGTTAATGATTGCAACACGATTACATCACCTGCATTTCACCCCCCCCATAAACTTTTTCTCACTTTAATTTCCACCTTCTGATTTTTATTTTTATGGTTTCCTAAATAAATATAAATGTACTTTTTTATTTTATCTTTTATGTTAGTTAATTGCAAAGAAATTAAGATGATTTAAATGCGAATCTAAGTAGATATGTGAATAAAGACGAAGATATCTTCATTGTTGAGACGCATCATTGTAAGATTCAAGGTTGATGACGACTTTTTGGCTCTTCTTGCAGTCCCCCCTCATTTTTTACATATTGTATTAATTATTGTCCATATAAATAGATTTTCTCCACCCATAATAAATATGTAGTATGAACATTTGTTTCTGTACGGGTTTTAATCAATGGCAGACGTAGAAAAATTGATCGTTAAGGATTGATTTTTAAAAAAATTAAATTCAACTCGTTGGCGGTGACTTTTGTATAAGAATACACAAATTTATAAATTTACAACAAAAAAAAAAGAAAAAAAAAATGTAGCAGGGCTTAAGCATCTTGAGGCATGCACGTGCGTCTGCCCCTAGTTTTGATAAATTGTCGACAGATGCAGTGAGTGAAGAATGGGACTTACTATATAAGTGGGAACGAGGGTGTTGATAAAAAAAATATTTAGGTCATGTATTGAAATATAAGGATGTATAATTTGTGAGGAAGTATTTTAAAACTCATTCAAACTTTGGAAATATTTAAAACCTAGCTAGTCTCTTTCTTGGTGCATTGAGTTGGAGAAATGGGGCATGAATATCACTAAGTATTGGATTTATCTTTAAAATTAAAGAGAAACAAAAAAAAAGAGTACATATATAAGGAGAAAATAACGTGTCATATCTCAAGAAGAATCTTGAAGTTGGAGCAAGAAGTAATGTGAAGAAAGGTTGATAGTAACTAATGGTATGATGCAGTGAGCCACGCTAGCTGATTATTGAGACTATGATGCCCCCTCTCCCCTCTGACATCTATTTGTCCCACTTACTTTCTTAATTATTGCTACTATTACTCTCCGTCTCACTTATAAAAAATTATTTTTTATATGAATCTATTAAAAATAATAAAATATTTTTTTATAAGTGTAATGGAGGGAGTACTATACTAATAACAATAACATGTAAAAGAAAAAGAATATGTATTGATTTTGAAACGCTTCACGGCCTACTGCGATCTGTGACGACCATACTTCATGTGTTAGTAGCTGATGTGGCAGTGTCATGTCGACGATTTTTGTATTTACATTTAACTTTTTTTTTTTTTTAGTAAAGTATAATTTTCTGGATAAGGTTAATTTTTTAAAGTATATACGTATTTGCATAATATTGTCACTATGTATCATTTCTCCATATTCTATCTACTACGTACTAAATAAAAATTATATATATACATATATGCGTGTGTAATGTGATAAGAAGGAGAGACGAGAGGTGGATGAAGAAAATTGAAGTGGTTGCATTGAATTTTGAAAGGAAATAAAAAAATTATATAAAAAAAGAATAATAATGAGGTGACTCGGTAGGAAAGCACGCTTTATACGTCACCAGCCTTCATCTCTCTCTCTATAACTTCTGACACGTTTTTACTGACCGCCATTTCTTCTACTGTCCTCTTCCCTTCCTTCTGTACACCAGTTCATTGCACGAGTTCATCCCTCTCTCTCTCTCTCCATTTTCCCACCAATCACCATTCACTATGAGAGAGAGAAACTGTGTGCGAGGGAGAAAATTCAACTGAGTTTAATTGTGCATTGCATCCAGCCAGTGACAAAGACGGATCCACAAGCCGGGCTCGACTCGGCGGTCGTCCGGTCAATATTTTTATTTTTTTAATAATATATAGTGTTAATTTCTATTTTTTCTAAATTTTGCCCTACTATTTTTTTTATATTTTGTACCTCAATCTATTTTAATTCTGTGGTCCCATTTTCGAAATCCTAGCTCCGTACGGCTATTTTTGAATTCCTGACTCTGTCCTTGCATCCATCGTGCCCATAACCATAAGTATGTCACTCTTGTTTTTCTTTCCCTATAACTAGCTTCTCTTTTCTACACTAATTAACCAATACTACTATCCACCCTCTTACATAATGATAATGTAGTGAGGGTGAATTGAATGAATAATAAACATAACTATGAATATTACTATTATTATAGAAGTAGTGGTATGTGAAATGAAATTAATATATCACCTGATCTGACGTATTTTCCCTCTACTCTAGGTTGATATCAAACCTCTTTTGCCTTTTTACTGACATCTTTTTTTCTCTACTACCACTCCTCCCTACTTTTTTCTACTTCAATTCCTTCGTTTCTCTTCTTTCTTCTTACCCAATTTGTTCACCAATTACGCTCTTTTCACCTCAGTATTGGTATTGGTATTGTTATTGGTATTGGTATAGGTATTGGTAGGGAAAATTATTTCAAAATGTACAATTTTATGCTTATAAACCGTCCCGCTAAAATGACTTTGAATATATGTGAGGATTATAATTAGGAAATAAGGCTATTTCGACGGGACATAGAGAGTATATAACATTTCATTTGTTTCTGATTGTGAACATGAGATCAATTTTTTTTTTCTAAATATATTGTCAGATTTCATGCCAGATATGGAAGTCTGAAGTTAGATCTATTGAAAATGATGTCAATTATATATTTGAAAATTCAGAATGTCACTAATCGTTCGATAAATCCGACTTTTATATAAGTACGAAATTTGACGAAATTAAAAAAAAATTAATGTCGTGTGCAAAACCTGAAATAATTAAAAATATATGTATTTGTAGACAAATTTTAAACTAGTGTGCAAAATAGAAATTCATGAAAAAGTTGTATATTTTGGAGCAATTACCTCTTATGAGTATTATAATATTTTTATTATACCATTACACACAACACACAATGTTAATATGCAAATTTCTTGTACAAAATCTACACATACCCACATATGGAGTAATATATACCTACAGTATATTATAATGAATAATGATATTAATTAATTAGCTCAGTAATTTGAGGAGGCTAGCTAGTATATCTATGAAATCATCAATGCTGATCAATAATTCGATTTTGACTGGATAATTAATTTGGAGGATTAATTATTCTGAATTTTTCACAGACCTTCTAATTGTCAGATTTCAGGTTTTGATTCTAGCTTACGTATGAATGTCAATCTCCTGTATAAAAGAAAATTCCAAGTCTCGAGTTTATTAAATGCCAGATGTGAATTTTAAATTAAATTATACTCCTACTTATGAATGTTTTTTTTATTAGCCCAAGAAAAACCACCGTTCCTACGTAATGATCTCTCTCACAAACTGAATGTCCCGAAAAAAGAGAGGCAAAAATACTACATTAATGTGGAGTTTTAAATAATCGAGTAAATGTTTGCTTATTCAAAGTGAGTTCAAAATTTATGTGTTTATTGGTAGATAATGACATTCAATGGCTATAGATAAGATAGGACTGTGGAGAGGAGTCCAATGAAAATCTAATTTTAAAGGATGGATATATTATTAATACAAAAATTACTAATTTTCTCAATAATTAAGTTTAAAGATGAGATTACAAATGGAAATTACAAAAATGGGGAAATTATATCGTTACATACTTGCATTCACCCTCATGTCATAATATTTTTAATAAAATTATTTTTATTATTAATAAAATTATTATGTGAGAAGTGTGTGTATTTGCATATATACCATTTCTCTTTTTTCAAGTGTCACTGAGCCACCACATTGTGTATATCAAGAAAGTAAGGAATTTTATCAATTCATATCATCTATTATAATTCGGCGTGACATTTCAATTGCACTGTCGGCCACTTTTTATAAATATTTCCTAAATAAGCATTTTTATTATTCTTTAATAAATGCTAATGTAGGAAATATTTTTTTTAACATGCGACGAGCATCTGACGGTGCAATGAGATGTTACACAGAAATACAATATTGTATGATAATAATGGTAAATATGCTGGTTTAGTATTTTTTTGCATTGATTTAGAAATAACACTTATTCGGGGATAAAATTTTCGGCAAGTCGAGACACGTATTCGGTGACGGAGGGAGTATATAATCGGTGAGTGTGCATGCATGGGGTATAGCCATGAAAAAGGAATATACTAGTACTGTATATATAGGCTGGGGCTGGGAGTGAGGGTGGAGGTGTGTGTGAGAGTGTGTGAAAAAAAGTGTGTGTGGGGAATGATGCTAACTGATCTTCATGTGATGAGAAGAAGAAGAGATGAGTAGTTGGGTAAGTGGCATGCATGCCATTTTGCCATGCATGCATGCATACAGATTCATATCACCTACGTCACGACAAATTCTTCTTCCTTATTCTATCTATTTCTTCCTCTCTCTCCCTTCTCCGCCTCCACTTTTCATTCTCCATTTAGAAATTAGGGTTTCTCACCTCCTCCTCCTCCTCCTCCTCCTTCTTCTTTTTCTTCTTCTTTTATATCCACTCTATTTCCCATGCATGCACTCTCCCCATAAAAATCAAACATCGATTCGACTTACAAACTTTAAGAGAAAAAATAATAATTAATTAATGAAGATTAAATTTACGGTGTTTGGAACTTTCTCGAGGGGTCAGATTAACGATTTTTTGTGCGTCCGCCCCTTGCAGATGTACGAAAACGGTTCATGTGATCGAGGCGTTGTCGGTAGCTCGATTTGTACAGTACCAGCGGGTCGGAGGGGGCCGGTTGGGGCCCACAGGGAAGTTCCAGCTAGGTGGCTGAGGAATTGGAATTGGGATCGGAATAGGGTTTTGTTTGCATGCATGCATGCGATGAGTTAGGCTGAATTTTTTTGGGTCCACTTTTTGGCAGCTGTTTGAGTTCAGTGGCATGTAGCTTTAGCCACTGCAAATTATTGACTGCCTCACAATATTAAGGAGAATTGTGTGCTTCTTTTGTATCCATCTATCCATCTATATATATATATTGTATATATATATGTAATGTAACTTACCTAATAGTACCTCGGCCTGCCTTTTCGTAGAGGGACAACTCCTAGTATGGTCACCTCCTTTTCAAACAATATCGTCTCTCTCTCTCTCTCTCTCTCTCTCATATGTATACACAATAACTTATACTCCCTTAGTTTCGCCAAAGTATGCATTATTTCCTTCTCGGTCCGTCTCAACAGAGTATGCACATTTTATTTTTGTACACTTTTTACATTAATGTGGGTTCATCTTTCCACTAACACAATTCACGTACCATTTTTTAAAACTTATGCCGAAAAAAAAAACCCGCATACTCTAATGAGACGGAGGGAGTAATAATATATATATATATAGAGAAATGATATGCTACTCACCTCCCGGTGGGCACCTTCGTAGGCACCTCGTCATTTTATCACGTTTGTATTGTTTTTTTTTAATTTTAATTTTTATTCTATATTCTAGTATCTTAGAAATTAATTTACAAATCATAAAATCTAAAAAATCAATGTTCAATTTGTTATTTTTTATTTTTAACTTCAAAAAATGAGTAATAAAATAAATTGAGCTTTGATTTTATGTATTTTTTAGATTTTATGATTTGTAAATTAATTTCTAAGATATAAGAATATAGAATAAAAAAACAAAAAAAAAACAATGCAAACGTGATAAAACGACGAGGTGCCCACAAAAGTGCCCACCGGGAGGTGAGTAGCATATCATTTCTCTCTCTCTATATATATATATATATATAAGAATATTATTTATATGAGAATTTGGAAATATAGAAGTTTTGGAATATTTGATTGAAGGTAGGATACATACAATCCACCAATCGCCAGCATATATATATAATTAATATATTCACGATTGATAAGGCGGCACCTAATATTTATGAGTTGAATATAAGATTAATACTATAGTACCATGTAGTATTAACGAACTGACGGTGAGTAGGAGAACATTCGTATTTTATTAGGTCGTAAGTAAAGTAGAAATTAAAATGTACTCATATGAATTGTACATATATATCCTTTTTTGGCGTGTTTTCTAAGTTGGGTTTAATTTGATGGGTTGCTTTCTTGGACCTATTTCTCTTCTTAATGGGCTTCAGTGAATTTTTTAGCCCAACTAAGAAAGCCCAAAGTATATGGGCTCTATTCCATCTTATACATCACATCATTCATCATTTATTTGTTTACCTAATGAAGTCCCATCTTAAATAATGTCGATTAAATTCAATTTAACAAAAAAAATAAAAATAATTTTTTTTAGAGAAATTCAATTTAACAATTATGAGCATATAATAATAATAATTTGTGGTGACTTCACCGTTTAGACAAATTTCTTATTGTGATGGCCACTACTATAATTATCATCATGGGACCAAGTGTTTTTCTTATGTAAAATAAAAAAGAAAAAACAAATAAATTAAAAAATTAACCAATTTAGTGTTTTAAATAAACATTAGTCAAAATAAGGTCTACTCACGTGATGTTCGTATAAATGTGTACCACGATGCCTCGACATTCCTAACAACTTATTTATGTTGTTTTAACTAATTTCAAATTTAATCTTAAATACTTACATATTAACTTCAAATTTCAAGATTTAAAAACTAAATGAAAAAAAAGAAACTTTATTTATTTCGTATAAAGTACTCCATCTGTCCTGTTAATAATGAACCATTTTTATTCAAGTTAAATCTAATATAATAATAAATGTCTGTTTATCAATATGACATAGAGAATAGCATGTATAGACACATTGTTATTGTTATTTATTTTTTTTCTTCAAGATAACAAGATAAATATTGGGTTTAGGCTTCTAATTCTAATTACTCACTATATCCTCTATTTGCTGATACTATTACTATATTGAGACGTCATCCATTTACTGAACCTTTTCATTTTGAGACGTAGGCCCACAATCACTTTAAAACTTTATCACTCTACTTTTTAATATTTTAATACTATTAAAAATATTAGATGTGCCCATAATTATTCCACTTTAACATTTTAATTTATTAATAAATTATCAAACAACATAAAATCTTGTGCCCAAAATTTTGGGTCACTAAATAGAGAACGGGTGAAGTATATTTTAATACAAAAGAATTCTTAGTGCACAATATTTTGTGGCCTTTAATGATTAACCAAATCTCTTTCCACACGTTTATTTAATTTTTAATAAAAAGTAAGAGATTAAATAGGACCAAATTGATTAATTATATGTTAGTGATTTCGACTATTGAGTAGATGCTTGTATTTAGTCATCATATGTAATGTAAATTTAATTTGGACCAATGTCTTGAAAACCGGACCGGACATCGAACCGGTCATTCAACTGGGTCACCGGGTCACTGGTTCGATCAGTTGACCCGTTGTCAAAAAACCGGATGACCCGTAAATATATTATTATATATATATTATTTATAAAATATATAAATATTTTAGTTATTAATATGTTTTATATTTTATACTTGTATCAATTGAAAATTAATTATAAAAATATGAAATTAATAGTATTTCAAAACTATGCATGAATAAAAATAAAATATTTACAAAATTCCAATTCATTTTTTTAATATGTTGTTTTTATTATCACAATCGTTGTTTTTATGTATGCCAAATTTATTTAAAAAGTACAAATAGACCTAAACTAATATTTTAAGAAATATTGATTGCCAATAACATAACATGTTAAAAATTATTTGAATATTCGTTTCAGTAATAATAAATATATTTATAGATGCTAAATTATCATATATTGATAGATAGCTCAATTGGTTTTAATACTAGTATATCAATGTGGAGGTCACAAGTTTAAATCTTGGTGAGAACAAAAATTTAATTTTTTTTATATATTGAACCGGTTGGTTGACGGGTTTGACCGGATTTGGCCGGGTTTAACCGGTTCACTCTAGGTCAAAAGTGCAACCCGGATATTATAGAACCGGACCGGATAGCCGACCGTTTTGCGGTTAAACCGGTCGAACTGGCCGGTCCGGTTCGGGTTTAATAACATTGATTTGGACGGAAATTAGTAGAAAACACTAGTGAGTTTTCTTTTCTTGGTGCACGTGATGCACGAGGCGTTTTTTCTTTATAAACTGCCATGTACAGTATTATTATTTTTTATTTTGAATACACACACTACACATAAACTCCTATAGTGATGAAATCTAAGTCCACTTAGTCAGAACAAACTGAAATTGCCACGACTTTTGTACTCTATTTCTTACATAATAACTAGGAAACTATGCAGAAAAAGTTGATCATTTTTTTATTTGGTCAATGCACCTCAAAGTAGAAAGATTGTTTCACAAAGTCATAAACACTTCTATCAAGAAAAGGAAGATAATTGACATTGCATTTTCATCCAATAAACTTATAGAAAATCAA
Source organism: Mentha longifolia (assembly GCA_001642375.2). Lineage (NCBI taxonomy): Eukaryota > Viridiplantae > Streptophyta > Magnoliopsida > Lamiales > Lamiaceae > Mentha > Mentha longifolia. The sequence continues at coordinate 3,225,442 of CM038118.1, read as the reverse complement.
ACCCCCTAAAAAAAACCAAGAAATTCAAAAGGACTGACGATAAAACTCAATTTAATTGGCAAGACATTTCACATCTAATGATCAATAAATATGTTAAAAATTTGAGATATCTTGAACGCCGAGTGTGTATTGTTAAGGACCGAAGTCGAGTCAATCCAATAGTCATATACTCTAAATTCAAAATTTTGTTCAATACTTATTATATAAATAATGTCCCGGGCAAGTGTGGGAGTTCGTTAGCTACGATGACACAATAAGCAAGCTAGCAATTACTTGGAATTCTGAATTGATTAACTCAAGCTACTATAATGTTTTGTCGAACCTATATTTATACCGTCTTGACATCCATTACTTATTCGATGTGAAAGATACCAATCTCCCTCGTTTAATATGCAACACCATCGTTGTGAATCTTCATGCAAGACCGCCCCAGGGCCCCAAATGAGCTCATCTGGAGACGGTTCTGATACCAATTTTATTTCAGATATTAGATTTTTGCATTAATTAATGAAAAAAATGATCACAAACCAAACAAATCTATAGTCCCACGTTTGAACTCTAAAATCCAAGGGCAAAACCGTAATAACCCTCTTACAAGAAATTAAGATAATCTGGAAAGAAAAAAAAAGAAGCAGTGCAAAATTCCCAAAGTTGAAGGGTCTGAAAATAAATACTGAAAAGTACGAGCCCCAGACTCGAAAGCCTGTCCCAAAAGCAAAAGACCTATTCAATTGACGCTCCTAACCCCATACCCTCCGCAACCTCCTGCGCTCTCTAGGGGTATTTTCGATATTTCATACCACAACTCTTCTGCAACAATGGCCTAAACAGGAAATTTGACCAACTGAAAGGGACTTGAGAGTAAATTCCATTCCGAGAGCCATTATGATATCCTGCAACAGCCTCTTCAATCCCACCAACAAAGCTCTAAATCAGAAAATAAAAATGGGTTTTTCTTTTTAGTTTTCTGCTTAACAAACAGCTACTGCTTGCTTTCTTGGATATTTTTTTTTGCCCAAAACAATAGTTGAGGAATAATAATAAATTAAGGGGGGAAAAAAGGGGGGTGAGCCCTTGGGAGAAAAAGGGTTCTTTTTTTGTTCATTATTGTGTGCTATGGCGTTATAGGTAATAATAATCTGTGGTTATCTTCTTCTTAAGCGATAATATTCGTGGGTTGTGTGTAGCTTTTGCTTGTGTGTGTGTATTTCTCTTCTATTCAAGATTCTTAGTTGCTGTGTGTTGAACTCAGTTGGTTTAGGTGTATTAGCTCTTGGGCATTTAGAGTTTTGTGTTAGTGGTGTTTGCTATTGAAGTGAAAATCTTGATTTTTGGATTGGGATTTGATTAAATAAATGTGTTGCAGAGGGTGAAGAGGGAGAAATTAAAGAAAAGATTGTTTCTTGGGGATCTGACATTTGTGTTTTGTTCTTCTAGTCCTTTTGGACTTCAAGAAAAATGTCTCAGACCAACTGGGAAGCTGATAAAATGTAAGTTTTTTATATCCATTTTCACCACCCTTTTCTTTCTTGAAAGTTCCTTCTTTTTTGTGGGGATGCTTTTTGGGTTGGTTTCCTGCTTCATGGTGTTATTTTTTGTTGTTTCATGTTAGATTTTATATAGTTAGGTTGTTTTCTAGGTCAGTTGATTTTGGCAAGTTTTTCAGTCTCTGCTTGAAGTTTAGTCTTCCAGGAAAAGTATGCTTTCGTTTCGGGGCGATCGTGGAATGAACTCGTATTTCCCGATTCTTCGAGTTTTAGGTTGTGAGAAAGATCAAAACTTTAGTTTGTGTTATAGGGTGAAGATATTTTTTAGTGTTCTGTTCTTGGATAATTTTTATGTGGCATGAACTTGTATTTCCCGATTCTTCGAGTTTTAGGTTGTGAGAAAGATCAGAACTATAGTTTGTTTTATAGGCGGAAGATATGATAATTTTAATGCGGTTTTCTGTTCTTGAGTTCTTGTTGGGATAGATATGTTGCCTAATTGAATTTGATATGCCCTGTATCTTGACCTACATTCTTCGTTGCAGTTTCATAGTCGACCCTTTGGTTTAACGCATATCCTTCCATTTCCTAAAGTTAATTATGTATGCTTTGTGCTTTTGAGTTATTTCTCTACCTGGTTATTTGCAGGTTGGATGTCTACATTCACGATTATTTAGTGAAGAGAGATTTGAAGGCTACTGCTCAAGCTTTCCAAACCGAAGGAAAAGTATCATCTGATCCTGTTGGTCTGTACACTAAACTCCAAACATGGAAATGGCTGATCCGTTATTTAACGAGTTCTCTTTTATGTAGAAATTCTAATTATTTTTTACGCGTTCTTCAGCTATAGATGCTCCTGGTGGTTTTCTCTTCGAATGGTGGTCTGTCTTTTGGGATATTTTCATTGCCAGGACGAATGAGAAGCATTCTGAAGTTGCTGCATCTTATATCGAGGTATACCTACGAATTTAACACTACGTTATGTCGATTTCTATCTTTCGTCTTCCTTGAACCTAGCTACTGAGTAGCTCTATGGCAAAGTAAATAATCTATTTTCTCTCTATAATATTCTTGTTCAAGTTCTAGGCTTTTTACTATGTAGGTGCCTGATATATGTTGTTGCAGTATTATTGATAGTCGGATGAGTCGTCCCTGTTGAAAAATTCTCTTGTGGTTGGAACTTGAAATCTTATCAGTTTAGAGTCTAGGCGCTTCATATTTGCTGGTGCACTATTATTAACAGTTGGATGTCTTTCGTGCTGAATATTTTCTCATGGTTGAAATCTTATAAATTTGATTTCTTTTGCGAGTAAATCAGACTCAATTAATGAAGGCAAGGGAGCAACAGCAACAGCAGCAGCCACCGCAATCGCAACACCAACAACAGCAACAGCAGCAAATGCAGATGCAACAAATTTTATTACAAAGGCAGGCTCAGCAACAGCAGCAACACCAGCAGCAGCAACAACAACAGCAGCAGCAGCATCAACAACAGCAGCATCAGCAACAACAACAGCAGCAACAGCAACAGCAGCAGCAGCAACAGCAACAGCAGCAACAACAACAGCAGCAGCAACAACATCAACAGCAGCAGCAGCAGCAAAGGCGTGAGGGTGGTCACCTTCTAAATGGTTCAGCTAATGGAATCGTTGGAAACGATCCTCTCATGAGACAAAATCCCGGTACTGCCAATGCTCTGGCAACAAAGATGTACGAAGAGAAATTAAAGCTCCCCGTTCAGAGGGATTCCTTGGACGATGCAGCCTTGAAGGTATACATATATTTGGATTGGGAAGAAACCATGGCTCCAACTTCTGTTTCTAATGGTGTGATATTTACTTTCAGCAAAGATTTGGGGATAATGTAGGCCAGCTTCAGGATCCGAACCATGCTTCAATCTTGAAGTCAGCTGCAGCAGCTGGTCAGCAATCTGGGTAATGATGTATATTATATTGATTTTTATCTTGCCTTCTTTCCTACTTTTGCTCTAGAAAGTTTGCAATGCATATGTGTATATCTGCATCGGCTGTTATGTTTTGGTCATGGTGTTACTTGTCGAGGCTTTCTGATCAATAGTGAATATTATGTTACAGGCAAATGTTGCATAGTTCTGCTGGTGGAGTATCTCCCCAAGTTCAAGGAAGAAGCCAGCAATTTCCGGGCTCTGCGCCAGTCAGTATATTATTTACATCTTCGTTTGGAGATTTTTTTGCTAGCTGTGTGTCGACTTATTTATGTGTTCATATGACATACATTGCCAGGACATCAAAACTGAAATAATCCTCAATCCAAGAGCTGCTGGCTCTGAAGGATCGCTGATCGGAATCCCAGGTACGCTCCTTTGTCGATCCTGCTTCCTAGTAGTATTTGTTAATAAAGAACATTATTACACTTGTAATTGTATTGTGGTGTGTAAAGTCGTTTAATGGAAACTAGAAATCCGAAGTCATGAACAGAATTGAAATGGCGAGGCTCCATTTGTGTCTTTCTTGTTCTTGTATATGTTATGATTGAAACTATTCTGCATGGTTTAGGGTCAAATCAAGGCAGTAACAATTTGACGTTGAAAGGATGGCCTTTAACTGTAAGTATATTATGGTTTTGACATGTCTTTGAACACCAATCATTATCTATCCTTCTTTTCTTATATCCTATTCAACTCTCGACAGGGTCTCGACCAGCTTCGTTCTGGGCTTCTCCAGCAGCCAAAGTCATTCATGCCGGGTCCGCAACCACCCTTTCATCAGCTACAGATGCTAACACCTCAGCACCAGCAGCAGCTAATGCTTGCACAGCAGAGTTTGACTTCCCCATCTGCCAATGATGTAGAAAGCAGGAGGTTGAGGATGCTTCTGAATAATCGAAGTATGTCTATGGGTAAAGATGGACTCACTAATTCAGTAGGGGATGTAGTTCCTAACATCGGATCCCCCTTGCAAGCTGGTTGCCCTGTTCTGCCTCGTGCGGACCCTGAGATGTTGATGAAGGTACCTTTTGACTCTTCATTCAGTGGTTTGATTTTCCACTGTTTTGTTTCTTGGGACCATTTCACCGTTTTTTTTGGATTATTGATGTGATTTTGGTTTAATTTGTTCGATAGTTGAAGATTGCACAAATGCAGCAACAGCAGCAGCAACAACAGCAGAACAATAACCAATCTCTACAGCAGCAGCTTCCGCAGCATACTCTCTCTGGTCAGCAGTCTCAGAGTTCAAATCACAATCTCCAAGATAAAATCATGGTTGCTGGCAGTGTTACTGGTGATGGTAGCATGTCGAATTCTTTCCGGGGAAACGAGCAGGTATATCATTTTCCATAGTGTTCCAGATTTGCTTCTTGAATAGATTCCATAGCATGGTTCATATTATTGAATAGATTTGACTGAATATCTTCATATCTTTCCTTGTATTGCTGAAATGATTCATGTATGTATATATATATTCTGCACTGGTCGAGTTGTCAGGTTAACAGTCTCGGATAGCATAATCAAGAATCCTAGCATAATCCTGTCCATTTGGTTCAATACACTAGCATAATCAAGTTCCTAACTTGATCGAATGTATTTATAATTACCTGCGCAAAATTTATGGTTAAGGTTCATTATACGAGTGTTACTATAGTTTAGTTATCTGAAGTTCTGAGTTGATTCCTAACATGGTATATCTCGCAATTCAAGGTCTCTAAAAACCAGGGAAGAAAAAGGAAGCAACCTGTATCATCTTCAGGCCCTGCTAATAGCTCAGGAACTGCAAACACAGCTGGCCCTTCTCCTAGTTCAGCTCCATCGACGCCCTCGACACATACACCTGGTGATGTAATGTCGATGCCTAATATGCCTCACAGTGGTAGCTCTTCAAAGCCTATGATGATGTTTGGATCTGATAACACTGGTACCCTTACTTCACCATCTAATCAGTTGGTGAGAACGGTTACCACTTCCTAGTTTTTGTGAACAGAATTTATGTTCGATTCTGAAAAATTCTCTTATTCTTTGACAGTGGGATGATAAAGATCTTGTTCAAGCTGATATGGATCGCTTTGTGGATGATGTTGAAGACAACGTAGAGTCTTTTTTATCCCATGATGATGCTGACCCCCGGGATGCAGTTGGTCGTTGCATGGATGTCAGCAAAGGTAAGTTCTGTTATCCCTAGATAATTTGCTGATACTTCATTCCTTTCGAGATATTTCTCCTGAATAATCAATTGATTTTCTCTCATTCGTTTGGGTTTCCACACTAATTTGCTGATGAACACTATAAAGAAACGAACTTTTGATGATGCTCGTCTTTTAATCTTACTATGTTCCTGTCCTTTATTATGGTTTGCATAGGGTTTACATTTGCGGAGGTCAACTCTGTTCGAGCTAGTTCAAACAAAGTTGTGTGTTGCCACTTCTCTTCAGACGGGAAGTTACTTGTCAGTGGCGGTCATGACAAAAAGGTAGAGAGTTATGATTGATAATCGATACTCACAATCTAGAGAAGAAGTTATACATAGCATCTAGTCGTGCAGCTTAATTTACAGATGCCGCCTATTGTTATGATATCAAAAGTTACATGTTGATGCAGGCCGTTTTATGGTTCACGGACACTTTGAATTTGAAGCCAAAAACGACACTTGAGGAACACACGTCTCTGATCACCGATGTTCGTTTCAGCCCGAGCATGGCTCGCCTCGCCACATCTTCTTTTGACAAGACTGTCAGAGTCTGGGATGTCGAAAATGTTAGTCTGATGATACACATTATCTACAAAACCTTAGCTGCTATTCTGCTTTAAAGGCCTCTTGTCTCATTTATTGTATCTATAACTGTATTGCAGCCGTCGTATTCTCTGCGGACCTTCACTGGGCATTCGTCTGGTGTCATGTCATTGGACTTCCACCCGAACAAAGACGATCTCATCTGTTCTTGTGATGGTGATGGTGAAATAAGATACTGGAGTATAAACAATGGAAGCTGCACTCGAGTTTTCAAGGTAGGAGACGAAGTAAAAGAAAATGGAACCTCGACTTTAGTCTTCCTTTTGATTAAATCTACTGTTTCCTTTCCGCTCGACTGATGAAGATCATTTCTCTTTTTTCTATTCAGATTTCATTAATGCAACAAGATTTCTTGAATCAGGGTGGAACTGCTCAAGTGAGATTCCAACCCCGACTCGGGAGATACCTTGCAGCGGCTGCTGAAAATGTCGTGTCGATTCTAGATGCAGAGACGCAGGCCTGCCGCCATTCGTTAAAGGTATAGTGTTTCTTCCATCTTTCTCCCTACGTCCCCCAATGAGTGTCGTATTTCAGAACCCTATAGAAAAATGATGCAGAAATTCCCATTTTACCCTCGTCGTCTATGCAAATTCTTAAGCTGTGGTATCCTATGCAATACTGGAGGGCAAAAAGATTCGATTTACCGACGTTCTTTCTTGATCTGTTTACAGGGTCACACGAAACCTATCCATTCCGTGTGCTGGGATCCTTCGGGAGAGCTCCTGGCATCCGTGAGCGAGGATTCGGTTCGTGTGTGGACGTTGAGATCTGGAAGCGAAGGCGAGTGTTTGCACGAGCTCAGTTGCAACGGCAACAAATTCCACTCTTGTGTTTTCCACCCGACCTACTCTTCCTTGCTCGTCATCGGTTGTTATCAGGTAATCAACTCTTCTCCCTCTCTCTCTCTTGTTTGTCGTGTAATTATGATTTGACCGGAGTCGTGTAATGCCAGTCACTAGAGCTATGGAACATGACGGAGAACAAGACCATGACGTTATCTGCGCACGAGGGGTTGATTGCGTCGTTGGCTGTGTCGACGGTGGCTGGCGTGGTGGCGTCGGCCAGCCACGACAAGATCGTGAAGCTGTGGAAATGATTAGGATGGTGTATTTTGTGTTGGGGAATTGTAATAGTTGTGTTTCTTGGTAGGTTTTGATGGGAACTTGTAGATTTAGGAACTAACTCTTGCTACTGCTACTGCTACTGTTGTGGGATCAGTTGCTTAACTCTCTCTCTCTCTCTCTCTACACAGTTACTAAGAATGCATGAATTTCTATCCTCTATTTTCCTAAGGTTTTTGTGTTTGTTTTCTTTTATTTAAATCCAATCAATTTCTCAAAAATATTGGAAGGTAAAGATAAGCTTGTTTCAAATGCAGAAAATTTGCAAGTTTGTTGGTTACCATTAGCGGTGCACAATCATAATCACAATCACAGTACCTTGGCAAAGTTCGTGAATTATGAAAAAATGTTGAAAGTTGTTGATGTTTAAAGCGGAATGCTAGGCAAAGTTTGTGTATTTATATGTATTTTTGCCTTTTACTTTTGATTGTTTACAAGGGTATTCTGAATTTCTGTTGTTTTTAATTAATTAATTATTTTTTAATTTCTATTTCAAAAAATATCTGCAGAAGCGAAGTCTGCTAAGAGAGCGTTTAAAGCTGTCAGACAAAAAAAAAAAAGAAACAGTTTTGATTAGTAGTGTGTTATGTACAGTTTTGATTAGTAGTGTGTTATATATATTGATTACAGTGAGAAATGATATGCTACTCACTTCCGGTGGACACCTTCGTGGCACCTCGTCGTTTTATTACGTTTGCATTGCTTTTTTTTAATTTTAATTTTTATTATATATTCTAGTATCTTATAAATTAATTTACAAATCATAAAATCTAAAAACTACATAAAAATCAAAGCTCGATTTATTTTATTACTCATTTTTTGAAGTTAAAAATAAAAAAAACAAATTGAACATTGATTTTTTAGATTTTATGATTTATAAATTAATTTCTAAGATTCTAGAATATATAATAAAAATTAAAATTAAAAAAAAGCAATGCAAACGTGATAAAACGACGAGGCCGAAGTGCCCACCGGGAGGTGAGTAGCATATCATTTATCTGATTACAGTATAATATATTTTTAAATTTTTTAAAAATAAAATAAAAATCCAAACGTATTATTTTAATAGATAATTAAGTTTACTAAATTAGTAGACCTTAATCGACCCGATTAACACACCTTAGTACTATCAGTAATTGAGCTAAATATTTTTTAGTTAGAGACATGTCCCATTATGAATGAGACAATCTAAAACAAAACTTATCTTATTATAAACAGGACGGAATGAGTATTTCATTAGAATGAAACATACCCCCGAGAAAACTCGGGATATAGTCGCACAACATAGTACAATACAAAATAAAACAAAACGGAGATAGGAGGAATCACAATACACCAAAAGATAAGATCACGACACTGATTATTAGCTAATAAAACGAACAGAATCGTCGTACAAAACCAGAAGTAGTGTATAATCAGCAGGCTACGATTGGCAGGACACTAGATGGAGTCAACTACAAGGAGTAATGCAGCAAACACAAAACAAGTCTGATATGATGTATGAGTTATTTCATTTGCTAACACACACGTGGATGGAGTAGTATATAATTCTAGGATGTGATGCTTGAGTCGAGAGAGGTAGTAGAGGCTTCTTGAGGTTTGAATCTCCAGTCATCAAGCTCGAAGCGCTGATTTCCGTTATGAAACACCGTTGCTTGGACGGTCTTGACAGCACCCGGATTGGGAAGGACTTCCTTAACCGTAAAGGTATATAGGAAGGTCCTGTTCCGCAACGCAGCCACCACTTTGACCAGTTTGTCGAACACGTACTCTTCGCCATGCCTCTGCAGTAGGGTAAGATTAAGATTCATCTTAGTGGTTTCAATTCAAGAGTAAAATTCAGACTAGCTAGCTAGTTAGTTCATCACAATCACAATCACAATCACAATCACAATCACAATCACAGCACCTTGGCCCGAGCATTGATTTTTCGGATAACGAATTCAATATGGTCCTCCGCCATCTCAGAGAGTGCCTCACTATTCTTCACAGCCTCCATAGAGTATGGTACGAATGGAGACGGGTTTAAGAGAGCGAAAGGGTTGCAATCCACATCATAACCCTGCAAAAATCCAGAATTAACATAAGATTAATCAAACATTTAGCAACAGAATCAATCAATCATCCAACAGTAGAACTAACTAACTGGTAGAATACCTAAATTTCTGATAAATCTGCAAATTGTGATAGGAGGATTGATGGATGAACATCATTTTTGGATAATGGACTCAGACAACAATCAACAATCGGCAGATTTACAAAAGGAACAAACAATTAAAGTAAAATTCTTCTAAAATTGAACGACAACCCCAAGCAAGTTAATCGAAAGCAGGAAAGATCTAGTAAGTAAGTAATTAGGAAAAACAAAACCTAGGAATTGAATTGAAAACCACAAAACAGAAAACAACAAATAAGCTAGTAGGAATTGAAAAGAAATCCCAAAACAAAATAGAAACGAAACGAAGAGATTACGATTACCAACTCACCCTGCTCTCTCGAACTTGTTGTATGAATCTCTTAATAACCTCGTATTCCTTTGCACCGGGAGGGTAATCATTAAAGTAATAGTCTTGTTCGAATCGGAAATAGATTTCAATTAAATGGTATTGCGGGCTTTTCTCCACAGATCTCCACACTGGTGGCCATACCCCTTCCTCCTCCATCATCGCAAACGGTGGCGGTGGCTATGGCCATATATCTTCCTTATCTTCCTCTTCCTCTTCCTCCGACGACAAAGACGACCATGAATCCTCCTCCGACCGTGATTCCGATGGATGACACATTACTACGATTTAGCCTAATTCTTCTTCTCCTTCTATCAAGACAGACAGGAACACTTTCTCTGTTAGGGCAACCTTACTTTTATAAGACCTCGTCCCCGAACTCTTTTCTTTTTATTATTTATTTATTCATTTATTTGTATTTCTTTTCTTTTCTTTTTCTTTTTTTTTTTTCCTTATTTATTTTATTTTATTAGTACTACTTCGTAAGTATCTTAATACTAGTATTAGTTAAGATTAAGTTTCTTTTCTTTTTTAAAATAAAATAATTTATACTTAAAACCTAGGCATCCGTCGTCTGTCTGTCTGTCTTCGACTCCTAGGCCTTATATTTGTCTTATTTATTTATTTGTAGGGCTGCAAACGAGTAGAGCTACTCAAGACATACTCGGTGCTCGATTCAGTAAAAGCTCGTTCGAATTCGAATTCGTTAATAAACAAGCCGAGCTCGAGCCCGAATTCAAACTCGTTTAATTTAACGAGCCGAGCTCGAGCTCTAGGGTGTTCGACTCGTATGTTAATCGAGCCTGTTCACGAGCATGTTCGCGAACTCTTAATCGAACCTCTAATCGAGCCTGTAAACGAGCTTTAACATTTAGGTGTAAAATTAATTTCAAATCATAACCAAAGCTAACTAGGCACTACACCACAATTATTATTAGAAAATATAAACTTATAACATTAATATATATCGATAATTATCATCAATTCATTTATTATATTGTATATTTATTTATTATTTTATAGTATTAAATAATTTTAATTTTCGTTTGATTAATTTTATTTTAATTTATGTTTATTCGGAATGTTAAAAGACAATATTGTAAATCATGTCTTTTAAATGAGCTTAAAATAGAGATCGAGCTCGAATTAAAATTCGAGCTTTTCACGAGCCGGATTCAAGCTCAAATCCGAACCGAACTCGAGCCGAACCATTTATTGAATATTTAGCGAGCCAAACTCGAGCTGAATTCGAACTCAAAATTTTTACCACGAGCCAAACTCGAGCACAAATTTAAAGCTCGAATTGAACTCGAACCCGAGCCCAAACTTGTATAATATTAAACGAGCCGAACCAGAGCCTGCCAATACTCGGCTCGGCTCGGCTCGTTTGCAGCCCTATTTATTTGTATTTCTATTCTTTTTTTTTCTTTTTTTCTTTTTTTAAATTTCCACTTAAATTTAATTTTGACCCTTACAAAGCCAAAAACAATTATACCACCCGATCTAGACCCCTAAAGTATGTTATAGTTTTGGATTCAAAATTGGCTCGTCTTAGAACGGATCATGTCCGTTTCACACCATCAAATATTCAAATATATAAGATACGGGTCCGGTTCGAGTAATTACCGAATTACTTAAATAGCCGGAAATACCAAATTAATTTCTGATTCTTTCTCTCATTCTCTTCCCTAAAGACAAATTCTCATAAAGACTTCCCTTAATTGCATATGGGTTGTCCTAAGAAGTCAATAGGTCTAAACTCCCATTAAGATAAATATTATCCACTATAGGTCATGATAATGTGCATATAGGTTACCATTAGTGGTGCTCAGATGGATAGATTCGAGTTCGAATTTTTTATTGTAGTTTTAAACAGAAGAAAGAATTTTTAATGAAAAAGGAAAAAAAAATAGGCAGATGAATAAAAGAAAACAACGAGTAATAAAAATATATTATAACCTTCACAAGATAAAAATATTCATTCTTCCCATAATTTTCGTAAAAGGAACAATTATCGGGATTAAAAGTGCCAATCATTCTGAATAAAAATGACAATCTCTGTGATGTTTTAAAAGTATCAATTGTTATGAATAAAAGTATCAATTAGATCCAGCGCAAATTCTTATAAATAAAAGTATCAATTAAAATCCGACCGCATCATGGGACTGGGCTGACAGGAGTGTACCACATTTTGATTTACCCACGATCTTGTGCATTTAGGTTAAGCATTATGGGTGTCCCCAAAAAACTAAATTATATTACACTGTAGAATGCATCCAAAAAAAAAAAAAATCTCCAATAAAGACTTCCTTAAATTGCATATAGGTTGTCCTAAGAAGTAAATAGGTCTAAACTCCCATTAAGGTAAATATTATCCACTATAGGTCATGATAATGTGCATATAGGTTACGATTAGTGGTGTTCAGATAGACTTATTATATTGATTAAACTAACTTAATTAATCAAATTTACCAACTCGACATTAATTAACCTCTCTGCACGTATCCCGATATAATTTGAATTGCAAAATTTTAAATTAGTATTTTAACGTGATTGTATGTTGTCGACTTCTACGATCTTAATACCGAATTAAAAGTGTCGATTCGATCTTTCATTTAAGATCAATTATCAGTATATTTGTAAAAGATCTATAATGCTCTAATTTTATATATATAAAAAAATAAAATATGACTAAAATATTAAACCCTACATTTTATCTTTAATTAAACATCGGCCTAAGTTTCTAATTTTTTTTAATTATTATTATGTATCGATGACTATAATTGTCAGATTTGTGTAACAAAAAATTACTATAAATTTAAGGGAAAAGTAGCAAATAAGCCCTCAAGGTTGACACCCCTAACGCGTATTCCACCCCAACGTATCGTTCGGGGCATATACAACCCTAACGTATTGTAATTCGTGCGGATCCAATCAATCCCTCAGCAGCTGTTTCATCAAGAACAATTTCTTTCCCTGCTCGAATCTGCCGCTCGCCGACCAAGAAATTGTTTCCCGGTGAACAAGAATCAGCCACTGGAAGCTCAAGGACGCCGGAGAAGAAGCTGCAGATTCTGGTGGTCGGCGGCGGGAATGGTGGGGGCTAGTTTCTGCGTTGGCAGCGAAAAGAATGGGTTTGATGTTTTGGTTTTGGAGAAGGATTTGAGCTCCATTAGAGATGAGGTATAGGGGTCCGATTTAGATACAGAGTAATGCTTTGGCAGCTTTAGAGGCCATTGACAGGGGTGTTGCTGAAGAGGTTTTGAATACTAGCTGCATCACCGGCAGCGATCGGATCAACGGCTTGGTTGATGGGATTTCCTGGCAATTGGTGAGATTTTTTATTTATTTATTTTATTTTCAGTCTTTCAATTCTTTAAGAGAAGGGCGAATGTGATGCAGAAGATAGCGGCGTTAACAAGCGTGTTAGATGGGGGGTCTATTTGCACGAATTACAATACGTTAGGGTTGTATATGCCCCGAATAATACGTTAGGGTGGAATACGCGTTAGGGGTGTCAACCTTGAGGGCTTATTTGCTACTTTTCCCTAAATTTAATTTATGACATTTGACAATTAATAACCTTTGTATAAAAGGTAGCTTATACTCTAGTTTGTACTTAGTTTTCACTAATAATGAAATCAAAAAATATCTTTTTTCTTCAGTTTTAACATGGTATCAATCGCCAGAGGTTAGATCTAGATCTAGATCTAGGGTTTTCCGTTTTTGTTTTTGCGGCGTTTCTATTGCCAAAGATTTCGTCGGCATTTCTATCGCTGCACATGTTTTTCTGTTGTTTTGCTGCTACTTTCTGCTGTGTTTCTTCTTCATCCATGGAGTCTCGATCCAACTCTGCTTCCCCGGCCATTCTTCCGCAATTCCATCTAATCATCCTCAAGCTCGATCGGCACAATTATGCGTTCTGGCGTGCGCAGGTGCTTCCTACAATCCGTGCTCTGCTTTTGACGAATTCATCTCCCCCACTGCTATGCCGCCATCTCCATTCCTACCATCTCAATCTGGAGCTCAGCCTCGTGCGAATCCAGATTATTCAATTTGGATCCGGCGCGATCAGTTTCTCCTCAGTTGGATGCTGGCTTCCATTGGTGATTCTATGCTCGGGAACGTCGTTCGTTGTACCTCAGCTTGTGATGTATGGCTCACACTTGAGCACTTGTTCTTCTCTCAATCCAAAGCACGAATGATGCAGTTGCGCATGGCGCTTCAGACAACTCGGAAAGGATCGCTCTCGATCGAAGACTATTTTCTCAAAATGAGGAGCATCGCCGATCAACTCTCTGCAATTGGACGAATGGTGACCGAAGAGGATCTGCATATGTACATCCTAGCTGGTTTTGGTGTTGAGTGTGAAGCATTGGTAGTCAACTTCATGCAGCGCAACGATTCTCCTTCGCTGCAGGAGATGCAGAATGCTTTCCAAAACTATGAGCTGCGTATTTCGCAGCAGCTCTCTCAGTACTCTGTTCTGGATCCTAGTGCTAATGCTGCGTTTTATGGAGGTGTTAGGGGTGCGATTGGTCATGGATCTGGTTCAGCTCGTGGCAGTTTTAAGAATTCGAGCTTTAAGAATCTTATGTGCCAACTATGTGGCAAGGCTGGACATGTTGCCTTGAAATGCTTCAAGCGCTTTGATGTTCATGTCACTGGACCTAATGATTATATTTCTTCTCCACAAGGATTGGTTGCAGATTGTGTTCCACAGGAAGGAGAGGGAGCTGATCAAGTATGGTACATGGACAGTGGAGCTACTAATCACATCACAAATGAGCTTGCTAATCTCTCCATCAGCTCTGACTACCATGGATCTGAAGCTGTCATGATTGGAAATGGTAACCATCTTCCTATATCCTCTATTGGTTCTTCCTCTATTCATCTACCATCATCTGCTTCTAGATCTTCCTTGTCCTTGTTGCTCAATAATATTCTTTATGTTCCTGATATTGCTAAAAACTTGCTTAGCATATCTCAATTTACCCTAGACAACAATGTTCTAATAGAGTTTCATCATGACTGTTGTTATGTTAAGGACATGGTCACTCACAAGATCCTGCTGAAGGGACCACTTGTTAATGGCTTGTACCAATTGGATCTTTCCAAGATTTCTCTCAAGACTGCAGCACTTGGTTCCAGCTTGAAGCCTTCTGTTGTTTCTTCCAATCTTTCACATGTATATGTTTTTCCTTATAATAGGCCCCATCAAACTTCTGCCATGTTGTTGGCTTCACCTAGTTATAGCTCTGTTAATTCTAGATATAATAATGATGTAACCACAGCATTGCTTGCTATCAAATCTGATATGAATCTGTTACATCAAGTTCTTAGACATCCAAACCATACTACTTTGTCAAAAATATGTTCTCTACTTCAAGTACCTTTCTCTGTTAGTGGTTTACATTTCTGTGATGCTTGTAAAACGGGTAAGATGCATCAGTTTCCTCATATATCTAAGCCAACCAAATTTTCTAAACCTTTTAACTTAATTCATACTGATTTGTGGGGGCAGACCAGCTCTCCATCATCTCATGGTTTTAGATATTACATCCATTTTGTAGATGATTTTACTCGGTACACTTGGATATGCCCTTTTACTCTTAAATCTGAGGCTTGTCAAACTGTTAAACACTTCATCACTCTAGTACAAACACAATTTTCTACCACTATTAAAGCTATTCAATCTGACTGGGAGGGGGGGGGGGGGGGTGAGTTTAGACCATTGGTTCCTTTTCTTCAATCCCTTGGTATTCATTTTTAACATTCTTGCCCATATGTGCATCCTCGGAATGGGAAAGCTGAGCGAAAACACCAACACATACAAGATATGGGACTCACATTACTTGGTCAAGCATCCTTACCTTTCTCTTTTTGGTGGGAGGCTTTCCATACTTCAATATACTTAATCAATAGGCTTCCCTCACCTACTCTCAATGGCAAATCTCATTTCTTTCTACTCTACAATCATCTTCCAGATTATAACTTCTTGAAAGTATTTGGGTGTGCTTGTTTTCCTTTCCTTAAGCCCTACAATAAGTCCAAACTTCAATTCAGATCTTCTAAGTGCTTGTTTCTTGGGTATAGTAGCTCACATAAAGGCTACAAGTGCCTTCACCCATCAGGCCGACTCTATATCACTGACACTGTGCACTTTAACCAACATGAATTTCCTTACCAGACTTTGTTCTCTTCTCATTCTTCTAGTTCTTCTTCTTCTTCTCATACCACTACCTTACCATCTCTTTCTACCATTTCTTTTTCTCCTCAGCTCCCTCATATTGAACATCCAGTCTCTTCACCCTCTTCATCTAGTTCATCATCATCATCTCCCTCTCATTCTTCATCACCATCTTCTCCTAGTCATAAATCTTCATCTCCCTCAGCTTTTACTTCATCTGCTTCTTCCTCCAGCCCCAATCCTCCTCCCATTACAAATACTCACCCTATGGTTACCAGGGCCAAGCATGGCATCTTCAAACCAAAACATTTTGTTGCCATGGTTGTACCTTTACATGAGGTACCTTAGAATATAGCAGCTGCTCTTCAGTCTTCTAAGTGGAAAGAAGCAATGAGGTCTGAATATCAGGCTTTGATTGGCAATCAGACTTGGGATTTGGTCCCATATACAACTGATATGAAAGTAATATCTAATAAATGGATCTTCAAAGTCAAAACTCATGTTGATGGTACATTGGCCAGAATAAAAGTAAGGTTAGTAGCACGAGGTTTTGAGTAGTTTGCTGGGATTGATTTTCTTGAGACGTTTAGTCCTGTTGTCAAGGCCTCTACTATAAGGTTCATGTTCTCTTTGGCTGCTACTAAGTGTTGGAATGTACAACAACTTGACATAAACAATGCATTTCTTAATGGTGAGTTGGAGGATACCATTTTCATGTCACAGCCCACAGGGTTTGAGGATAAACGCTTTCCAGATGCTGTATGCAAGCTAAAGAAATCTCTTTATGGGTTAAAACAGGCACCTCGAGCCTGGTATGATACCTTAAAGGGCGTTCTAACAGATCTGGGCTTTAGAAGGTGCACCTCTAATTTTTCCTTGTTCTTTAAAAATTCTTCTTCTAGTCTATTGTTAGTGCTGGTATATGTTGACGATATATTGATAACTGGAGATGATTTTGTGGAAGTTTTGCACATTATAGACTTGTTGAAAACCAAGTTCAAGCTGAAACATCTAGGGAATGTGAACTATTTCTTAGGAGTTGAGGTGAAATCTGTGGAGGATGGCTTTGTACTTAGCCAGCAGAAATATCTTGCTGATCTCCTCCAGAAAACTGGCATGACTGATTGCCATCCTTGTAACACTCCAATGGCTGTTAACAACAAGTTATCCAAATATTCTAGAGAATTGCTGTGGTTATGTCTGATCTGTTGTGGCTTCACTATCTTTGTAAAGAACTTAGGGTGGTTACGTCTACACCTCATCAACTATGGTGTGATAACACCAGTGCAGTGGCACTCGTCTCAAATCCAGTGTTCCACGCCTGTACCAAGCATATTGAGGTTGACATGCACTTCTTTAGGGAGAAGGTATCATCAAGATTCCTTGATGTTGGACATGTAGCAGGGACGGAGCAAGTTGCTGACATATTTACTAAGCCATTAAGTGCAGGAAGGTTTAGAGAGCTGTGTGAAAGGTTAGTGTTTGCATGATAGTGAGCAGTCAACATAGCCAATCTTTCAGTTTGCATGGATGTTGGGTGTAGTGAGTAACTAGAGTGATGAGTCAACAAAAGTAGTTAGCAAGCACGTGAGTAGCTCGTGTTGTAGTTAGGCAGTTAATAACCTTTGTATAAAAGGTAGCTTATATTCTAGTTTGTACTTAGTTTTCACTAATAATGAAATTAGAAAATATCTTTTTTCTTCAGTTTTAACATTCGACGATCTCCAAAATGCAATTTTTCTTCGTATTTCTTCCTACAAAATTAACAAAAACAAGACCAAGCATCATATCTTCGAATATAAGAAAATCACATTTAAACACTAAACTTGATCACAATTTTTCCATTAAAAATAAGACTTTAAGCACACAAAACACGTAGGAAATCCGTATTTATCAGAGGACAAAAAATGTTCATCCAAATTTTCGTCAATTTTCTCCCTTAGTTTTTGTTTCTGTTCTGATTAATCTTCTTATCTTCTTTTTTTCATTCTGGATCTTCAAGTTTTTTCATGTTCTGACCAGTTTCTGGCATGCCGCCGCCTCTGACGGCGGCGCCGCCCCCCTATGGCGATGGCAAATTTCCCGGAGATGGGGAAACGCCTCACGTACCCACCTGCCCGAACCATTTCTCATCTCTATCCAAATGCCCCGATCCTTTTTTCAAAGTCGGGCGCGCCGTCAAATGGCTTCGTCACCACCGTCACTTCTTCTCCGCCCAGATCTGCAATTTCCGCGGTGGTTGCTCGCCGTTCAGTCGCCACCGTATCAAACATCTCTGAACAGCTTCGTCTTCTTCATCCGCTACTTGTCATGGCGTGGAGATCTTCCCATGCGGCCAGCCGAGCCGTCCATTCAGTCTGCTCCTCTCATTCGTCACCTGCGTCGTTCCTCTCCTCCTCTACCAGATTTGCATGTTGCCGCATCCTTCTCTATCACTCGTGCCCCTCCCTGCGACCATTGTCTGTGTTCTCAACTCGTACACAGACATGCCGTCGTCGGGTTCTCAGCTGTGCGGCTCGCCTTCTTCTCCATTGAAATTTGCGGTGCCCAACTCAGAATCGGGCCTCATTTCGGGCCTATCCCCCAGTCACCCGCCCAACCTACCCCTCTCTTGTGCAGGGGCCCGCCTGCTAAGCACATCTGGCCCACCTCCCTATTCCACCCAGCACACCCTTCCCTCTTCCAGCCCTTTGCGGTCCATCAAGCTCAATCCCCACCAAACTTCTCCCAGCAGCCCAGAAATCCTCACCCAACCCAACACCATGATAACCTAACCCATTTCCACCCCAATTCCACATCCACAACCAGCTTCATTTTTCAACACACCCATTCCCACCATTATTTCGTCCAACCAACAGCCCCTAACCACCATTATCACCAATTCCATCATGTTTTTTTCTACCTCATCACCCTCCATCAAAGACATTATCCCTCCCACTTCCAACTCCCCCACCGACAACAACTCCCAACACACTGTTTCCGCCCAAAACCCTTCATCCTCAACAAATCCCCCTCCTAAAAATCCATTGACTGTAACCACCTCCCCTCCAAAAAATCCTAATGTCACTGAAAAAATTCCTACTTTCGCCACCATCCTCCAAAAACCTAAAAACGCCCTCTTCTTTTTAATGAAGCACCACTACTCAAAAAATTGGGCACCATTTCTACCCATGAGGGAAAACCAATGATCTCATTTTCTAAGTCTGACATTACCTCTCTTGTAGGAAAATTGGAGCTTGCTTTGGTGGACAAATTTTCCCAAGTCATCCTCTCTTCGACTCAAATCGCTAAGGCCCTTGGAAACATCAAGCTCCTAGGTAATCTCACTTGGCGATTTTTAAACTCTAGGCATATCCTCATTACATTCACGGACAAGCATGATTATGTAACTTTGATGTCTAGCATGGCTACGAAGCCCATTTGGTATGTCAATGGCCACCCTATGCGTTTGTTTAAGTGGACCCTCACTTTTGATGTGTCTCATGAGACTCCGGTGGTACCGGTTTGGTGTCGTTTGCTTGGACTGTCTGTTCATCTCTTTGATATGCATGCTTTACATTATGTTGCTTCTCTGATTGGGACTCCGGTCCAAGTGGATCATGCCACGATCACACATGCATGTCTCTCTTTTGCTCGTGTCTGTGTTGAGATTGATTTGACTACTAACATCCCTAGGGAGATTATTCTGAACATTGATGGTATTTTTTGAGTTAAAAAATTATTTTTGACAAGCTGCCTGATTATTGTTCGGGTTGTCGTCATGTGGGGCATTCTGTAGAGAACTGTTACACCACCAATGGTGTTGCGAGACCTCCTAGGAAATTCCCCTCCACTTCGGGTCCCAAACCCAAGCAATCTTCTCAACCCCCCCCCTCCCCCCCCGTCCTCGTGTGGTCCTTGCCACCAAGGCACCCTCATCTATCCCCACTGTTCCCTCCGACTCTGCCGCTAATGATCCCCCCTCATCACACCTCTCTACTCCACCCTCTGCACCTCCCTCCACCTCACATCCTACTACTTTAGCCGCTACACCCACCACTCACATCATCCCGGAACCCCAACTCCACCCTCTACCTAAAGCAATACACAATAAACGGCGTCAGCACTGTTGTGAGAAGTGTGCTTTAGGGACTAATCCTGTCTCTGATGACGAGGCGACCTCTTCTTCTCGCTTCTCCTCTCATGATAGATCTCTTGCTTGTCAGAACAGATTCAAGGCCCTAGCTTCGGACGGTGTGGATGATCATGCACACGCTGAGTCCGATCAGTGTGATGGGAACCACACCATCAATTATAATGATTCCTTCTGGCGTGATAAGCTAGAGGACGGTGAGATTGGCTTCCGATACTCGATGGAGAGAGTTTCCTCCATCTCTCTCATCATCTGATGATGTATGTGAACTTCTGTTGGAACGTTTGAGGATCAACAGTCAGTCCACCCTCCGACGGCTCCATTCTTTAGTTCTGGCACACAAGTTGTCCTTTGTCGCCATTTCTGAACCCATGAAAAATAATACTAACTTTGTCAAAATATGTCACAAAATCGGTCTCCCAAAGGGATTTGCGAATTGCAATAACAAAATCTGGTTCTTCTGCGAGGCTCACTTTCAAATCGAAATCATCTGGGATACCTCCCAACTTCTTCACCAGAGGATCTCCGATAGTTTGTTGTTAGCCAAGCCTCTTCTTCTTACCGCTGTGTATACCTCGTGTGATCGTTCTCGGAGACTCGAGCTCTGGGACGATTTGATATCCTTGGATTGTGGGAGGTGGTTTCAACACCCTCATTCACTACCACGACCGGGAAGACAGCTCCATCGATCGCCATAATGAGATGATGGATTTTGATGATGCCATTGCGGACTGCCATCTCCTTGATGCGGGCTTTGATGGGCCCAGATTCACCTGGGAGCGATCTGGCCTCTGTGAGCGCCTCTACCAGATCCTCTTTAGTGACTCCTGGTCGTCTTCCTTTGCTATCACTAGGATCACCCACCTTCCTAAAACCAGGGATTCTGATCATGGCCCCCTTCTCATCTGGTGCTCTTTCACCTCCGAAATTTCCAAATCCTCATTCCGCTTTCAGAACATGTGGGTCAAACATCACACCTTCCTCGAGGGTGTGTCTCAGGTCTGGGCTTCTCATACGGGTTTCTCCGGCATGCTGAACCTTCAGTTTAAGCTTGCTAGGGTGAAGAGACACCTCAAAACTTGGAACTGGAATGTCTTTGGGCACATCTCTGAGCGTGTTAAGGCTGCGGAAGAGGCTCTTTCTGCTCTTCAAGATGCTTTCAACAGTGATCCGTCCCCCCGAAAACAGAGTAACATTCATGAAAGCTTCGGTTGAATACACTCTTCATGCCAACATGGAAGAAGACTTCTGGAAACAGAAGGCTGCTCTTCGATGGGTCACAGAGGGTGAACGAAACATCAAGTTTTTTCAGGATGGGTAAAGCAGAAGAGATGCAAATTGAGGATTCACTCGATTTCTGAGGGCGATGAGCTCCTCTCTTCTGATGCCCAAATTCGTGATTCTGTTGTTTCCTTTTTTTGCAACCTTTTCACCTCCGACCTTCAGAATCTTTAGGAACCAGATCTCAGCCACATCTACACCATTCCTGATCTCGATGCGAATGAGGCGCTTTGTTAGAGGCCCACACCTCTGGAGATCAAAAATATTAGGGTTGTCGAAACGGTACCGGTACTTTGGGAAAACTAGTACCGTACCGGTACCGAACCGGGTACCGAGTACCGGGTACCGATTTTTCGGTACTCGGTACGGTACTCAGGTACTAGATATTTTATTATTTTCGGTACCGGGAATACCCGTACCGTACCGAGTACCGACCCGGGTACCGAAATTAATATATAAATTAATTAAATATTATATTTTATTTCTATTTTCTAAAATTGAATAAAATACCTAAACTAAGTAAAATTAAATAATATTTTATTTCTATTTTCTTAAATTGGATTTCGTAATATCTAAACTAAGTAAAATTAAATAATATTTTATTTTATTTCTATTTTGAATTGTGAATTTAGATTGTTGATTTGTGATTGTGTTTTGTTAGTTTATAATAATTTAGATTATTATTGATATTGAAAGTTTGAATTTGTATTTTTTTTGTTGAACACCATAAGAAATTAAAAAAAAAAAGTAAGATTTTTTTTTTAATTTTCGGTAATTTATTCGGTAATTCGGGAATACCCGTACCAAACCGTTCGGTACCCGAGTACCCGAATTAATAATTCGGTACAGGTACCGGTACCCAGAAATTTGGGTATTTCGGTACCAGGGTACCAAATTTTCGGTACGGGAGTACCGGTACCGTACCGATCGACACCCCTAAAAAATGCCATGTTCGGGATTTCCAAAGACAGTGTGTCTGGGCCTTATGGATTCACTTCCCTTTTGTTCTAGGCTTGTTGGAATACTGTTAGGCAGGATGTGGAGAGTGCGGTGTGATATTTCTTCGACGGCAGCCCGATGCCCGGAAGTTTCACCGCTACCACCATCGTTTTCCTTCCCAAATGTGAGGCCCCTACCTCTTAGACTGATTACCGCCCCATCAGCCTCTGCAACGTCACTAACAAAATCGTCTCCAAGATCCTCACTTCCCGTTTTGCTCCCATCCTGCTGCATCTCATTGCCCCCAATCAGAGCGGCTTCGTCAAAGGTCGCCTCATCAGCGACAACGTCTTGCTTGCTCAAGAGATGATAAGGGATCTGTCCTTTTCTCATCCCAGCCCAATGTTGCCATCAAGCTTGACTTGACGAAGGCATATGACAAAGTGCACTGGCCTTTTCTCTATCTCGTCCTTCGACGCATGGGATTCTCTGAGCGTTGGATCAGCATGATCAGACGGTGCACCGAGCACTGCTGGTTCTCGGTGTTGATCAATGGCTCACCCACCGGTTTCTTCCCCTCCTCTCATGGTTTGCTCCAGGGGGACCCTCTTTCTCCATCCCTCTTTGTGCTTACTGCTGATTACCTGCCTAGAGCTCTTAACTCTCTCATGACCCCTCAGAGACAGCTGCGCTTCAGCACCAACAAGACATGTCTCCCTCTCACTGATCTGGCTTATGCCGATGATGTTCTCATCTTCACCCAATCTCACCCCGACACCCTTGCGTGCATCATGTCCCTTCTTCGACATTACGAGGTTGTCTCGGGTTAATTCGTTAACCTCCGAAAGAACAACTTCTTCATTGCCCTCAAGCATGAGGAAGAGTGGGGGAAACTGATTCATCTCTCCACGGGCTTTCAGCAAGGTTTCCTTCCCTTCTTCTATCTGGGGATCCCCATTTATAGGGGCCACATGAAGACCGACCTCTTCATTAACCTCATACAGAGAATAAGCGCGTGTCCACAGCTGGTCCCACCGACATCTCAATTTTGGTGGGAGATTGGCTCTTGTCAAGAGCATGCTTAGCACAGTCCCCTTGCACTATCTGCAGGTCATGGAACTAACTAAGAAAGCCCTCCGCATGCTGGAGCAGGTCATGGCCTGTTTTCTCTGGAACTCTACTGAGACCTCCAGGAAGGCTCACTGGATCGCTTGGAAAAAGATCTGCCACCCGGTTGAAGAAGGTGGGCTGGGGCTTTGCCGTCTTCGCGATTTGGTCTTGGCCTTTAGCTTCAAGCTATGGTGGAGGTTTCGTGCTCAGGTTTCTATCTGGGCTCAGTTCCTTTTATCCAAGTACGGTCACCTGATTTCCCTGGCCACAGGCCTCTCCATTCCTATCATAGTGCTACTTGGCGGCGCCTCTGCAGAGAGGGGGTTGTTGCCCAGCAGTACATTCGTTAGATCCTAGGGTCTGGGCGGGTTAGTTTTTGGCATGATGTTTGGTATGGGGATGCCCCTTTGTCTGACTTGTATTCTGATATGCATCTTGCTAACGTGCCTGCTTCTCATTTTCATCATCATCATTCTTGGCATGTTTATGCATTACATACATATACACATGATTTTCATATTGCCAAGGAACTTGTTGATTCCTTGAGTCGAATGCCGATCTTATGGGGAGAGCGGGCCGTCATGCGGTGGAATTTGACCCCCCATAGTGAGTTTTCATTATCTTCTGCATGGGAGGAGGTTCGGCAGAGGTCCCTTCGCCAACCTCTTCTTCGTGCCTTATGGAATGATTGCCTCACGCCAAATATTTCCTTCTTTTTGTGGTGCCTCTTACACCATCGTATCCCGGTGGGTACCTTTGTCCAATCACGGGGTACTCGTATTGCTTTCAAGTGTCCTTGTTGTCCTCAGTCCCCCCACATCGAGTCTTTCTCCCACCTCTCTTGGGGGATATTGTGAAGGAAGTTTGGATGAACTTTGCACGCTGGTTTCACATCATACCACCACTCACCATATATATCGCACACGCACTCTCCTTTTGGAGAAATTGCACACCACACACTCCACACACTACACAACCGCACATTACCTTTCTGGTTCTCTGCCTTATATTATGGTTTATCTGGACGGAAAGGAACAACCACAAACACTGTGGAATTCTTTTCCTCGCTTCTCACATTGTTGCGCAGGTGATCCAGCATCTATGGATCTTGGTTATGGCCAAGAAGCTTGCCCCCTCACAGTGGAGCGACTGCTCTCTGCATGTCGATTTTATGCCACCTTCTGCCCCTGTGAGGCGGCCACTCTGGTCGATGCCAGTTCTATGGCGCCCACCACCAGCCCTCTGGGTGAAGCTGAGCATGGATGGTTCATTCGACAGAGGACAGATGAGAGCTGCCGGTAGAGGTTTGGTTCGTGACCACCGGGCTGCGCTCTTGTCTGCCTTTAGCATGCTGCTTCAGGCAGCCTCGAGCTTTGATGTTGAGCTCCAGGCCGTCTACCACGACATTTTTATTGCCTCCTAGCTTTCCTCGCATGTGTGGATTGAGCTCGACACTGCTGTCGTCGTGGCCTTGCTCACCTCTGATCGCCATGGATCCGGGCTCACTCGTATCACCATCACTCGGATCCGTCTCCTGATCAGGGATTTATATATATATATATATATATATATATATATATATATATATATATATATATATATATATATACATGATGTTTCTTAAAAAAAAAAACCAAAAACAATTATACCACTCGATCTAGACCCCTAAAGTATGTTATAGTTTCGGATTCAAAATTAGCTCGTCTTAGAATGGATCATGTCCGTTTTCACACCATCAAATATTCAAATATATAAGATATGGGTCCGGTTCGAGTAATTACCGAATTACTTATATAGCCGGAAATACCAAATTAATTTCATGATTCTTTCTCTCATATTCTTCCCTAAAGACAAATTCTCATAAAGACTTCCCTTAATTGCATATAGGTTGTCCTAAGAAGTCAATAGGTCTAAACTCTCATTAAGGTAAATATTATCCACTATAGGTCATGATAATGTGCATATATGTTACCATTAGTGGTGCTCAGATGGATAGATTTGAGTTCGAATTTTTTATTATAGTTTTAAACAGAAGAAAGAATTTTTAATGAAAAGGGAAAAAATAGGCAGATGAATAAAAGAAAACAACGAGTAATAAAAATATATTCTACCCTTCACAAGATAAAATTTTATTCTTCTCATATTTTTCGTAAAAGGAACAATTATCGGGATTAAAAGTGCCAATTGTTCCGAATATAAATGACAATCTCTGTGATGTTTTAAAAGTATCAATTGTTATGAATAAAAGTGTCAATTAGATCCAGTGCAAATTCTTATAAATAAAAGTACCAATTAGAATCCGACCGCATCATGGGACCGGGCTGACAGGAGTGTATTTTCTTCATTTCGATTTACCCACGATCTTGTGCATTTAGGTTAAGCATTATGGGTGTCCCCAAAAAACTAAATTATATTGCACTATAGAATGCATCCAAAATAAATAAATAAATAACTCCAATAAAGACTTCCTTAAATTGCATATAGGTTGTCTTAAGAAGTAAATAGGTCTAAACTCCCATTAAGGTAAATATTATCCACTATAGGTCATGATAATGTGCATATAGGTTACCATTAGTGGATTTCAGATAGACTTATTATATTGATTAAACTAACTTAATTAATCAAATTTACCAACTCGATATTAATTAACCTCTCTGCACGTATCCCGATATAATTTGAATTACAAATTTTTAAATTAGTATTTTAACGTGATTGTTTGTTGTCGACTTCTACGATCTTAATACCGGATTAAAAGTGTCGATACGATCTTTCATTTAAGATCAATTATCAGTATATTTGTAAAAGATTTATAATGCTCTAGTTTTATATTTAAAAAAATAGAATATGACTAAAATATTAAACTCTACATTTTATCTTTAATTAAACACTGGCCTAAGTTTTTAAAATTCTTTTAATTATTATTATGTATCGATGACTATAATTGTCAGATTTTTGTAACAAAAAATTACTATAAATTTAATTTATGATATTTGACAATATAAAAAATGTTTGTTGCCGGCAACTTTGGAAAAGATCATCAATTTTTGCCGGCGAACTCAAATGAAAATGATATAAAAATCAAATCAAGCTTAATTTCTAAAATTTACTAATTGCGGACGACGTAAATGTTGAAAGAGAGATTCTTTGGAAATAGATATATAATCACCAAGATTAGATAAAAAATTTCACAAAAATATATAGAACGACGATGTACAGCGCACTGGCGGATCTATTCAAGGGCTTGACTGGGCTGAAGCCCAGCGCAAACCTAAAATTCTTATGTTTATATATACATGTTAGCATAATAAAAGATGTTTCAGTCCAACCCAAATATTTGACAAACTAGAAAGACCAATTAAAAACTAACAAAAAAAGGCCCAAAAGCTATCAAATCAATTTGTTCTGCGTTTAACTTTGATTTGTCAACAACATTTGTCTCCAGTCTGGCGACTCTTCACAATTTCTCACGAAAAATATAATGTATTTATTTGTGAAGAGTCTGAATATATGATTTTTTTGAGGGTTTTTTATTTGATTATTTTATTCTCCCACTTCATAAATTTAAAATTATCTATTTATTTAAAGTTACTTGAAGATTCACTACTGGTAATGTTGAAAGAGATTTTGTTAGAGATATAGACTAGATTATTGATAAATTTTATGAAGTTTCGCAAGGCGCAATTTATGTAAACATAAAAATATAAAATAAAAATAAAATTGTATGTATAAAGTTTACTGTTCAGCCCACCCCACTATTAGATCCTGGATCCGCCCATGGTACAACGAAGGTAAGCTTTTACTAATTTAATTAAACATCAAGTAGTCACACATACCTAATTCAAAATAATATATAAAAATACATATCAAATATAAGTGGCTAAAGTTTCGAAACTAAAGAAACGGAAGGAAGCCTCCCGGCAGTGCTCGAGCGAGCATCGCCTCTCCTTCTTCCTTATCCGCCACTACGACCTTCACCACATCTCTCACGTATTCGAAAACCAATATCGAGTCGGCTTTCACGCCGTTTGCTCCGAGAAAATCTCTACACCCCCGGCTGAGGCAATACATACCTCTATTCCCATCCGTCATCCCCACCGTCCATCTCCTCCCTTCCTCGTTCTCTAGCTCCACTTCCTTTCTCTTTGCAAGCCCAGTCGCCGTTGCAAACGTTTTCGGTACACACTATTCATAAATTATTTTTTCAGAAAAATCAATAGATTCAATTTGGTAAAAGAAAAAAAAATAAAAAAAAATACCAGTCTATTATCAAAGATGCTTTTCAATTTCTTGACGAACCTCCATTTCAGTCCTTCTCCGCCTGCATCGTTTGCGGCTGTTGAAATGAAAGAACAAAAACTAGCGATTAAAATTTTAAAAAAAAAAAAAAAGCAGAAAGATAATAGTAGTAATAGTTAAGGAAAAATTAGATGAATATTCACCTTCTTCTTTAACGAGCTTAACGTGAATGACCTTCTTGAGGTAAGTTTTTCTTCCAGCCCTCATTTTTTTTTCTTTCCAGAATTTCTTAGGACCCTGTGTTGAAATTGAAGAAGAAGAAGAAGTAGAAGGGCAGGAAGTGAAGAAGATATAGTGGAAAGCACTGCTGCATTAATTACGAACTACTACGCTACAGAAAGTTATAATCGGAATTAGATCTATTACAATATATAAAAAATATATAAAAGCTAAATAGTTGTCAAAAATTACTAACAAGCCATTTTTTCCTTCAAAAGACACAAGTAATTGTGCAATAGATTATATTTTCAATTGTCCAATAGTTCTCCAATAAATTCTACCACGTTTTATATTGACTATCTTGAAATTCAAAACCACAAGCTTGGAGCTCAAGCTTTGATTTTGTACCATATTGGATTAGATGTGCTTCAACAAAATTAATTTTGTTGACTATCTATAATAGTGAAGCATTGATAAATTTATATTTTCTAGGTTAATACAATAAAATATTTGAATATGATAATAAAACTAGAGGCTATTAAATTGTGATTTTGCCTCTATAAATTATAAGTATTACTGTTAAATTGAGCTTGCTAAATTAATGACATAAACTATAAATTATTTAATATGTCACTTTACCATTGTGATATGTAGATTTGAACATATATCAAGGTTCAACAAAAAAATTTAATACAATCAATTATAAAATTAGAAGGTAAAATAATTTTATAGATGAAATACTAGATTTCTTGAAAGTTAATTGTTGAATTATTTGATGTGAATGATCATATAGATTTTATATATCAATTTTGCTACTTGCTTTACAAGTTTTTATCGATCATTAATTTATTTCATCTTAAGCTCGCATTAATTCTAATATACTATCATCTACTTTATACAATGAAATTATTACGAGTAGTTAAGAATTTGTATGATTTTTTTTTGCCATATGATTCATCTGATAAATAATTTTATGGTTGTAATTGCTATTTTTCATATTCTATTATTTTTAAATTTCCCTTACATGCAATAAATTATTGAAATATATTAAAATATCTCTATATTTATTGTATTTTTTATTTTATTTTTTTCTTCGTTACTAATTGTGATATAAATCACGTGCATAGCACAGGGTGCAATACTAGTTAAATATAATTGTACTATAGAAACCACTCTAAAAAATGTGCATAAGATTTCTCTCTATTTTTTTTTTGTTTTTTTTTTCATAATTTCAATTTCAATTTTCATGTGTATTTTTATTTCGATTTTTATTTTTCGATGTTTATAATTCAATTTTTATTCTGATAATTGAATAATTGTTTAATTTAACTTAAGAAAATAATATTTTTGAAAATTATTTTATTTATAGAATTTCAAAAATAACATCACATCAAATTAAAAATGCATAAATTTAAATTTAAACAACTCTACGTGAATATGGCTATAATTCGAATTTTTTCCTGCTTTAAAAATCGATTAAAAAATACTAAAAAATTAACCCTGCTGACGTGGGGGCGGGATCGTTCGAGGGCTCCATGGCGGCGCACCCGAGCGAAACCGCCCACTGGGAATACAGATTCACGTCTCATCTTTTAAAAACTTGACTCTTTTCTCTTTCATTGTTTCATTTTTTCTCCAAAAGACTACTTTGTTTTCTTCTTTTCCAAAAAATTCAAGCTCCTTAAGAAAAGTACGGAATTCGATTATTGAAGACTATTTTATAAGAGCATTCACTAGGGAACCCTCCAAAACGGAGGGCTCCCAAATAATATATATATATATATATATTATTTTATTAAAGTAGGAGGGCTCCCAATTTTGCTTCACCGGAGCCTTCAGATGGCTCTGATTATTTTATTATTAATAATTATTTAATTATTTTTTTAAAATTTTAATTAAATATAAATTTAAATTAATACGAGATATTTTTTTAATTCGATTGTATTGTACATTTGAAAAATTACAATACAATTGAAAGAAAATAAAAAAAAATACAAAGTGATAAAAAACCTAATCGTATGAGGGAGGGGGGAGGCCGAGCTTTTTGCAAACGATTTCTACCATTTGCTCGTGCCGGGCTTTCATCTTCGGAGGCATTTCGGAGGTATCTTTGAGGTAGATTTCGTACATGGACGAAAACTCAAGAGAGTTGGCTATTGCTTGGAGCTGCTCCTTCACCGACTCCTTCGCACTCCCAGAGGTCGCCTCGTCGGAACCGGACATTCTCGACTTCCCTTTTGCATTCGCCTTCGCCGCTTTCGAACCCTCGGGCCGGGGTCGGTATCCGCCAAAGCTCGTGGAATCCGCCATCTCCGTCGAAGGAGTTGAGGCCGGGTAGGTGTTGGAGTGTGGATGGGAGGTGTTGGAGTGTAAAGGGGAGGCTTGAAGAGGTTGCATTTGGATAATTTGGGAAATTTGGGTAATTTGGATAATTTGGAAATTTGGATAATTTGGGTTATTTTGGTTTGGATCGTTGTAGTCGTTTCCAAACCAATATTTGGGGTCGGAGGGATCCGCCATTTGATAATTTGGATGAAAATGAAAAGGATTTGAAGTTGGAATTGAAGAAAATAGAGAGAGTTTGATGAAGAAAGTGGTGTAGAAATATGATGAATGAATGTGGTATTTATAAGTAAAAATTTTATAATAAAATAAAATAAATAAATTCGGCGGTCAACGTAATGACCGTTGACCAACCCGGGCATGCCACGTGGCGGGCGTCGGCAGGAGGGAGAAGGGCGCGTTTTCGCCCGGGCTGGCGTGCCCTCCGAGGGCCTCAGCGGCAGCGCCTGGGCGCGAGGGCTCCGCCCTCCTTGCTAGTGGAAGAAATTAATTAGCAAAAGGAAGATCTTTATTCATATTACAGTAATATATAAACTCTGAATACGAGAAAAACGTAATTTATACTACCTCCATCTCACTAAGGTAGTCTCATTTGATAATGGCACAAGAACCAAGGAAAATGGGATATGTGGATATAATTGATTCTGAGGAGAGAGCGTTAATTATAGCCAAGTATTCTTTGTCATTTTAGAAAATGAGACTAATAAGTGAGACGGACCAAAACGGCAAATGAGACTAAGTAAATGAGATGGAGGTAGTAATTCAGTACATTTATTCATCATTGAGATTTTTTTAATAAATTTTAATAAGAAAAATGAGACTAACGAGGTACAAGAGTTAAAGCTATGAATTGCAGTGTAGTCCTTCCCTACTCTACAATGGGATGGAACACTATAATAGCAAGAAGCTTTTAAAGGCTAAAAACAATTAAGAAATACTGCATTTGATTTTGACCACGGACTAGCTTCCATCTTCTTTTTCTTCTACTCTTATACTCCCTCGTCCGCAATCTTTGGATCCAAAATTTTTGTCACAGAGTTTAATACATTGTGATGATATATTGATAAATTAATGTGTTAAAGTATTAAAGTATAAAATGATAAAGTTATGGGGCCTATTACTAAAAAGAAAATGTCTATAGATAGTGGAAGTCTGAATATAGTATTATTGTCTAAAGATTATAGACGGATGAAGTATATACGTATACATATACCTATATGAATTCTCAAACTCCTAAAATTGTAAACAACTTTATCAATGTGAAATAGTGGACTATACTTGTTCGAAAAATGAATGAAGAGCCAACATGTATAACTTAAAAGATGGTTGTAGCCATCAACTTCGGAAGAAATTATCAATTTTTGCCGGCTAATTCAACGGATGATGATATAAAAACCACGGATCAGATCCTCTATTCACATCTCCTATTGTATGTTGGATTCTCGTCAATCAATTCGGATCTTCTATTACATTTATACATGACATCTTCTATTGCATTTATGAGTAATTATAATTTGGCATAATCAATGATTTAGAAAGACTTATATAAGAAAAATATATAACCGAAAGTTTTAAATAACTAGAATTTGCCATATGTTAGAAGATGTCACGTGCAAATGCAATAAAGAATCTCATTCGAGATTTTTAACACGTGGCAAAATCCGACAATGTAATAGGAAATATCACACCGAAATGCAATAGATGATCCGATCCGTAAAAATCAAATCCAATTTAATAACTAAAAATTGAAAAATAAATAAATAAATAAATAATTGTGCAACTAGCAGCATGAAATGAAGAGAGAAGAAGATGAACAAAAGGCATGCATAGGTGAAATGAAACTGGAGGAATCAAGTGAAATGAAAATGGAGAAATTGAATCTCTTCCGGCATCATATCAATCATCACTGTTGAAAAAATCTAAACGAAAATCAAAAATTGGAAAAAAGAGGAATCAAGGGCGGAACAGAGTGAAGAAGTAAAATTCTAGCGTGGCCGCCATTGTTGGATCTTGGAGATAGAAAGTTTCCTTTTTAGGGTTTGAAAATCCTCCTTTCCTCAGCCTCAGGGGCTCTTCTGGTATTTTTGTTGGGAAAATTAGGTCGTTTAATTGAATATTAAATTCGAAGCTCCTCTAAAATTCTCGCGACCGATCCGATCAGCTGCAACAATGGCGAAAGACGAGGTAATTTCGAAGAATTTCTTTACTCCATCATGTTTTTTTTTTTTTACTCAATCCACCAAATCACGATCGAGTTTCATTCATCTCAATTGCGTTTTACAATGATCAAGAACAAAATACGGAGTGAAAATTCCGATTTTCGAGGAACTGAATTGGGGGAAAAAGTTTCTTGAGCATTTTCTGCTACAGAACTCCCAGATTCGATGAGAAATCTAAATTGAAGCCTATTAGATAGTATGTATCATGATTCTGTTGTGCTAATTCTCCAGGAAAAACAGGAGGCTAATGTTCTCGAGGAAGTTCGAATTCTACGCGAAAGAATGGACAAAGAATGCCCTAATTCATTAGGATGGAGAGTGGTTTCACTTTTGGCATCTCTGAAGGTCCATTTCATCTCTTTATGACTGTTCTTGCATTGCATATTCATTGACTGCATATCTCTGTCTATTTAGCAATTATATTCTTTTCTTTTTTTTGTTATTGGTCGAAAACTCCATTAATTTGCCCGAGTTGTATATTCCTTTCTCTAGTGCAAGACATAGTTTTAGGTGATATGGAACTATCAGATTCTTGATGAAGTTTCATCGCCTTCTTTGCTGGGTAAATTGTTATCTGTGGCTGACTCTTTGGCTTCGGTTTTGTTAGGAGCTTGAGAAACAAGAAATAGATTTCCAGTCCCAATGCAGTTCAGATTGTTCAAAATTGCAGCTGGAGGTCGATGAACTTGATAAAATGTTGAATAGTGGTGCTAATTATGAAGATTCTGATGCATTCCAACTTGCTTTTCAAGACTCTAGTGAGAGACTTGCATCAGCGAAGAAGGTTAGACATAAAGCCTGCTGCCTTCCACAAGTAATAAATTAAATTACATGCATGCGATCTGTGTAAAAAAGTTTTGGGCTGAGCGCTATATTGAGTTCTTGTCTTGCTATTGCTTTTGGAAGATATTAAATTCAAATAGAGATGGCGCTCGAGGATAATTTCTAGAGGCTGATGTTGTTTTCGCTTTGCAATGATAGGAACTCGCCACAAAGCTAAGATCGATTGTGTTGCTAAAGCGGCAGCTTGATGAAGTACCATCACAGTCTGAACTAATGCAGTAAAGCCCCTAAGCTTCTAATTCCATCACTTTCAAAATTAATCCCAGATTAATTCTTACTTGTTCAATTTCTACAATTATGTATTTATGTTTCAACTCGCGACTAATGGATGCAGCTATGAAATCCGACTTTCTGAACTTAACACTCAAATTCAGGTAAAGATTTTGTATTTTAGTAATATGTTATATGTACTTACTTTCTCTGTGTTATTAGCTTATATATAAGGCTGAACTGCATACAGATTTGCTCTTCTTATTTTTGTAGAAAAATCTCCGACAAACACGCAAGCACTATGATACGTATAATGCTTTATTGGAGATTAAAGATTTGATGCTAAAAGAAACATCTTTGTTGAACTCAATTAATTTGCAGGTAATATTGTTTAATTAGTTCATCGTTTGTTCTTCCTCAGCCCATCATTTCGCACTTTGGCCTTAATAATTTGCTTGATATAGTTGAATTTTGTGATTGGTTTCTGGTTGCCTTGTTGAATCTGGTACTACTTCTAGTAACTTTGCCTCATTGAAAGTTGCCATATTTGCTCAGGCTGGTTCAATAATATGTCGAGATTTTAAAGTTTTCCGACTCAAGTTTCAACCCGTTAAAATGCCTATTGAATAGGAATTATAGGAATATTCAAAGCGAGTCAAGGCCTTTTAGATGAAAGGAGCACGTGAACGACATACCTTTTATTTCTTTACAAAAATATTTACCCATTTGTTTTCTCTACTCAAAGTTTGCAGCTGAATGTGATGGTAGATGCCATGATATTTATTAAATGTATCATGTTTGTAGTTCCAAAATGCTATGTCTAGCACTGATGGGAGGATAAAACTTGCAAACTCCTTGGAGGGAATCTTAAATGGGACTCAACAGGTATTTATGTCGTACCTGTATTTGTACACAAATTGAAATAATTTAGCTATGTATATCGCATTCTTTATAGCATCTCTACGAAGCTCTACTATAGTATTAGTCGCATTCTGGGAAAGTATATTCTAGAAAAATGTTTTGAGAAAGTTTACTGAGGAGTAATATACAAATGAATTTTGGATAAGTGAGGTGAAAAGTTTGACCAGTTACTCGATAGCTTGATTGAAAAATCTCATTGAGAGAGACATGTTCGGTTTACTTGCAATCAGATTAAGAGAGACTTCTGCTAATGGGGGTTTAGTCGTTGAAGATTAGGACACACTATTTAGAATAAGTTGCGTCTTAGAATTCTTTCTCATCTTCTGGATAATAATCCCAAACCAGAGCATCTAATTTGGTGCAGTTATAAAATTAAAAAAATGATCTTGGAACAAGAATCCAATAGGGAACAGTAAATTAAACTGTATGGGAATGGGGAGCTCATAAAATGTATAACGTTTAGATAATTAGATGAAACTAGTATTCAGCCTTCTTCGTAACTAATCGATATTTACGTTTCACGAGCCATAACATTGATCTCATGAGTCACCAGTTTTTCATACTGCTGTCATCATCTGGATCTGCTCTGTTTCAGTTTCAGTTCATGATCACAGCTTTCACAAAATTATAGTTCAACTACGTCCGACTCTAAATCAACTAAGTTAAACTTTCGACACAACAAGAACTTGCTGATGTGAATATTGGGTAAGAATTTGTTGAGACAATGTCATTTGCCTCTTCGCCTCTATTTTCTATGTTCCCTGGTTAAGTTGTGATGTTCACAGCAGTTAGTTCACTTAAATCCTCACTGCAGATTTTAGAAGTCGCTTTTCTGAACGCTATCATTATGCTCGAATGTTACAGAAACTCAAGAAGGTGCAACTGACATTTGAATCGGAACAAAAGTCATGCGATACTATTAAAGAAAAGTACACCACCGCAATTTCAGAGCAAAGACGAAGCTCTTCTCTCTTGAAGCTTTTCCAGGTAACTAATTATACAAAATTTCCAACTTCCCCAAACTCAAGATTCGTCCGATAAAAGGAATAAGATTCATATAGTTTTGTCCCAAGTATGCTCACTCTACCTACTCAATAAACAATATTTAGGCAGATGATCAAATAACTATAGCCACATCTCATAAGCATTTGAATAATTGATTAATGATTCTTGTACTAGGTCAGATGTTGTCTTCATCGAATTTAAATATGTCGATATAGTTTGTATCAGTCTTCATGCTAATGCTACATTTGTATAATAATTCAAGGAAGAATGCCTAAGGAATGAAAGACTTCTAGCTCAAGTGCATGAAGAACAAGGGCAACTACCTTGTACCTGAACAAGAACAGCTTCAAAGTTTATCACTATATTATATATCTCATTTTCCCTCTGTGTTTATTTTATTTTCTTTTGCACTAAGAATTATACCTCTTGTTAGAGTTTAATTAAAAGCCCATTTTGAGCATATTATCATACTTTTAATTTTCTTTAATTATGTGATCCTTGCCATTTTAAATATCAATCCCTTCGTCCCGTTTATTTTGACACAATTTTCATTTTTAGTTTGTCTCATTTATCTTGGCACATTCAGTATATATTTTTGTATATTATAAAATTCTTTTTATTAAAAAATCATTAATGAATTCATTGATCACTAATTCTCATCTCTAATCCTTCTCTCCTTAAATTACGTGCCCACAAAATGTGCCAAGATAAATGTGGGAAGTATCGGGGTATCATCTTTGTTTATGTGGAGAAATGGAACCAATTTTTATTCACTATTTTTACATTTAATGATTGATAATGATGGTTTAACAACCCTAATGCAGCCAAATAGTCCATAGGAAACTAACTAGACTAGCCATATACAAAATAACTTATCTATTGGGAGTAACAAAATCTTGAAATGTTTTTATTAAAATTGCCAAAATTTAAATTAATGTTGACTAGTGGTTAAATTAGAAGAAATACTAACCCTATGTGTTTCTTAATAGTTTGGTAGTGTAAAGACAAAGCTAAAAAAACTGATAGATTTTGGAAGTATTAGTCGTGACAAGACGTGAGTAATTAATTCAATTTGACTACGTACTCTAAACTAATTAAATCCCTAATTTTTTTTTTTGTCTATTAGTGAACATCATTATCAAGGCTTGTGGGTAGCCACTAAATTTGTTTTTTCGTATGTTTTAGTAATAGATTTCAAGTTTATTTAATTTATCAAATAATAAAGCATCACTCTTAGATTTGTTTTATTCGTAAGTACTATTAAAAAAATTATATCATTCTCAACAATAATGTCCATTAAAATAATTAGCTATCTTAAATCCCAATATCCCTTTTTCGAGAATGTATTTTGGTATAATACTTCCTTTGTCTCGTTATATTAATTTAATTTCTTGAATATATATGAGGTATAAAATAATAAAATAAGACTAATATTATTCATAATTCATAGGTAACTACGTAATTGTAATGCCTCTTTGTGTTTACAATGTAAAATTAATAGATTATTTTCTTTATTAAAAAAATGGGTCATTTAATTTCCTAATTCTCCAAAGGTGTGACGCAAAAAATTGTTCAAAAGAAAAACTAAATTAATGAAGTTATTGATAGAATCCTAACGGAAGGGTACAAAAAGTAGTTATGGGACCAATTTTAGTAGCTAAGGGCTAAAGACTGCAACAAAAAGTAACAATCCTTTAAAATATATATATATATATATATATATATATATATATATATATATATATATCACAAATTCAAAATCAAGCTGAAAATACTAAACCCTAAAAGCATCGACCAATTTCTGACTATTTTTACTGCATGTAGTTCAATAATTGTTAGCCTTCTTAGTAAAAAAGAGAGTTGCACGAGTTTCATTTTGAATACACGTTACAAATTGAGAACTAATCCAAACAAACTCATTCCAAAATCAGTTGTTGCTACAACATTAAATCTCAAAAACCTAGCCAATCAAATTGATAAATAAATATTAAAAAAAATCAAAATTAGACAAAATTTATAAATCGGCAATCAAATTTGAATCAAAGAAAGAGCCTCCTCAAGATGCTTGCTCTTGAGGCCAATGTACTCCTTGACTGTGACGGCCCTAAACCGTGGTGGCCGGAGCAGCTTAGGCAGCGGTGCCACCACGGAATCAGCCGGAGGGCCGTAGAAATAAGCAACAGTTAATCTATGGCTCGTCTCGTTTGGGACCACTCGGTGATAAACAGTGGGGAAATAGGCGTTAGACAAAATGTGCAAGAGATCGCCAATGTTGACGACTAGGGCTCCCGGAACTGGCATGATTTGAACCCATCCGATGCCTTCTTGCAAGACTTGGAGGCCGTTTGTGTCGTTTTGATGAAGGATTGTTAGTAGCAATGAATCGGTGTGAGGTGGTAGGCCGATAGCCCGGCTAGGGTTAGGGCAACTAGGGTAAGAATTGAGTTGCAATGCACCGTCCGATTGGTAGAGAAACGACGACGAAATGTTCTTTTGATCTTCTTCACTCACTCCCAAAGCCTTGAGGGTGATGAGCAAGATCTTGTAAGCTAGTGATTTCATCTTCTTTTGGTAGTTGTCCATTGCATCGCTGCACAAATTAATAGACACGTTGTTAATTAGTATTGTTTTTTAGTATTGTACGATATTAACATGTCCTAACAAACTAAAACTTTGAAAATGAAATTGAAAATTGTTTGATTAGCTAGGATGAATTATTGCTTCTCATAATAGTGTATATATATAAATATATATATGCATTCCTTCAAAAAATAAAAACAATTGTAAAGTGCACATGCATATATAGTGTATAGGGACGTGATCTTTTTGTCCCACATAAACTAATCTAAGCATAAAGTTTTTTTTAAGAATAATTTCAACGTAAAGTTGGCTCTCCATGTGTCGTGCGATTCTTGAAAAAACATAGAAAATTGAAGAAGAATTACAAATCATAAAAATAAGATTCTATAAGAAAAGGGTCGAACATAAATTTATAGATTTCGAATAGAATAATAAAATTATCTGACATAGTGTCAAACTTTAGGTTGAAAGATGCCAAAAAGTATATTCTCAATTTCTTATACAGATTAACAGGTGACTCCAGGAAGAAGGGAAACAATAAATAATATTATCAAGTCCGAATCTCCATAGATTAATTAAATAAAAATTATAACCAAATGACTAGAA
Organism: Mentha longifolia; assembly: GCA_001642375.2. Classification (NCBI taxonomy): domain Eukaryota; kingdom Viridiplantae; phylum Streptophyta; class Magnoliopsida; order Lamiales; family Lamiaceae; genus Mentha; species Mentha longifolia. Next base: position 3,186,733 of record CM038118.1, on the reverse strand, counting down.
TTCGATTTGGATCCAATCAATCAAATCCCAAAATTAATTTGTGTTGGATTTGATTTTGAATAAACCAACACATCTTTATATCATCAAATTATTTATTCAAACCGGTCAACATGCTAAGTTTTTTGACAAATACTATACACAAATAACATAAAATAATTAAATTATTCATAATATCATCATACAATAATCTCCACATAGACTTTTTTTTTTAATTATTAATTTCATCTACGAGTTTTAAGACATTATCACAATTAATTAAGAAAATAAATTCCAGCAGTTTGAGCTTCATAAGTCATTACCATATTAATTTCCAATCCTGCCACATCAGAAAATTAATTATTAAATCCATATTGAGAAAAGCATATCTGATAAAATCAAGAAAACCTAAATTTACATGGGCATAAATGAAAATTAATTAAACCTAATAAATCTTATCTATATATACACAAACACATACTTACGTGCATCTATGTGTGTTTACACAGAATCTGCAGAAAACAAAACGACACATACATAATATATACAAATATATATATAGATATATATGTATAATATAATTTTGTAATAAGTGCATGGGGCTTACCAAAATTCCTCATATTCATGAGGCCAAAGCTCCTTCGCATGGTCGACGGCCGATCCCATAATGGTGAATCCCTCATGCCACATTAATTTCGAGAAGAACGGCGATATCCGCGCCACCCCGTATCCGGTGGCGCCGGTCGGAGACCGGAGGGCCTTGAGCTTCCGGTCGGCCGGGAGGGCGAAGAGCCGCCGCGCATGTGCCTCGACGTCGTCAACGAGGCCCGACGGCACTCCGTGGTTCGTCACCTGAAAAACCCCCCACCTCCGGCATGCGTCGCCCACGAGCTCCTCCGCGTCCGGGGCCCGTATGTCGATCACCGGAGGGGCAGCGACGGACGTGCGGGCCCGACCTCCCTCGTCTGCCCGAGCCCTGACGCAGGGCTCGGGAAGACGGGGGGCCCGATCCTCATCTGCCGGAGCCCAGATGTGGGAGTCTGGCAGGTCGAGGACTGACTCGAAATCGAGCGGGACAATGTGTTGGAGTTGGATGGGGTTTGTGTAGGCCTGAGAGAGAGATGTTGCCATTTTGGTGAAACAACTAGGGTTGGAGAAATGGGGAAAACCCCCTTTTTATGTCCACATTTTTGTTCCTTGTGGATTGTGATTCTCTTTTATGTAATGAGAAAGTAGTTATTATGAGAAATATAAAGAAAGTGATTTTTCTTTTATGTGATTTTTCTAAAGAAAGATAATGAAAATTCTCTTTGAGTTTTTTATTTTTATTTTTGGATTGTGACTAATTTTACACGTGGCGTTGGGCGGCTTTATGGACTTAGTGTTGTCGTTGAGTGGTTTTGGAATTATTTGTGGTTGTCGTAGTGCACGTTTGGTTGGAAAGGATTTTAATTCATTCCTAATCAAACCAATTAATATATACAAATATATATAGGATTTTAATTAATATCAAATCTATAGTGTTACTATCCAGATCAGCCAATTATGTGTGTGTGCATCTAATTTAATTATTTAAATATTTCATAAACCAAATAAGTCATTTTGTGTCAGCAATAATCAATAGGCACTTATAATACATAGTGGAAAGGAATATTGAGCCATTATGACGTACTTTAAATGCAATTAATATACACTCAATATTTAAGTATGTATAATCTGCAAGCAATTATACAGTAGTACTACCTCCATCCCTTCTAATTAGTCTCATTTCATTTGGGCACATAAACTAATAAAAGAGAGGATATGTGGATATAATCAATTCTAAAGAGAGAGAGTTAATTGTAGTCATAAGTTTTTTACCATTTTAGAACATAAAACTAATAAGTGAGATTGACCAAAATGTCAAATGAGACTAATAAAGTGGGATGGAGGTAGTATAATGTAGGATCAAATCTTGTATTATATATATATATATATGTCTATTTATATATTCCTCCGTCTCAAATCAATAGCCTTATTTGTTTTTTAGCACAAGAATTAAGTACCGGCATTTTTCTAATAAATAGTGATAAGTCAATGGTTTTAATTACTTCATGCTATATATATATATATATATATATATATATATGCATTTATTTATTTATTCATTGATTTTGATTTATTTAATTAGATTAATTAATTAAAAATAATATTACAGATAATCGAAATTAAATAAATTAGTTGGGCTATTAGTGAGAGATAAGGTTTTCTTTAATAGTCTGCATAATTATGAGTAGGATTAGTATTACTTAGGCCATTAGTGAGAGATAAGTGTTTTTTTAATTATTTTCTTATCTGGACAGTGACAATTGAATTAGGACAGTCCAATAAGAAAAGTGAGACAATTGATTTGGGACGCAGGGAGTACATATATACTAATCCAGTACCGTCGAAATTCGACACGATCACTTAATGTTGCAATTTTTAAGTAAAAAGTATAAAAATAATAAAGTTATTTACTCTCTACGGTCTTCTCAAGTTGAGTCGTTTCTTTTCGGCACTTGTGGCACGTGTTTTCAAGCGTCTCGATAATAAGTTTTAAAATAATTTTTCTTTCACGGGATACTACAAGTATTTTAAAAATGATAGGATTGCTACTATTCATTGAAAAAAAATTGTTAGCATTAAATTTGTTATATACTTCATTCCTCCCTTAAGAATATGTACAAATTCACTTTTTTGACTTCTCAAAAGAGTACACTTTCTATTTTTAAGCAATAATACATCCACTACAATCGTTTTATCTTTACTCTTTATTAATTGATCTTATTTATCATAATAATATCTAACATTTTATTAGAACTCGTGTCCATAAAATTTGTATGTACTCTTAAATGGATAGAGGGTACGCAATATATTGCAATTTAATATTGATTTAATTTTAAATACTAGTGTGTAAATTGTATATGTAAAAGATGATTAATAAATTTGACAACGAAACACAGTTTGGTTGATAAGGCGCTTCCCCTTCAATCAATAAGTTGGGGGTTCGTATAGGAGAAAATGAGAAACCATTATTGATCTCTTTTTTTTAATTTAAAAAAAAAGATGATTAATAAATTCGATTTATTTTATTAATCATATACACTACCCTACCCCAAAAGAAAAGATCACGATTGGTGCACGAAGGCTAGAAGCATGCTATAAATTCCGTTAATTTGGACTCAATACGACAAAGATAAAAACAGTGTAGATTTAAAGTGGTAGCGTGGCTCACAATATTCTATTCCAACCCCATTTACTAATAACCGACGAAAAGTGTTTTGGAATATTGCAATTTTTAAATGGGGAAATTTATTTAATATTTTACTATATTTCTTGTCTTATGATTAAGAAAAGTTTTTTGGAGTTGTTCTATTTAAGAAAAGTTATGGATCTAACCTTTGATGGTAATTGAAAATTAGAGTATTCTACATATTGCGCGTTAATTCATTATGTTCATTGACTATTGTTGAGTGATCGATGATTGTGATTGATATTGAATTCAATTGTTTATTTTCAAGAAAAAACAAAAGGTATGGAGGGAATCATTTCATATGATGACCACCATATATTGACAATTTAAAAATTAAACTATGGGAAGAAAGAGAAAGAAGAAGAATATGATCTATAATTATTTGTCCCAAAAAACTGGTGAATAAGTTAAAATTATGTCGCTACATATTTTATTTGGATCATCAAGATATTAAAAATAATGCATAATTTTTTTACTATTGTGCCATAATTTAAAGTGTAGTCCTAGTGCAGAAAATAATGACTTACCATTTATTGGGCCTTTTCTCATTCAATAACAAAAAAATAAATGCGCAACATAGCACTTTAGTCAATCCCATAATTATAATTTTGAAAAAAAAGAAATCACATTTTTATACGTGTCGGCACAGACTAAAAAGGTCAATTACAATCTTTCAAATCAAACTTATCTAATTAAAATGATCTTATCAAATTTGTCGACAAAGGTGAATTTTACTTATAGAAGCATTTGTTTTAAAATCGCATGAGGCAAGTTTTGAAGGTTGATAATATTGAGGAATGCTATCCTTGCTTCACATAATCACATAACTTATATAATGTGCCAATAGTTGATATGGAGATAGACAGATCCAAAAATATTTTTTTTGAGAGAACTCTATTGTTCTTCTTAGTTTTATGTTCTTGAATAAATGTATTAGATAATAGCATAATTTTTTAAATAATAATATTTAAAATATATATAAATATTTCATTTATTGTAATGAGATAGAATCGGTCCATAATTATATCTATTTAAATATATATATTTCTCGCCAATCTATTTCTTCATTGTATTTTTTTCACATCTTGCATCCTAACCATCTCGCCAATCTATTTCTTCATTGTATTTTTTTCACATCTTGCATCCTAACCATGTGTTGAGGGAGCTGTAACAAAATTTTCTGTTAAATAAAAAAAATATATTAATTATAAAAAATGAAAAAAAAATTAAAAAAATAATGAAATTGGAGGGAACTAACGCTCCCTACAACCCGTGGGTAGGTCCACCGTTGACTATGGTATATTTAAAGAAAATATTATTAATAAATCTTATAAAAATAAATCTTACCGAAAACAAACTAAACACTATTCAGAATAAACTAAACACTAAAAACTAAATCTTATAAAAAGGATGTGATAATATTACCGAAAACAATCTAAACAGTACTTATAATGGTTAGTATTAAATCAGGATTGAAAATTAAAACTACATTTGGTGGGGTGCGCCAGGCCCAAGTAGTAGTGCAACGCGAAGGCGACGCGCGAAGGCCCAGATAGCAAGCTACCTTAGTGGGCCTTCCCCCCTTAAAAAATTAATTTAATATCGTGTGGGCAATTGGCCCACATATCAGATATTAAACTGATAAGAACAGATACTACACTTGATCTTAGCCAAAAGGCCGAGAAAGGTATGAGTCTTTAGCACTATGCCTCTAATATTTTATACTCACCTTCCTTCGCAAGTCTTACATCAACAATCGATGTGGGATAGTGCATAAAACTTAAAAATTGCTATTTCTTTGAAAACCAGCCTATTTCAACATGATTTTGCAGCACGATTTACTATATTTGTAGAAATTTACCCACATAATTCCATTAATCTCTCTTTTTTTTTTTTTTTTCTTTCTTCTTTTTTTTTTTTTTTTTTTTTTCTGTTTTTAGAATTCTAGTTGATTTGCTCAAACATTAAGTAATCGATGATAAAATGCAATAGATGCATACTGAATAACGTAATGTGAATGCTTGTTTTCTACCTTCAAATCAAATCATACATAAATAAAATTACCTCAAACTCAATTACAGTCGCCTTCCTTTTCCTCCTGCAACAATTCTACCTGCTCAAACTACCATTTCTTTTTCCCTTTTTTAGGAATTTATCGAGATTCTCTGACAAGATCTATCCAAGAAAATCATCAAACTAAAAAGCAAGAAACTCCGATAAGACTCCCTCCACTGCAAACCACTTCTTGGTGATGATAATAGGTAGGAGTAGTTTCTGACGAGACACAAAAATATGAAATGATCTCGGATTTTTCTTCTTCTGTAGGAGACGAGGATACGAATGTCAATCACCGGATGCAAAACCTCGGTGGGGGTCACTTTTCTCGGGAGGGACCCCGTGTAGTTCCCTCAGCATAGCAATGCCGGATTCGTTGTTGGTTGTGGGTAGGCGGTGTTCCCCGGTGGAAGCCCTAGCTCCGGAGTTAGGCGTGTAGGCTGTCGACCAAGATCCTCCGTTTGATCCGGCCAAAGCCATTATAACATCCGCCTGCAGTCGATCACGAGAAGAAAGTACAATAAAAGACTGTAAGAAAGAGCTAAAGAAATTGCAGAGGCATAACATAGTTCTTGATATCACCAACTTCATTACCAATAGTATAGCTTAACTTGATGCAACAGATTGAGAAAGTGCTGATGTGGCATTGGGCGTTCTTCTTCTTGTGTGTGCTCGTCCGACGCCACATCAGCACTTGAAGTTCAGAAGGCTAAAACATGCAACAGAAACCAAGAAACCCTTTTCTCGAAAGGAAAAAAAAAAAAAAAAAAAAGTGCAATAACCATTCTTTATACCTAGTGGACTAAAACTTCTCAGAGAATAGAAGCTAAGATTATTTAGTGCTTCTGATCATCTATATAATCACAATAAAATCGAACGAAATGGGCTAAGTCTAATCATTAACAAGCATATGATACATATGTAGGCATCGTAAAACAAGCTTAAGAGTGCGTAATTAATTAGTTTTGAAGTAAAAGGAAGGGGCAACATTATGAAGGAGAAGGACTCAACAGCAAGAAAATGGTTGAATTCTTGTATGATAGAGTTACAGCACTAAAACTTTTAGGCCTCAGAGTAAGGTTGTTCACTAAATTATCAAGAATCGAAATCGTGTATGCAAGTTAATAGTCATGAAGGGCAACAATGGTTGCAGGGAAAAGAACAAGACTACTTTTTTGCTGATCACTAGTCAAGAAGGTGCTTCTTGACAGAGTTTCCCTAAATGATCATGAGATAAGAATTATTAGGTGGATCAAGAGAGGGAGCTGTTATTGCCATGATATCATGCATTGGTTGCGTCTCTTGCTTCATATTGAGAAAAGCCTTGCTCAATCATATTACTATTACCACATAAAGTTAGCTCTTTTCACTCACATCTCGATGCTTGAATTCAAGTCTATCATAGCAAAAAGTCAGATAATCTGTTCTTATAAACGGATAATCAACTAATCACGATTCTTATGTAAGATAATCCTGTAGGCAATGAATCCATTCTCCCTGTCCCCTCGAATGGATTAAGATCTAATATCGACAGACATGGCATTCCAATGTTTCACTCAAAGGAAGCAAACAGCACAAATGTAACCCTGTTTTTCATATGTTGCAAAAACAAGATAAATGACAAGTCTATAACTTAAACATCCTATAGGCAATGAATACATGATCTATGTTCCCTTGAATGGAAAATTCAAGTCCTAAGATCGACAAAATAGTATTTTTGTTGTTTCACTCAAAGCAAGCAATCAAAGCATAAGTTTCCTTTCTTCTCCCAAATAGTCTCAAGACATAATCCACAAGCAAAGAAAATAACCTTATTTGGATGAACATTGTCAAAAACATGTGCTTGCCCCCCATAAAATATTGTCATCTGACGACCACCAGACTCCGTTCCACGCCTACTGCCATGAGATCAATCAAAAGACAGGTTATTTTACTACCCTTAAATTTCAAGAAAATTACAGAGGCACAAGAAAGATACTAAAACAGAATCTGAGTCCTGAATTAACCTGGGCATAGTAGAAGCCTCCGGCTCAGCAACGCAAGCACCAGTTTTATTTTTACCACTACGTATAAGCACCCCTGCTGGCTGTCTAGCTCCAGCTGCATTAAACGAGCTCAAAACTCCGGACCCTTTAATTCCAGTCCTCGATCCTTCATCAGCAGCTGTTTGTGAGATTAGAGAAGGGCCCACGTTTGTTTCTCTGAACCTATTCACAGCAGTTAATGGTATAGTTCGTGGAGGGTATTGCATTGCTTGGCTCGGGTTTATTGCTGTAACTCTATCCCATTTCGAAGGACTGTGATCAGTTCTACCACCAGTAGAATTCTGAGATATAATAGAAGCAGAAATTGGCCTCATTTGATGCATACCGAAGGATGTGTCATCTTCATGTAAACGTTTGGGCCTCTCACCCCCCGAGTATCGAAGCAACTGATATATAACAAAACTCCCAATATTAGAGTATACTGTGAATTGACATTAAAAGGAGACTCAGCCATCATAAGACACTGCAAAATCTGTTATTATCACGAAAAAAAATAAATCGAATATGTGTAAACCAGTTATTCTTGAAGAAAACTAAAGGAACCTCACCTTAGTCAAAAGTTGGCTGTCTTGAGAATCCGAAGGCCCTTGAGGAAACTTGTCTCTCGAAGACATCATAAGAGAATCAGAGTTGCTTCGTTTGTTGCTCATGAACCGGTTACTACCTTCAGCCCCCGTAATATCGCCTCTTGACCCATAAAATGGGATCCCCTCCAAGTGATTGCTTACATTCCTTTCTAACATGAGAAATGAGAAAATTATCATACAACAATTTCTTCAAGTAGTCATCAAGAATCAATCAATCATGACATTAAAGAAACTCGAAGCCGAACACCATTCAGTTCACTTTCGATTCCTGCGATTGCCTAAACTTGTGAAGCTCGCATGGAAAGAAATCCAATAAACACAACAAACACCTCTAATTTGAGACACCTTTAAGGCAAATTTTTAGCAATAATAATCTTATGAAAGCATGAAAACTCCTGTCCTAACAAAAAAGAAAAGATAAGAAAACAATATACACAAAAAGGAGAGGCTTAATGAACTACTCCACCAATGACCTCATATGAAACCACTCCATTGTTAAAGCCACCAAATTCACAAAACAAGATAGTTGCATAATTCAAGACTTGAAAAACATATACACCCAAAATTCCAATCAATGAAGCATAACTACTAATTAAACTTGAAATGGAAAAAAATAAAGAAAAAAAAAAACTCTATTAAATCATTCTTGCAAGTGAAATTCCAAACCACATTGAATAACACAAACAAATTCTCAATAAACTACACAAATATACAGAAGCACTGAAAATACCAAAACAAGAATGAGTATAAGATTGGGCAACACTTTCTTCTCACCAGAGCCCAGATCAGAAGTGGCGGAGGGCGACACTTCGGGCGGCGGCCGGCCGCCGGCCGCCGGCGAAGCAGATTCTTGAGGCTGACCCTTATCGCCAAGAAAATCATGAAAAGTAGCGGGCTTCACTTCGCTTTCGCCGCCGGCATTAATGGTGAAAGCTGCTCTGTTGTTTTTGCAGTTGCTGTGAGCATGAGCCATGTACGCAGGCAGCGAAGGTTAGTTATAAATGCGCATCTGAAGTAAAGGTGACATCTTTAACATTTCACGACGCCATCATCACCACTTTGATGGAGCTCAGAGCTCAAGAATTCAGCAGAAAACGAAATATTAAATTAAAAGAAAAAAAAAAAAAAAATCGGAAGCTCAAAGGGATTGTTGTGGCTCCCGTTGATGGGTTTCGAGAAAGGTGAAATCTTTAACAAGAAAAAAAGTGAAACACTTGAAGGGAGAGCACGAATTTCATGAAAAGAAAGAGAGAGAATGGTTAAGAGTTTTTGTTTTTTTTTAAGGTGAGAGAGAGAGCATTAAAAAGGAAAAGTATTTTTCTGGCAGTCACAGATACAGATGTGCTTTCTTTTTTCAATAATAGATATCTTTTCATCTCTCTCTCTCTCAAAAAAACTAAATTTTGATGATCTACAAATAATTTAATTTATATATATATATATAAATAATACTCCTTCTGTCTTAAGATTCATGATCTCTTTCGTTTTGGCACTGTCGGCAAGCATTTTCACGCTTCTCGGTGATGAGTTTTAAAATGAATTTTTGATATATTTTTCTTTTTACGGGACTTGCCGACAGTGCCAAAAAGAAAGGGGTCATGAATCTTGAGACAGGGGCAGTAGTAATATATTTTGAGCTCATTAATGCAGATTGAGTCTGTTAATCTTGTTCTTGCACATAGTGCACATACCGTATATAGTCATACTCATTTCATACTTCAATTACTAAATTTCTTACTTCAAAAAAATCAATTGTATTTGAAGATTCTTTCAAAATTTTGTTGACAATAATCAATAATTATTCATGATAGTGTTTGCACTATTGCAACAAATATTTGCAATAGTATTGCACCAAAATGGGTTGATAAAATTTGAAAGTAATACATATGTCTCATATAATTAGATATGTATTCCGTTTTGGTCCGTCTCAACAATTAGACATATTTTTTAAAATTGCGAAGAATACTTGGCTACAATTAATTCTCCCTTCTCAAAATTAATTACAACTAAATATTCTCCACTCTCTTGATTATTGGATTTACAGTAAACGTCCCTAATTATATAAAACAGCGGTAGTATATCATTACTTATACCTATGAATATAAAAAATGATAGGTACAAATAATGATGCAATAAGCAATGAGGAAACTATATTAAATTCTTAGATTTCTAGAATGCTTCTTTTTATGATTATTTTTTAATAAAATACTTCAATTGTTGAAAATTCTAACTACTACTATTTGCAAACTAGCCAAACGTTCATTATGATGGAAATTAGAATATTCCTACAAACTACATTACTTAAAGGAATCACTTTTGCAAGAATCTCAGGAAAAAGAAGCTAGAAATATAAAATCACATTTTTAAAGGAAATTTAGAGTATACCATTACTTAAAATTCGAATTTAAATTCTGAAAATATGATTGAAATGAAAAAGAAAAAAGGAATATGAAAGGGGCATTTTGGGAAATGCAGTAGGCCCTGAATCTTTCCCATATGATTGTGTTGGAGAGATCACGTGAATTTTAAATAATTTTTCATTCTATCCAAGAATATTAATTTGCCCATTTGATTTCTAGTACTGGAAAATAAAATTAAAAAATCAACCGAAATATCATTAGAATTGTGAAAAGTCCCATCGGTCATCATCTCTCATGAAATAACTGATGTAATTATGATAATGGAGTTTGGGTGGATATGTTACTCAATTGTGGATCAGAAGCGAACTTAGGCCAACCCCAACGCGGCACCCAATTTTGTGGGATCTCTCTGTAATCTCTCCTATTTTTTTATTTTTTTAATTCAATTTTTTAATAGTTTTTTATATTTATATTTCAATTTTTATGTCGATTCAATTTTTTTAATTTAATTTTTTAATTCATTCAATTTAACTCTAAAATAAAATATTTGAAATTAATTGATTTTCTTCAATTTTGTTTCTTTCCTTCTTTTTTTTTGTCTCACATTGAATTTCTAAGCTTTAAATAGGAGAGTTGGTGCATTATATATAGTGTTTTTTTGTCCCACATCGAAAATGTAAGGAAAACTTGAGAGTAAGGTGCTTATAAATATGTTCTTCCACCTTCTTAACAAGACACACAAAAAAAAAAAATAGTTCAAATTTTAAAAAATCAAAAATTGATTTTTTATTTAAAAAATCAATTTTTGAAAAAAAAAAATAGTTCAAATTTTAAAAAGTTGAAAATTGATTTTTTTTATTTAAAAAATCAATTTTTGAAAAAAAAAGAAAAAGAAAAGTGCTTGATGATGTCATTATGACGTCAGCAGGTGAGAGCGCTCTTTGTGCGCTGCTCCGCACCGAAGGCCGGCGATCTCACCTTCTCCAACGTGTGGGCAGGAGCGATCCCAGGATCGGAGTCGGCGGCGCACGGGAGCGCTCCGAGGCATTGGGGATGGCCTTACCCCTTTAGAATATTTCCTATATTAATATTAATATTACCGAAATCGAGTTCAAATTCTGATTCTGCACACGAATTTTAAGATTTACTTATAAATACATAAAATTTTTTAAATGTTTCTAATTTTGCCGATTTTTTCTTAATTTTGTCAGATTTCGTGTTGATATGGATGTCGTAAGTTGAATCTGTTAGAGATTATGTCATTCATATATATAAGAAAATTAAAATCTCACTAATTATCTAAAAATTAAAATCTCGCTACATTATCTATTATTAGTACATTTATCTTATTATATTAGTCATATTTTATTACTTTATACAATGAGATTAATATAACGGGAGAGGAAGGAAGTAATACTTTGAAATCTTGTTTAGTTCTTAAGTATCTCTGCAGAAACGACTCTTACTATGACAAACGACTTATCTTTCAAACCTCTAAAAATTACCTAAAATTTTGCATAAAAAATGAACAAAGGTAAAAGGAGGGAGGGAGAGAGAGAGAGATGTGTGGGTATTGGTGCGTAGTGGTGGTGGTGACTGGTGAGTGGGAAAGGAATTTTGTGGCATTGATTCTCTCTCTTTTCTCTTGTATAAATGTGTGTGTTTTGAGTACATATGTTGACTTCAACTTCTCTCTCTCTCTCTCAATCACCCCATTACTCAGCCGTCGTTTTCCCACATCGGCCTTGCTGCTTATTTTTTATGGGTTAAAATATGTACAACTATAATTTGCATCAAGATTTCACCTATTGTCTTCCCACTTCTTTAGCATAGCATTAAAACAAACTAATGGTTACTACTTATTATAGGATTATTCAACAATCCATCTCAAGAGGTTGCTTTTATTTTAGACAATTCATTTGTGGCTGTTGTGTTTACTTCAATAATCATTGATTATTACTATGTTTTAACTATCAATTCTGATTCTTGTGAACCAACTTCAACTTGTTACAATCACACTTCCACTTCCCATCATCGACTTTACCTAATATATATGCACATATAAATATTATAATTACATACTACTTTTTCAGTTCTTGAAAATCTTGCTCTTAATTTTATTTTAGGCCGTCTCTCAAAATCATACATTTTCCATTTTCGGACATGAACCACTGTAATAATACTACATCTGTCTCACTTCATTTGATCTATTTGTATATTTTATAACATCCATTTTGAATATCCATAGGCCAAATAAAGTTCACCACTTAACAATCTGCATTCACAATAAAGTGGGAGCCAATCTCCACTCATAATAAACAATACGTATAAGTCAAGTATATTGTTTTTTAAAACCCGTGCCGATCAAACCAGGACAAAGTTTTTGAGGGCGGCGTAATATTTCTTTATACAAATTTCCCATATTGAAAAATGAATTTGGATATGGTGGTAGGGCTAACATTATTATATTTCATAAATTTTATTACGCGTAGAATTAAATGTTAATTTGTTCACAATCACATATGCACGTTCATGTGTACATTTCATATGAGAGAGAGAGAGACTATACACAAATGCACCTTATCAAAGATTCAAAGTATCAATTTTTTGTCTAATAACTATTTGCACATAGCTAATCAATAGTCAATAGGCAATGGGCATTACACGTTAACAATGGTCACGTCAATTTTTTTTCTCTTTAAAGTCTCATGACTTCTCTTTTTCATTCTCCCTAACTATAAAAGTCTCATGATTTTGATCGAAATTCAAATCAAAATTATTGCAATACTCGAAAAAGGAAAATAATTAGAAACCCTTGCACCCAACGAAAAAAAAAAAAAAAAGAAAGAGAAAAAAAAAAAAAAGAAGATCAAGAAAATCGTGTACCACTAGATGAAAATGCACAGAAAAATCATACAAGAGGAGCCACAATTTTATTTTATTTTATAATAAGTTGTGATATACACATACTACTAATATAGAAATAAGTGTCTTGATTCAAACATGAATCATGCACAGACGATAAGATGGGCCAGTTAAATTATTAATGATCACATCTCAATTATGAAATAATAATAATAAAATCCTTAACTCATCCAAAAAAAAAAAGTCATAGTTCTTGATTCTTGTGGTCCTGTCTATATCACATCCACTTCACTAACCTTCCAAATAGATTATAATTCAATTATAACTTCTTTGAAATAATTTCCACAGTTTATCTTCCAATCTTCCATCCTAATCTATACATAAAAGTTACCTGAAGAAATCATCTAGAGCTGCAGTGATTGATCCACTTGAATCTGCTTTTTCAACCATCATCGTCATCATCCATCGTATCTATACTCAGCTGCATTTTTCGCTTCAAATCTTTCTTTTTGTAATTTGAATCCAATCATCCATTATGATATTGCACTCCACAATATTCTATTGTAAACCAAACTTGAAATAACTTACAACTAAGAAATAATCTTTATGCATACTAGTTATGAGCTAATTAAGAGATTCATCTAAAAAAAAAGAGCTATAGTTTATATGTAATAAAGATTGCATCTAAGTTGTATGAAGTTAATTTCAAGTTTGGTTTTAACTATCATATGCATATGGTTGTTACTTGTTAGCTCAAGAAACAAATGAAAGCTAATGCAATAATAGATCTTTTTATATAAGAAGAATAATGTTGTTCTACCTCAAGCTGCTTTCTTCTGAATGTGATCAATCAACCTCTGTGCACTCAGTACAGCACTCTCTGGTTTACATCTGTTCTGCACAAGCTCGCTTGGGCTTTTACAAGTCTTCAAGATTTCAGACATCGACTCAGCTTTCTTGATGATGGATATTTTTTGTTCTACTGAAACTCTTGATCCCTTGTAAGTATTAGGCAGTTTTGTCGAGTGAGGAACAGACGCCATCAGATCATGAAGTTTATGCGCCGTTTTGAACATACCCCTTCTCTCTAAATCATCGGTGATTCTCTGATATGTAAGATGTTGAGGAACGATTCCCCTTCGAAACATGTCCTCAAACTCAGACACGGCCTCATCATATCTGTGCAACTTCCATAGTAATTGGATGAACATTGTGCTGACAGCCAAGTCTAAATCGATGCCTCTAGCTCTCATCTCCTTTATAATTTGCGTAGCAAGGTCTAACTTCTCGTCCCTGCACAACATCTTCACCAGTAGATGATACGTATACCGATCAACTTCATACCCAGACTTGATCATATGATTATAAAGATCCAAAGACACTTCGATCTTCCCTACCTTAGAAAAGTACTTGAAGAAATAACCATAAGTCGTAGTAGTTGGCAAACATTTATCATCTATCACCATCTTCAAGATCTTGCTAGCCCCTACTAAATCCCCTGCCTTGCAGAAGCCCTTCACCAATGAGTTATACGTAGATAGAGTAGGCCCCATTTCCAAAATCGAGAACCTCTCAAGCATCCCCATCGCCTCTTTCAACCTCCCAGCTTCTCCTAATGCATCAATTATTGGATTATACACTATTGCATTAGGCTCAACTCCTTCAGTTTTCATCTCATTAACCAACTCCATAGCCATATCAGGACGTCGCATTTGACACAATCCTTCGACGAGGGTCCCATAAGTGACCACATTTGCTTTAATGTTCGCCTTCTTCATCTGCCCACGAAGGCGCTCAGTGTGTTTGAGCTTTCCGATTCGGAGCCATCCATTCATCAGTATGTTATATATCCTAAGAGACGGTGAATAGCTCGGATTTTTTTCCATGCGATTATCCAAATACTTTGAGGCTATCCTAACATGCTTTTCTTTGCACAAAGAATCCAACAAGGTCTCTAACAGATTGCTTTCTGCGTTTGAATCCTGAAACAAATCCAAACTGCATGCATATTCATACGTTCGAATGGCTGCTAATGGAGATCCTGTACATGTAACAAGAAGCTAGCAAGATCACACTCCAAAACACAGAATCAGAACACACTGTAACTAAGCTTTACACAGTAAGATACAAAAACAGAATAATGGAAACGGAACAAATTCACAAACAACTCTTCGAAATTATGGCCCTTGATCAAATGAAAGATTACCTGCGCGAGCATATCTCCTAATCATGATAACATAAGTATCGAAATTTGGTCTCTCGCTTAAATCTCCTGTAATCTGATCGAGTATAATGCTCCAAGCTGAGTCGAATTCTCGGGCTTTTCCAAGAGAATCAACCATGGCATTGAAAACGTCCATGGAGAATCTGTAATCGGACCGCTTCCTAGCCCAATCGAAGAGCGTGAGCAGGGGTTTCGGACTGGAATCAAATTTTTTGAAGATTCCGAGTAAAAGAGTTGCAGTTGGGTTGATCTCCGCCGCGGTGAGCGCCTCTTCGAGGTCCGGGCCGGGCTTCAGGGCCGGATTCCGGAGGAGTTCGGAAATGCGGGCGGAGGTTGGGTCGTCGGCGTTAGGGTTTACAGGAGGCGGCTGTGGAGGATTTCGCTTCAGAAGCGGCGGAATGGGGATTGAGAAGATTGATTGGTCGGCGAGGTGCCTGCGGTGGTGGGAGGCGGTGGCTAGACAGCGGCGGAAGTTCGCCATCATTGAATTTTCCGACGGCGGTTGCTGGCGGGAATGCTAGTGGAGTGTGAGCTCAGGTTAAATTTCCATTTTCTGCGCCTTTTATAAGTACTGTAATTTTTTTTAGTACAAAAAGTATACTCCTTGAATATAAAAAAAATAAAAATTATGAAATAATAAAACGTCTCGTTTTCGCTGCAATATAACTCGTAAAAGAGAATCTGCATGAACAAAAATATACTGTCATTAACATCAAGATATCCATTACAATTCATAGTAAATCTCATGAGATTTTTCCCACAAGCTTTCTTGCATTATGACTTCAAGAAAAATACAACAATATATATTTCCTATATTATACTATGTTGTAGTTCCAACATCTTCTCTCAAGAATCTCTCCCTCTCTCTGCAAATTATGCAGTCTTCTTCATCTTCATCTCCTCTGAAAGTTGAAGTTTTTGATGGCGAAGGCAAAGGTGACGGCGAAGGCAAGGCAAAATCCGGCCACCACCAAACCGGCAACGCCCAAGAAATCATGTTGGAATCCGAACTGATCTTTCAGCAGCTGCTTTACAGGCAGCGTGTTCACACCGTCGCTCAGCGTGACCAAATCATTCATGTCTCCGTACTGAGATGTAAGGAGTCCGTACAGACTCCAGGCTATCGGGTTCGCCCAGTAGTACCATCTCCACCATATCGGGATCCTCTGCAGGCGAAAAAAAGAGAGGTGAGCTTTGATTTTAGCCGAATAAGATGTGTGTGTTTCGAGTTTTTCTAGTACCATGTAAGGAAGCATGAAGCCGCTGAAGAGGTTCCACATCATGTAGAAAGGGGCTGCAACGATGGCAGCCACGTTGTGGTTGGGTGTGATGGAGATGGTCATCATCCCGAAGAAGGTGAAGTAGAGCAATGTGAAGTACATGAAGAATATGTACCATAGAAACTTCCAGACATTCCACTCGAACGAGGCCATCGAGTAGAAGATGCTACTGTAGATGAGGGACTGCACACAAACATATGGGAACTCTACTGCTACCTGCAGAAAATATGTGTCAGTGCAGCTTTTATCAGAGAGAGAGAGAGAGAGAGAGAGGGAGAAGGCTGTGCCTGGGCTAAGGCGAATGGTAGAGCAGAATACGTTCCAGCAGCTCTTTCCCTATACGAAACAAATCTCTCAACGTATACCACCGGCTGAACTGATGTTGCGTTTGTGATTCCTATAAACAAAACGGCTGCGTACATAGATCCCATAGCATTGGATATATCCTGCTGAGTATCTCTGTAGAGGGAAAGACCAATATAATTAGGAAACGGAACGGGCAAGAGTAAAAGCAGTTCTTTAAGCTCCAAATCAGATTACATCTGGCTGTACTATGAGGATTTGTCAAGATTATTTATAGTAAAACGAATCGTGCTTTGAAACTTCTTGAGCCCGTTTCACCTTTTCACAGATCAAATTTAATCTTCCAGCAAACTTTAGCAGTAAATCTTTGAAGAAGAGTAATTAAAGGATGAGAATGTAAAAAAAAGGGTAAAAAATAGCAATATTGTTAGAGGAGAGATAAAAACTCGACGAGTTAACCTTTTTGAGCCAAATTTCCAGCAGATTGTTCCGAACATCAAGGAAATGATGATGGTGTAGAAGAAGCGTACGGCTGTGTACTGAGGGTTACGCCAGTAAGAGAGATTCTGTTTCCAAAGGCATGCTAGAAACTGACCAAAAAATGAGAGCGAGTACTTGCTGGGAAAACTCAGCTCGGTCGATTCCTTCTCTGGTTTGGATAAGCTCTCAACCAGAATCTTGTTTTGCCTGCAATGGTGAGAAAAGAGATGAAATAATTAAAAGTAGGAAAATCGGATAAGCATTTCTCCTTTTCAAAACATAATCCGAGTATTTACTTGTACAGATCTGATTGGCGATAAATTTCAGCGAAATCCAAACTGAGACGATTTTCTTCAGCTGGAGATGTGACTTCGAGGATCCAAGCAGCAGGATTATATCCGGGTCTTATTTTATGTACTCCTTGAATAGCCTAGGAGAAAACAAAGACGTAATTCCGATTCATGAGCCAAAATTAGGACAGCATTGGAAATTTAGACTGGCTAAATTAAACTTCCAGAATAAGTGTTACCTCGAAATACTCGATGAGTTTGATGGATTTATCTCCCAATGGACCACCATAGATGAGGCGTCCACCTCGTTTCATGAGTAAAAGCTGATAAGGAGTAAGAAAGATTAACAAAAAAAAGAGAGAGAGAGAGGAGAGGAGAGGAGAGGGAGAGGGAGAGGGAGAGAGATATTATAAAAAGGAAGCAAACCTCATCAAAAGATTCAAAGATATCAATGCTGGGTTGGTGAATAGTGCAAACTATAGTTCGACCAGTATCAACAATATTCCTCACAGCTCTCATAACAATGGCTGCTGACCTGGCATCGAGCCCTGAAGTAGGTTCATCCATGAAAACTATAGAAGGATTAGCAACGAGCTCAACAGCGATTGTCAGCCTTTTCCTTTGCTCTACTGATAAGCCATCCACGCCAGGTACCCCGACTAGTGCTCCACGTAGTTGACTCAACTCAACTAATTTCATAACCTCATCTACAAACGCCTATAATTGACACTGAAAAATGCTATAATGGCAGAAAATACACACAATGAAGGTAAAAATGTATGGTAAAAACACAGGAATTTACTCTCTGAGTCGCGAAGTCACACTGAGAGGAGAGTCGAAGCCAAGCAGAATACACAAGTGATTCGTGCACAGTCAGACACGGAGAATGGACATCGTTCTGTTCGCAGTAACCGGAGATTCTTGCAAATGTTTTTTGATTCTTCGGATATCCCGAAATATAGATTTGTCCTTCAATATGTCCACCGGTTTTCCTACCAGCTAAAACATCCATGAGGGTAGTTTTACCAGCACCGCTCACACCGACTAATGCAGTGAGTATGCCAGGCTGGAATGCACCGGTCACATTTACCAGTAACTGCAGCTTTTCTTCTTGTAAGCCTTGTCCCTTCAATTCCTGAAGCATGATACAGTTAAGACCAGTCATATTTTTTTTAACGATGCAGATCTTTTATCAGAGTGAACTCATGATGAATTAAGATGTTGATATACCATAGGAACGTCAACGTAGTAGTTGATGTTGCTAAAACACATGGAAAGAGGTTTGAATGGGAGAACCATTCCTCTCTGCTTGACATCGCCCTTGCCTGATATTCAGTGACGAGATGAAAAATAAGATCACTCTTTATCATGAAAGAGGGAATAATCATGAGTAGAGTTGTTGGCAAACCAGTGTATGAGTGAGAATGCTGCAGAAACTCTCCGAAAGTCATGATGTGAGTATCAGAATTCTTTTGAGAACCCGTGAATGAGTGTGAACGTTGCAAAAACTCTCCAAAAGAAAAGATGGAAGATCGACTCCCTTGCCTCTTCTCTTTGGTCTGGCAATCTTCCGGGGAAAGAACAGCTTGCTTACTCCCAAGAGCTGCACGAAAATTAAAGAGATAATTAGATCTCTGCATCAAGGATAGAGACACGAGATAGATCACTTCTACTATATCTTACCAGCGTGTCATAAAAGATCGAAGCACATAAATTTTAAGATTATTAAGATAGGTTCTCATAAATTTTTCTTGACATTGCAAATATTATTGTGAGATTATCTGAACTATCGTCTGCAGTTGACTTCCTGAATAGCAGGCACAATTACTTAGTAAAGAACAGTCCAAAAACCAATGTTTAATGCAAAATACGAGATCTATCAGGAATGAAACTTACGATTCAGGAAAGTCAGAAACACTGTGAACAGAGTGTTGAATAATAAGGTATATCCAAGTAATGCTCCGACGCCAATCCAGTACCAATGGTCATCTGGAAATAAACTGCGAACCTTCAACAACATTTCTCCCAAGGACAAAGTAGTATTTTCTCCAGCTTTCTATCATCAGGAAATAGGAAACGCTTTATCATACAAAAGAAGAAGATAACAAATACAAAATAACATCTAAAATGGTACTGAGAACGTGATACTACCTTATCCCAGGAGTGGCCGAGAAATTCATTAACTGAAGCTGCACTTTGGGCATACATCATAGGAGAAAACCAGTAACCCCATATCCACCAAACTGGAATGCTATCTGTCGGGAAGAAAATTTCCCACAAAAATCGAGAATAGCAGTGTTATGTAATATATATTATGATACTAACATCATTAAGTAAAATGTAAAATGACCTCATGGAGTACCTCTTGAAAGTATGAATCCTCCAAGGACCATGACAACCAGCATAGCAAAAGACCCAAATGTGTTGGCAACCACCATATTTCGCCCTAATGATGCCATCACTCGAAAAAGACCTATTGACATCTGATGCAAAGTGAAGTATAACAAGAACTGAAAAATGCATCTGCATATCACAAGCAAGTTAGGGTTAAATGCGACTCTAAACTATCAGAAAAGGCAAAAAAAGAGAAAGGAAGATCGCAGAATAAAATATGAAAGATACATACCTGGTTATTTGAGGATCAAAGCCAATGGCATAATAAGTAACTGCTACCCAAAGAAAAGATTCTACAAGTGAAAGGGGAACACTCAAGAGCCAAGAGGGGAGAGTGTATATCCAACATGGGTAGAAGCGCATATCTCTGTGCTTGTAAAGAACAGGAAGCTTAGCTATCAACATCGGAACCTCCATAAATCCATTAAAAAGAATCATAACTATTGCAAAGTAAAGGGCACCAAGGTAGATGCCTCCATCGTCCAGAGTATTATGATGCAGTGTAGTCCGAAAGAACACACTCATCATCATAAGAATAATTAGGAGGAGCTGCAAAGAAAATGAAAATTATTCGATGAACAATAGTGCAAAGGTAATTTCATATGGATGCTCAAGAAAGAGGACAACATAAAACTTTATTAGCTGAGGATTGAGATCTTTTTACCTGAATGAATTTGAAAATGAACACAGGCGCATTCCTCTTCAACAGTAGCATCTGCCATGATAAGCTGATCTTTAGAAGCTTAGACCTACTTATACCATAAGTCTCGGTAGATAAGGCAGCTGGATGAGTGTATTTTTTATCAAATGGGACAGCCAACTCCGCTGCCAATAGATTTCCAACACGAAAGGATTCAAAACCTTCTACAAACTTCGCCACAGGTACATATTTGTACCGTCCATTCATGAACCAGTACTGCTCTTGATCCTTCTCAGATATGACCTGTATAAGAGCTGAAAGATGTAAGCTCCAAAGCAAGGAACCAATTATCACAGTTTTAAGGGAAAGCCCTCAAAATGAGCACCTCTTGTAGAAAGTCGGCAACATTTTTCCTGGATGGGCACTTAAAACCCATATAAATGAAAAAATCAACTGCAGCTTCACGTGGGCCCTGATATACTATTTGTCCCTCACTAAAAAGAATTATGTCGTCAAACATCTCGTAGGTCTCAGGATCCGGTTGCAAGAGTGATACGAGTGTTGTACCATCAAGAGCACGAGTTGTGTGTCGAAGATATTTGATAATCTGATGTGTAGTGGAGCTGTCTAGTCCAGTTGATATCTCATCCAAGAATAGTACCCTAGAAGGACCCATAAGCAGTTCAGCTGCCGATGTTTATATGTTAGTTATTCAAGCTGAGATATATCTACAGCAGCAAATTGAGCTGATCGTGGCTAGTAAGAGTAAATACCCGTTGTAAGCCGCTTTTTTTGCCCTCCTGATATTCCTTTAAGCATGTCATCTCCAACCAATGTATCAGCACAAATGTCCAATCCTAATATCTTTACATATAGTTTAGAACCAAATAAAGGAATATCCCTACTACACAAGCTGTGATCCTCAATAAACAAAAAAGCTGTGTTTCAAAGAATTTAGAAGAAAAGTAAAAATAACAAAAATTTGAGTCCGCATAGATCCTTGAACTAACTGCCTGAGTAAAGTAGTAAAGAATGTAGCAATTTAAAGGCCTCGTCTCACAAGTAAGAAAAATAAGGATTCAGTGGCGCACCTTCATGATGTATTCCACAAGTACGCTTGTCTGTTGCCCCAAAACTACTGCCTAGGATAAAACTAAGTACTTTAATGATAGGGAAAAAAAAAACGCTGTTCGATCACAAGTAGAAATTTGTAGCCAGCATCATTAAAGAATGACAACTTCAGTGGGAAGCATACCTTGATAAATATATCTAGTTCTTGATCAGGGTGAATTTCAGCAATTTTTTCTCTTCTAAGAAGCTCCATGAGCATTTCTACAAGCCAACGGTACCCAACAAGCTCACATGGAGGATCAGAAACGTGCACGAAAGACTTTACCAAAAAATGCAAAAATGAATGTCTAGTTAAAGTTACCATGCTTAAATCCGGCACCCTGACAGGATCCTGCAAATTCAAGAACCTCTCTCACAGTCATCTCAGAGATGTGGAGATCCTGTTGACTTGCGTATGCTGAAGTCCTCTGAGGAGTAAACTCTTCTAAACTGTGCCCATTATATGTAACTTTCCCTGACATCTTCGAAAGTAGATGGAGTAATTTGAAATTAAGTGAATAGTAACGATAGGACATAACAAAAATATTCTCCAACTCATTCTATAGCTCAGTCGCATGTGTAAACCGTTTGCATCAGAGTATTAAAGCATTAAAAAAACAATCTTTTGAGCAGTAGGTTTGGAGATATATGATGCTATGAAATAATAGAACTTTCTTATTCCAAGAAGAATAATCAGTGGAGACTCAAATTAGGTTGGCCTATCAATTGATCTAAAGAACCTAAGGTTCAAATTAGGTTGGCCTATCAATTGAAAATGCTTGAATGAACTGCTAAACTTTCTTCAGAAATTAATTTCACAAAATGGCTTTTCCCAAACACAAGTGAGAAGGCTAGAGATACCTATTGCCACATCAGAAAGTCCTTTAGAACAGTAGACAGACTAATAGCTAAGCTGCCTATATTAATTTTATTTTTTTAATTGTTAGCTGCAAGTCTTAATATTAGCCATTGTGTAACCCCTATAGAATAAAAAAGTCTATCACAGCACATTTTCTTGCCTTATCTGGATAGTCTATATTAACACAGCTTTATTAGCCGACTATTTTCCTTCAATTTGTGGTTATATGATATCAAAAATGTGAATTTCTCACTTTTAAGCTCGATTGTCAAGACAGTCAAGATGAAAAAGGTGGAGAGAATAGAAACACAGTCGAAAAACATTTTGGGGATAAATAGTACTGTATAAAATTGTTATAGACAAATCGAATGCCTCAGTTGCGATCAAAACTTGCATGATTACCTGCAAAATTGGTGGGAGGCGACCTGCAAGAGCGAAAAGAAATGTTGTCTTTCCGGAGCTTGGAGGGCCTAGAAGAAGAGTTAACCTGAACAATAACCCCACTCGTTAAATCGACAAGTAATTGATTAAGTCTTAATTTTTTTACTTTAGCCCCCCGTTATACCTTTTAGGCCGTATGATGCCGTTTATATTGTTTAGGATAGGAAGTCTTTGTCTTCCACCAGAAAAAATCCTGAGCTGCCTCAAGAAAGCCTATTTGCCATGCCATGTTTCCATTGAAGAAGTCAGATTAACTAGAAATAGAGTCAACTTAGCTACTGGTATTTTTGTTCTTTAAATGTTTACCTCACTCATATCAAAAATAAAATTAGGTATGGTTGGCAAAGCTCTGCTTCCCATATGGACTAAAGCATCCACCTTCAGATTCTGAAATCGAACCTCGACTTTTGGAAATTCCAAGCCGACGCTGCAAAAGAGCATAGATAGAATTTCAAAACAAACAAAGACCATCAACAGAAATATAAAAAATACTACACCTATCATACATTTCCAAATCTTCCGCATAACAATGCCAAATCATCATGCAAACAAAATAGCAAAAAAGAAAGAAAGAAAAAAAAACCTTTCACACAAATGCAGTAAAACTAAACTGACACAGACATATTCACAAACACATGGCGAGCACAATCTCGACAGAAGCTTACGCATCAAATCTCTGCCTAACTCTTCCGAAAAATCCCTCCATATCTTCATCAACAGCAGCGACCATCTTATCCACAACCTGATTCTGCTCATCGTTCTTGATTCTACGAACATCCACCAACGATAGCTCCCCACCGGCATTACGATAGACGGCGGTTCGCGCACGGTCGGGAGTCGGGGACCTCTGCAGCGCGGCGAGAACGAGCCCCTCCTCCTCGTCGCCTCCGCCGCCGCCGTCGCACAACGTGGTTCTTGAAAACATGCTTCTTTCTGGGTCGCCCCCGATCGTGGAGGCAGAAGAAGAGGATTTAAAGAAATGTATGAAGAAAGTGAGTAGCAAACATTTTTGGGTGGCGTTTGATGGTCAGTGTACAACGACTTCGGAGGCTGAAAGGATGTCGTTGAATGCTCCGCATTTATTTTCATCTCCATCAACCTCTCTCCTCTCTCTCTCTCTCTCTCTCTCTCTCTCTCTCTCTCTCTCTACATGGTGTTCTTTTTTCTTTTCTTTTTTTGTGGGTGATTAATTCTTGGTAGCATGTAACGATCAACGAAAACTGGAGGGAAAGATGGGGTAGATTAAATTAGGTTGGAAAAAAGTTGCAGGAACATGGACTTTAGGTGGAATGAGAATGAGAAATGGTGTAGAATACAGTTAAAGTAGTTGAGACTGTTCACCTTCAACATTTCTTTATTTTCAAACTTTATATACAGTATATTGTTGTAATAATCATTCTTTTACGATTATTGTTTCTTGATTATTAATCACTCTGTTTTTTATGAAGTGGCCTATTTATATTTAATATGTGAGGTATAAAATATACAAGTATACTATTTCAAAAAAAATAGAGGGAGTATAATATTTTATTTTAATAATTTTTGATTTTAAATGTTACAATACATGCTTTGTTGAGAGATTAAACCAAAGTACTCCAAATCCAACAGTTTATATGCGGCAAAAGGAAAATGTATTTTAATTTAGTCAAAATATATAAATTTAGCTCAACAAATTTAATTTACGTCAATTTTAGTTATTTATTGAATTTGCAGTGAAAAATGTAGTCGGCAACGAAGACTCGAAAAAAAAAAAATCATTGATGTTTTATGTTGTCTTAAATAAAAAAAAAATACATTTTCTATGAAGAATGACGGAGGGTGTCAACTAGTTTTTTTTTGTCAAAATTCACTAAATGACTACAACTGCCACATATTTTATTTATAAAACTAAAATTGTCGCACATTTAAAATTCATGCTAAATCTATCAAAGAAATAAATTTATCGTGCAAAATTTATATATTTTTAATTTTATTTATGTAAAATAAATAAGTAGCTAGTACTCATGATATATCCCCAGCTGTACTTTGGTAACATTAAAGTAGTACAGTAAATATTCCAACTATAATTATTGTAAATTGAGCGAAAATTGCAGCTATGTGTAATAATGGAAGTTTTTATTTGAGAACATGTGTAATAATGGAAGTTGGTCTAATGTTATAAATCAACTGATGGAACAATTTACTCGATAACAATAATTACGGAAGGGTCATTAATGCAAATATAGTACAAAACACTAATTATGCTCTACTGTAATTAGCGGTGAATTATTGCCAAACTACATATACCTTGGAGTAATGCTCCCCTACCCACCGTGGGCATGCTTAATATGTCCACGGATGAGGTGGCAACATTTTATTTAAGGAAACAATTAATTAGTATACCTTATAAAAATAAATCCTACCAAAAAAAACTAAACCCTAACAAAAAAAACTAAACCCCAAAAGGAAAATGTGCCCACGGTGGGTAGGGGATCATTTCTCTACCTACTTGTGTGTGTTAAAAAGAGAGAGTTTCACATTTTTTGAAAACCAAATCCCAAAATAAATAGTATTTTGTAGCTTACAATTTTATGTCACTTTGGGACATCAATAGACATATTATTTATACATGGATAGTATATGGTACATATAGGAAGGGTTAATTGTAACTAAAATGCATAAATTTTCATCAAATTATAGTTTTGCACATGAGTTTTAAATATATGACATTTCAATTGTTTCTGATTTTAAATATGAAGTCGATTTTTTTTCTAATCTCATCATATTTCGTGATGATACGAAAGTTAGATTTATCGGACGATTTATGTCATAATTTTTAATAAATCCAACTTCCAACTTCAATATCAGCACGAAATCTGATAAAATTAGAGAGAAAAAAAAATTCGACTTCATATGCAGAATCAGAAACAATCGAAAAATGATTTATAAGCAGAGTTTAAAATTTACGTGTAAAATTAAAATTAAAATTGTGTGCAATTTTCTCCACACACGAATTAGAATTAATGTGGCTGATATAAAGACACAATCACTATTCCAAAGGTAACTTATAATAAACGAACCCACAAATACATACTTGTCACAAATTGTCATTTTCAAAAACTCATACTTCAACCATTAACACCTTCTTCCTCCCCCCACATGCCCAAAATTGAATTATTTTGAAATCCCATGTGAATTTTTGAATTGGTTCTTGGTGGACCATGCCTACATCTTCATCAAATAAAATATACGTATATATGAAACCAACCGAAGATTTCGGATTTGAGTCTTTCGTAACACGGTTTTAATTTAAATTCATGTTAATTGTGTTCGAAAATACAATATTTATACAGAATATTCCCTCTGTTTCGTTTATAACGAGTCATTTTCGTTAAGCACAAACTCAAAAAAAAAAACAGATTAATCAGATATAGAGTGTAGTGTTTAGTATTTTAATACAAATTTATTTTTTATAAAATTAGAGCATCATGGATTCATGAAAACATATTGATGATTAGTTTTAAGTGAAAGATTGTATCTATGCCTTTAATTCTGTATACAAATCATAAAAATTAGAGAACAATTAAATAAACAAGTTATGATAATTTAAATTTTTACAATTCAAATGATATTGTAACGTTATCTAAAAAAAAAGAAGAAGAAGTTGTTATATAGTAATGCGTGTGATGATAAATTAGATTAGTCATGCATTTAGTTTAGTGGGCTTGTTTAGTAAGCCTTATAAGCCAAACGAAAATAACTTTTTGTAGTCTATATAAATAGAAAATACATACGTAACTCATGAGAGCATTCGCAGCCACACGGGCTGCGCCCGTCCGCCCTCTGCCAAGTCAGCTCCAGCGCCCGGGCGTGCCTGATGCGGGTCTCAGAGGGTGCGGCCCAATAGGCTCATTTCCGCCCGTTATCCTGTCTGCTGCACTGCCGCAGTTAATTTTTTTTAAAAAAAATTCCTATAAATACCACTCTCTATTCCTCACATTTTCACACCAATTTCTTCATCAAACTTTCTCTTCTTTCATCAATTTTCACTTTTATTTTCTCAAAATATTATATTCAACATTGAAAAAAAAATGAATCGTGAGGAACGAGAGAGGCTAGCACGTAAAGCTGTCGAGCTTTATAGGCAAATAGAGGCGGAGGAAGATGCTGAAAATCGGCGACGTGAAGAACGCCGATCATCCAAAAAAAAGAAGCAATACGTCGAGCGTGATCGTGAATCGGGGTACGAGCAACTCTACAATGACTACTTTGCCGAAAATCCGACGTATACAGATACCATGTTTCAGCGCCGATTCCGCATGCAACGAGATCTCTTCTTGCGAATCGTCTCGAGCGTGACGATGCGTGATCTATATTTCCAACAATGTCCAAACGCAACGGGTCGAAATTCTCTTCATCCCCTTCAAAAATGCACAATGGCGCTGCGCCAACTTGCATACGGTGGTCAGTCCGATGAGTACGACGAGTATCTGCGCATTGCCGATTCAACCGGGCGAGAATGCCTAAAGTATTTTTGCCGCGCCGTCGTTGCCGCTTTTGGATAGGAGCACCTAAGAAGACCTCATTCGCGTAATGTCCAACACCTCGTCCAAATGCACGAAGTGAAGCACGGTTTCCCCAACATACTCGGGAGTATCAACTGTATGCATTGGACATGGAAGAATTATCCATCGGCGTGGAAGACTGCATACACCAATTTCAAGAAGGGAACTCCAACAGTAATTCTTGAAGCGGTGGCCTCAACTGACCTGTGGATTTAGCATGCATTTTATGGCGTCGCCAGATTGAACAACGACATCAACGTGCTGAATCAATTTGACGTATTCAGCGATTATCTGAGGGGTGTTGTGTCGGCCGTAAATTTCACTGTCAATAACAAACAGTACAACATGGGCTATTATCTTACCGACGGTATCTATCCAAGATGGCCAACTTTTGTGAAGACGGTGCTATGTCCGACCGATCCACAAAGAGCTTTGTTCGCCATGAAACAAAAAGCTGCGAGGAAGGACATCGAGCGTGCATTCGGCGTTCTCCAAGGATGATGGACGATTGTACGAGGCCCGGGCAGCTTGCATTATATCGAAAATTTAACAGAAATCATGTATGCATATGTTATCATGCACAACATGATAATTGAAGATGAAGGAGAAGCAGCCGAAAATTGGGAGGACGACGAGGCATCGAGCTCTACAACTAATCCATTGCAAGCGCGTCAAGGCGTTGATGTCTCTTTCGCACGTTATATGTAAAGGAATGCCTCCCTCCACGATGCAACTGCTTATGAAAACCTCAAAACGGATATGATCGAGGAAATTTGGGCACGTGTCGGTCATCACTAGTTTTTTTCATACTTCATTTTATTGTTATGTTTTTTTTTTCTAGTTTTCTTTCATTGTATTATAATTTTCCAAATGTGCAATACAATTGAATTAAAAAAAATCTCATTTTTATTTAACTCATAAAAAAATAATTAAAAAATAAAATAATTAAATAATATAAAATATTGAGAGCCCTTGGAGGGCTCCAACACAACAAAAATGGGAGCCCTCCAAGATGAATTAAATACTAATATATATATTACTATTAAATTTGGAGCCCTCCATTCTGGAGGGCTCCCTTGCTAATGCTCTTATAAATACATTCAACTTATATAATACCTCCATCTCATTATATTAGTTCACATTTGACTTTTGACTTTTCGATACGTGTTTCTACTGAAACTTAGTACGAATTTTAAAATATAATTTTGAAGTATTTTTTTTACGAAATACTATCGTTTTTACCGAAATCTAGTACGAGTTTTAAAATACTTCCTCCGGCGCAGAGATATTGAGTCATTTCTTTTCGACACGAGAATTAAGACGGAGTGTATAAAGTATAATGTGTGTAAGGGTGTGATGTGGTTTATGTGTTTAGGTATATTTTAAAACTAGAGCATCATAGATGCGTAAAAAAATATCCATGTTTAATTTTGAATGAAAGATCGTATCAAGACCTTTAATTTGGTATAAAAATCATAAAAATCAAATAATAAACGGGAAAGTTATGATAGTTTAAACTGTTAGAATTTAAATTATATTGAGATACGTGCTGAGAGGTGAGTGAATAATGAGATTTAATTAAATAATGTTAAGTGTAATAATGGATTTACTAATTGTATTATTAATATGTTAATTATTTTCCAAAAGGGAAATGAGTCATAAATTTTGAGACGGTCAATAAGAAAAGAGACTTAGTATCTTTGAGCCGGAGAAAGTACTACTATAATTTTAAAGTATTTTTTATTTTACGGGATATCATGACTCATGATATCCGGTAAAAAAAAATAAAAAATTTAAAATCAAATGAAAACGTTAATATAATGAGATGAAAGTAGTTTATATATATACTAGAGAGAGAGAGAGAGAGGGGTTTTTTAAGACAAAGTTCGAATCTAGAACATCTACATGCTACGTTGTCAGAAATGGTCCATTTATTAAAAATGAAAAAATAAAAATGGGGTATTGTGATCTACTCTCCCCAATACAAACAAAGCTTCACTGATAAAAGTTAGATGCGGGCATTTATTAAAAGTTTGGGATAATATCTCGATTATTATTATTATTTTTGTTTATTACACTATTTTTTTAAAAGTGATGCGCTGTAAAAAGCGACAACGACTTGTTTGGTCAACCCCGTTCAAATTTTAGTGGACCCCCCTTCCCCCCTTCAATTTCTTAATTTTTTTAAAAAAATATTTCTTATTTCGTAGATCTCGAAGTTTAGCTCAATTTTTAAGCTACCCAAATGTTGCCTTAACTTCCTACTTAATTCATATCAATGAAATATACGTATTATTTAAAATTAAAGTACATATATATATATATATATATATATATGTGTGTGTGTGTGTATGTGTGAAATAATGTTTTATTCGAGTCGATATGGTTTTATAGTTTATTATGCCTTTGTCCTAAAGGTACGGGTGGAAGAAATAGATGCATTATGCGTCTCATTTTAAGTATAGTAGTAGCTCGTTTTTATTATTGAATTGTCACATTTAAATACCTCATTATTTTAGGATTTTTTTTTCTTTTTCTAATCAAGAAAGAGAAATGTATTACTACTAAAAGAAATGGCAAGCAAAGTACCCAAAAAAACACAAAAATGCCTTTTTTAGGAAATACTACTTTTTTCTTAAAAAGGTGTGAGTTATAACCATTTTTCATTTCCAAGCCACCCTATATTTACCCTGAGCATATTTAATATATTCAAAGTTGATGCGCAATGTCATATCTATAATTAATCCAACAATATTTTAGTTTTATGGTATAATTTTATTTTGTTAGTATAATTAATTATTGAAGAATGTATTTATAATAATTTTAATTAAATTTATTATTGTCACGTAAATCGTGGTCAAGGATAGGGGTGCTAATCGGTTTCCGGTATTCCGGGAGAACCGGTACCGAACCGGGAACCGGAATACCGGGAACCGGATAAGCCGGTTCCGGTCCGGTAACCGGTTCCACCCCATAGTTACAATTCCGGTACCCGGTACCGAACCGGTACCGAACCGGGTACCGGTTAAAATATTAATATTTTATTTTTTTATATTTTATATTAAATTATATTATTAATTTTAAGTTATAATAAATAAAAATTACAATCCCTAATTCTATTTTAAGTTATTTTTTATATTGAATTATCTTGTAAATTTGTATTAGGCTTTAAAAAAAGAAAAAATACATTTTTAATTTTTTTTTATAAAAACCGGTTCCTTAACCGGTAATCCGGTAAAACCGGTACCGGAACCGGGAACCGGATAATCTATCCGGTTCCGGTTCCAGTTCCTAAAATTCGGGAAATACCGGTACCGGGTACCCGGATTTCCGGTTCCGGGTACCCGGAACCGGACCGGTTAGCACCCCTAGTCAAGGAAGCATTCTTCACTTCTCATACATATTTGTGTCAAAATAAACTAGATAAATTAAAATGACACGGATGGACTATTATTTCGACTCTATCCGATTATGATTTCTTTTCTTTTTTTTCTTTTATTTAATGTTTGGTTTTTGACATTTTATGGCCTTATTTTAATTATTGTGATTTTACTACTCTTTATGGTTTGAGAAATGGTAGGTGCGTGGAAATCATATCAATTAGTGACTAAAATACGAAATTCATTTGGGATGACTTATAATCATGCCATGATACAAAAGGCAAAACCCATTATGAAATCAATATTTTAAAATAAAAATCAAGTTTTTTTTTTTTTTTTTTTTAAATTTTTTTAAAATGAATACGAATAAAGTATCATGTTTTTATTAGAGTTAAAAGTGGAAAATAGGAGGCTTTGGAAATCAACTCGAATAAAAATAAATATATATGTCGAGAGAAGTTGACACGTTTCATAAACTCGTCATATTTTTTACATGAAAAAAGCCAGAAATCGACACGCATGCATGAAGCAAACATCTTTTCCTGTAAAATAAAATATTCTGCACTCAAAACTTACAAAAAATAACCAAATTTTTAAGCAGATAAATTTGTAACGTAAAGCACTGAAATATCCGAATAACTCAGATATGATTTGTTACAAATTTCCTCAACCTAGTTCCATAAATGAATTTAAAACTCATTAATTTGAAATAAATTTATCATTTTTTTTATGTAGGATATGGACGTAACATTTTCTAATAATCCCATTTGAAGTTAAAAATAACTAAAACAAGTAACTGATCGTATGAATTATTAAATGTGTCATTTACTAATGAAATTACTCTCTCTCCTCTCTCTCTTTTTCTACAAAAAAATGAAACTACTCTTTTTTTGATGTACAAATAAGTAAACAATTTACATGATCGATGTAAAATTCTAAATGCGTAGAAGATTACAGAGATCCTTCAAAGTTCAAACTAATACAAATATGAAATTAATATATAAGAACAAATAATAATCCTTTCTATCAAAATAAAAATGAACAATTTGTAGATATAAATCGATTCATTCACTAATTCCATATTAATTTGGGAGTATAAATATGTAAGTAGCCGTTTTGAAACTTGGATATAATACTACGCACATAAATTGAATAGAATATATGCAATATAACTACGCAAAAACACTAATAAATCAACATGTGTCAAAAACACTAAATCCTAAAACCTACAAAAAATTAATAACTAAAAAAAGGAGATAATCTTAGGCAAATATGCAACCAAATTAACTCCCATAAAACAAGGAAAAATTCAAAAAGAACTCTCAATTCACAGAACTTGCTAAAATAGTAGACCCATCAATTATTTTCATTCTAGGTGTTGAAAGAATTAAATTAAGGACATCAATTCATCAATCATTTTTCGAAAGACAACATATTAAATAATTTTCCCAACTGTCATTTCTAAAACATTAGAAGGAAAAAGAAAAAAAAATCAAATCCTCCAAATTGATTCAAGAATCTAACAAAAATTGCAAAATGATTTAAGATTGTTAACATTTTTCTCCAAAATCCCAAATTAATTAATTGTTTCCTCCTTCCTTACTTTCCTTTTATTCTGTTTTCTTGTTAAGGAATTTCAGGGACCAAATATTTGACCGATTAATTAATATAAGTACGGAAAATAGAAAACAGAAAGGGGGAGTGGAGGTAGCAAAATTAGGAGTGGAGGTAGCGGAATTTGGAATTTCAGAAGTTTTGAACTGTGCCTCAGCCCGCTCTCACGCTCCGCTCCTCTGTATATATACTCTCACACACACTTCACACACTTCTTCTCCCTTCCTCTCTCTCTCTATCTCTCACTCACTCAACCTATACATACACTCCTCTTTCTGTATCGACGCATTTTGTTTGATGATCGATCTGCTCGAATCGAGGGCCTAGCGCTGCTCTCAGAGCTCCATAGCTGCAGTAGTGAGCTCGGTCCTCCGATTTTCTGTGTTCGTCTCTGTTTTTCCTTTTTTACGGAATTTTTGCTTTTTTTTTTTTGTTGTTTTTGTGTTTATGCGCTTGTTGTTGTTTGCCTGAGTTTTGTGTTCATGAGTTCTGCTCGGCTGGAAATGCAGGTTTATTAAAAAAAAAATTTGAAAAAAATTGCAGCATTTTAGCTGATCTGAAATTTTGAATATATTGCCTAGATCTGAGTTCTGGTCTCGGTTTTCATATTTTACGTTTTTTTTTGTTTTTGGTATTGTATTGTGTTTTGAGGAGCTATGCTTTCACTGTCGTAGCTCATTCTGTGTTTCTGGAATGTGGTTTCGTTTGGTGTTTCTATGCATTGGAAAAGAAATGGGGAAAAAGGACAATGTGAGGGAAAAGAGGAAACTATGTTTGAAGGTTCGGGGAGATTTAGGAAATATTAAACGTATCGAGTCGAAATGGATGAGAATCTATTGAAATTTGAATGGAATTTTTCCTTTCCTTGTTATGTGACAGATTGTGTTCTATTTTCTATGTGATTTGAGCAGCTGGAAATCGAGGTTGAAACCCTAGCATTTTGGATTTTGATATCCTTTCTTGTGTTTTTTGGTTTACGGCTTTATTATTTTATTTATTTGAAAAGTCATTGACTTTAATTTTACGATTTTTTTTGAATTTGAGTCATTTTGACTCTGCAAATCACTGAAAGAAAGATGCTGCACTTGAGCTGATAAATATAAGATTTAGTTGGTTTTGCTGGGTACATATATTGATTCAAGGTCTACGTTCAAAAGAATGTGTGATAACTTGATTCAAGGCTAATGACTCCAAGTGAAAAAAAAGAACAGCTTAATTTGCGCTCACTTATTTTGAATGCTGAATGTTATCTCTCTATACACTGAACACGATCTAAAACTCAATAAAAAAGGGGAACAAGGGAGTAAAGCTCTGTATGTATTTCTGGTGAAATACTTGAATTCAGGACAATGCATATACTGTGCATCAAATGCCAATAGATTCTATGATTTTTGTATGAAGCGTGCTCGCACTTTTGCAGCATGCAAGGCTATGGTTTTAATTGTCTCAAAACTTCTAGAATCACCTCGTCTACGAAATGAGGTTCTCTCTGTATTCAATGTTGGTGTTATCTTCAACAACTGTAACTCGTTTATTCTCTTGGGAGTTTCATTGCCTATAATGTTTGGATACTGATGCTGATGCTCACCATGAATTTGCCAGGATATAGGAGATTAAGCTTGTTTTAACTTGCATTCTTTCTAATCATTGCAGCAATCATGAAGGCATGCTAATTTGGTTCCACGAAGTGTTACTCGATGAAGCATGCAGTTATGAATGACGAGAATAGCTCCTCCAACCTGCCTACTGCAAGAATCACAAGAGCTCGAGCAAAATCCTTAAGCTCATTAAGTGGATTGCCACCACTGTATCCTTCAGCAAAACAGGATGACAAACGGACCTCCCGAGCAAACTTGAAAAGAGCAGCACCAGAAAAACCGGCATGGGGTTCAGGTGCTGGTCACCAACCGAAGAAAAGAGCTGTTCTTAAGGATGTCACTAATATCAACTGTGATAATTTGTACATCAACTGCATCAATGCAGCGAAAGGTCAGGTGAGAATGATACTGCCAGTTTAAAGGATGTATAACACTGGTGTTTTCCACCTCCCATTTTCTAAGCTCAAGATTTCTTGTTTTACTGTTACTTAACAAGTTCTTATGTTGCAATAAGTCATTTAAAATTTCACTCTGTCATTTTCTTCCTCCCCTTTCTGGTCAATATTCGTGGAATACTATCTCATAACTCACTGCACGGTATATTATCAGCCTATCAGGCAGGTTAAGAAAGGCTCCTTACATAGGAAGGGAAGGGCTGAATCCGCTTCTGTTGCTAAAAATTCTAAGGTTCTGGAAGATAAAGGAGAAAATATAGTGGATGAGATTCACAAAGTAAAGGAGGAGGGATGCCAAGATTTTTGTCCTGCTGTCGACTTGCCAAATGAATTTACAAATACAAAGATGTTGGCTGCAGCAGGTCCGGCTCCTCTGGAGATAGATTCTGTCAATATGCTGCTTCAGAGTCCTTCTCACAGAGGTTAGAGTTTGTACCAAGTGTTCTATAAATTTCAAAAAACTGATATCTTTCGTAGATTAACTACACCTTAATGCATGTAATGATAGTATCATAATATTTTATTGACAATGGTGAATGTTATTTAAAATCTGCTTGGCGATTAACAATGAATAAAATTGTATCTCCATTTCTCGGAAACTTTTATGATTTTAATCAGTTCAAGGAGAAAAATGGGCAGTGATATGCCAAGGTAAAGTTTGTTTATACAACATGATCGCCTATATAATACACGGGTTCTAGTGTTCACTTGAATTTTAATTGGTGGGTAGGCCGTAGGTACCTAGATTCTATACTATCAAGAGATTTTTGAATCACGATATTTGCGGAAGAACAAAATGCTATAAACAGAACATAGTGGTAGCTGCAGATTGCAGTTGTTTTAGTAGTTTAATCATTTATACCTGTGGAATTTTTTTGTCTTCATTATGGTTCTCAAATAGCAATGTAAGGTGCAAATCTATCTGCCATAGAGAATCTAGAAATCTGTAGGCATTTTATGTTCACCTGAGTAACATACTAACATATATTATGCTCTCTGCCTCTCCGAGCTACATTTGCCTCCATCTGACATCTTTTGCCTGACCATGCAGATGGATTCACTCCTTGCATGAAACTAGAGAACTTGGAAGATTGTGGCAGTTATTAATATTGATTCAAGACACAAGGATCCACAGATGTGTAGCCTGTATGCAGCTGATATATATTCCAGTTTGTTTGCAAGACAGGTTTGTCATCGATTTGTTTCTGCCATGGTCTGAATATGTGGGTGGCTCAGCATGCAATTATCAGAAGCCTTGGGATGATATCTTTTTCCTAAGTTTTACAGTCCATTTAATAATTGATTAGGATACATTTTCAGTTTGTTATTAGTTATTACTGTGGTTCTTTCAAAATCTATTAGTCTTTTATCATGTGGATGGTGTTGAAAATCTTTTCTTGTATATAAGGTTTGAGTGAAAACTTCTTTTAGCCATCATTAATTTCTCTCGTTCTTCTCTCAGGTTGACCGGAAGCCTTCAGCAGATTACATGGAAAAGTTGCAGCGAGACGTCACAAAGGGCATGAGGGGTATTCTGATTGATTGGCTTGTGGAGGTTAGTCACCATACTATCATCATCTTTCTTCAACTTCATTAACATTTTCTCATTCGAGCTTTATGTAGGATCTGGTGATTAATTAAGTTTTCGTGGATTACATTGTTCTTGTTATTATCATTATTTTCATTTTTCACTTGCCATTGCTTGAAATATAATGTCCCAATCTTTGATCTTAGAGCTCTGAGTTTATTTTGCATTATTTTCTTAATCATACTGTTCTTTTTTTTTCTTTTTTCTTTTTTTTTCCTTTTTTTTAAAATTTTCATGTCATCATGTATATTCCTCTTTCTCAGGTTTCGGAAGAATATTCGCTGGTCCTGATACTCTCTACCTGACTGTAAATCTTATAGATAGATTCCTATCTGAGAATTACATTGAGAAGCAAAAGTTGCAACTTCTTGGTGTAACATGCATGCTAATTTCATCGTAAGTTGTTTACCATGGAACGTTTACATGAAGAAACAAACACATGCTAATTATATGGGTTCATTTTTTTGTTACGTGCAACTATATTAGTTATCCTTTCAAGTCACCCTTAAGACATCAAGACAATGCGTTTGTAACTTGTTGACCCCCTTGTGGAAGAAAGGCAGCAGTTTTAATTTCCATATATTCGTAAACTCTGTATGTCTAGAAGTACTTATTCTTCTATTTACATACTGCTGGTTATTCCCTGTAGGAAGTATGAAGAAATTTGTGCACCTCGTGTGGAAGAATTTTGCTTCATCACTGACAATACTTACAAAAAAGAGGAGGTGCGCTTATTTCTCATTGAAATGACCATTTTCTATCATACATATGGCATCTTTTACTCTTATCAACCATTAGAAATTTCACGCTGAAGATGCTGTTGAATCATCTCCTTTTTGTTAGTTTATCTTTGTGCTTCCCTTCGACTTATGCAAGACGATTCTTTTGCACCCAAGATCCTAAAAGTTTAGGTATATTAGCTATCAAAATTTGACAAATGCATAGCACTCCTGAACTCCTCCAGTTCTTTCTTTCGCCTTAACATAGTACGGAGTATTTTACAAAATTTCAATTTTACAAATTTGTCGTTTTCTTCTGTAACATCTAAGGTGCTACTAACTTCACTAGTCTTCTCAATCTTGTTATGTTTATATTGGCCATAAGCATTGACTACCAGTGAAATAACAGGTGGTGCAAATGGAAAGTCGAGTTCTGAACCTTTTGAGATTTCAATTGTCTGTTCCCACTGTGAAGAAGTTCCTCAGGTATCTACACCGTCTTAACTCTGCAGTCTTTACGTGTTTTCATTTCAGTAAGATCACTCTCAAATTTTATCTTCTTGTTAACTGAAGGAGGTTCATACAAGCAGCACAAGCTTCTTACAAGGTAGACAAAAAAACGCTCTCTCAAGTTTGTCCGTTGCCTTACAAAGAAGTTACTAAACCTCGATAAAATTGCTCCCATTTCCAGGTTCCTTCCGTTGAGCTGGAATTCCTGGCAAATTATTTAGCCGAACTAACTCTAATCGAGTACAGTTTCCTCAAATACCTTCCATCCCTAACTGCTGCATCTGCCATATTCCTAGCTCGATGGACACTTGATCAGTCAGACCATCCATGGGTTCGTTTTCTAGTGCCACTCAATCCTATTTCGACATCAACTATCAAACCGGTAGAATTTGTACAATGTTTTTCGATCTCTCTTTGTAATCAAACATTACCTTTTGCAGAATCCAACTCTGGAGCACTACACGAGGTGCAAGGTGCCAGAGCTGAAATCTGCAGTACTTGAACTGCAAGAATTGCAGCTAAACACAAAAGGAGGCATGCTCAACGCCATCCGTGAAAAGTACAAACAACCTAAGGTGTGTAAATAACACCATTTCTCTCAAAAACTTGCACTCAGTTTATTTCCCCCCTGTATTTACCATGAACAAGCTGCATTTCTCTTACGACAGTTCAAGTGCGTTTCAACTCTGCAATCACCGAAATCCGTTGAGTCGCTCTTCTAAAGCATAACAAGCTCTCAGTCTCTCACACCGTATGATTTACTACAGCCTCAACTGACTCGGGCAGACAACTACTAATGGACTCCATCCTCGATTCTTTACTCATAACATCTTGCAGCAGAAGCTCGCCATTGATGACGACGTAGTCGATTATCAGCTCTGGTGCTTCCAGATTGTGTTGTGTAAAATGGGAAGCTGTAATGGCAAGAATGATATGAGCTACTACTTATTTATAAAGCACATAATGCCTCTCTTTTGTTTTTTTCTTTTTAATTTGGAGTTAATTATGAATTCTAGTGACTTGTACTATTTCACACCAGCTAACTACTTGCTAGCTGGCTGGTAATTGTAGCTTCTCTTCGCCCTTCTTGAAGTTGTCTCAACAAATTATAAAGTTCATAATTCCATCAATGGTGATGATTTATTCTCATCAATGGTGATGATTTATTCTTAATAAATATGCTCTCTCTCTCTCTCGTGCAAGAAAGTGAAGAATATTTAAGATATGATATATTTTGCAGAAATTGCTAGTGTAATGCTTCATTTTAGTCCAAGATTGTTGTTGCCTGCAGTCAAACAGCTTACCATCGTCAAAAGGCTTTAATTACAGAATTTTGTCCTCCTAATTTGGTACTCCC
This sequence comes from Mentha longifolia, assembly GCA_001642375.2. Taxonomy (NCBI): domain Eukaryota; kingdom Viridiplantae; phylum Streptophyta; class Magnoliopsida; order Lamiales; family Lamiaceae; genus Mentha; species Mentha longifolia. Next base: position 3,147,785 of record CM038118.1, on the reverse strand, counting down.
TCCGTCCCCATATTAATGTGTTTATTACCCGTATGAGACATTTTCATATTGCAAATTGATATTTTTACTCTTTAGCTTTTATATTATTTTCTCATTTTCTATCTACTTTTTTTTTTTTAAACACACCACTTATCTCCCCCACACCAATATGGAAAAGGAGAGTATAATTTTCTTTGCTTTATGCGGAGGAAAAATTGTGCAATCTTTGCACTAAATTTATTATTTTTACGCACATTTTCTCTGAGAAATTCCGTCTCATGAAATTGTTGATTTTGGAAAAAAAATAAAATTGGGTACACGTGCACTTCAATTCGATTTAAATATTGAAATTCTATTTATACGAAAATGAGTGTTGCACTTTATATTTTTCCTCTTTGATATTTCCATTTCATAATGTTAACTAATTTTGAAACAACTCAATTATAAGCACTCAATCTGGTACAACCGTATTGCTCTGCTATTAAATCTACTTATGACTTTTTCTAGGAGTGCTTCAATCATTATTCATTAATCAATTTGTACCAAATAATGATAAACACAAAACATTTAGGGTGATAGAAGTGCAACAACTCCCATTAATGGGCTCCTAATCTACTATTTTGGAGGTGGATTGCACTTAACCGTATCATTAAATATCTGCAATTTCATCTCCCTCCATATAAAAAAAGAAAAAAAGAACTCCAACTACTCCACACACGAGAAATTACAAGATAATAATTATAATTAAGTTGGCCAAAAAAAGGGGAGGTAAAAAAGAAACCAAAAAAAAAAAAAGACTAACAAACAACAGTTAGTTTTTGTAATAATATCAACTAAAGAGACCCTTCCCATACCCTTTCTGGGGAAGAATCAAAATACAAATTTAAACATAAGCACATACTTAGAGTGTTTCTAACAAAAACAGGCTGGAGATTTCAACACAGCTCCTTCCTAATTTTCCCCCACCACAAAAAAAATAAAATAAAAATAAAAATAAACACTAAATCACCATGATAATCAATGGCTTACCAGAACAGCAGTCCTTCCGGTTACCGGCTGAAGATTCGCTTCCTTCTCCAATTGCTCCCACATCTCCTTCCGTTTCTCCACCTCGGTTTTTTTCTGCGCTTGATCCTCCCTGTAACTAGCAATGCAAGCCACGATCAAGGCATCGTCCATCTCTGCAAGCATCCGTTTCACGTTTAGAGTCAAGTTCAGGACTGCTTGATTCCAGTGGTGCTCTGCGTTTCTTTCTAGAGCTGGGAATATTATCGGGAGTATAACTTGTCGATTGTGGGCAATTAGGTTGACGACTTGATCGTTATTCCATAGGAAAAGGGCTCTTTCGGCTACCTGCATAGAGAAAAAGAGGTTATCATGTTTGTTACCGTCTATGTATAAAGACGAAAATCATCATGTTATTGCTCAAAATTCTCTCTTGCAAAAAGGTTTTAGTCCCTTGAACCAAAAGACCAAAAGTATTCCATATTAATGGTACTCTACAATTCAAGAAACGAGCGATAGATCATTGAGGCTCTAGCGTCCCACACATCATTGAAGAATGAAAGTGAAACTAGATTTTAATAACTACTGAGCACTTAAATTCATTATCTACATTCCATAACAAGGGCATCTGTTTAAGGTTATTACGTTTCCCTACTCAAAAGTAGAAACATTAACAATGACTCCTCTTGTTAAGAAGCCCGTTACTCGACCAACTCATGGACATGCCTCCTCTTAATAACACCAGTTCATCTTTATGCGCTCTATAAGCATATGGAGTAACATTAATGATGATGACATTTAAGTGGGTCATATCGAATTTAGTGAAAATGTCGCAACCAAAAGTTAACAATTTGATGAAACCCTAAATTCCACAAACATAAATTAAACAAATATGAGGATTTGCAATAGAAAAGGATAACCAGAGGCATAAACTAACCTAATTATCCTTCACCATTCAACGATGCTGACAAAACTACAAAAGAAGTAAAAAGATAGACCACTCAACAAAACCGATTACTTCAACGCGTCGGGAACTAAGATAGGCACGTATTAGTAGAACCAATGCAACAATCACGCGCATCACTGTCATAATAATAAGTTGAACTACACTACAGATTGCAACGAATATGCCGTTACCTGAAAATGGTAGCTATTTATGCAGTGCCCAAGACGCCAAAACAATGGAACCATGACTTTCTGAAACTCAGTCATGGTAATCACTTCAAGAATCTCCTCCAACTGACCCAAAAACATCACCTCCTTCTGGCTATTCGTAATGGGCCAATATTTCAAGAGCCCCTTAATCACACAACTAGCCAACTTCGGTTCCTTCTCGATAAACTGACTCACACAATACGAAAGCTGCTGAAAGTAAATAGCCAAAGACTTTGGTTTATGCAAAGGAATCAGCGCCCTCGAAAGAAAGATCTTGTGCTCCTCTTTTAGAGGCAAAGCGAATCCTGTAATCACACTCCCGAAAATCTCCAACAGCTCTGCAATCCCATTATGTTTCTCCGTCTCAAACACGAATCTATAGAAGACACTGCTCATACACTTCCTTATAAACGGCCTATGAACCATGAACTTCCCGTATACCCTGTGGAGAATCGCCTTCAAACAGTCCCGTTCCCGGGGATCCTCCGAATCAAACAAGTCGATAATTCTCAAGATAAAGGAGTGGTTTATATACTTCTTGGCAACTTTAGTTTCCAAAGAAGGCGAGGTCACAAACTTGAGGAGGAAATCGTACACTATCTGGAGGTGGGACCAGGCCGGATCAAACGTGGGCTCGTCATCATTTTCGTTCTCACCTGAACTCGAGCTACTAGACCGGTTGCTCGGTGGGAAGACACGAAACAGGTTAACCGAACACATCTTGCAAGACGCTAATATGGCGGGCTCTGTGAATTTCGGGGGGTTCTGAGATAGGAAATCGAGCAGCTCGAGCAATGTGGCTCGTTTAAGGTCCTTTTCTTGAATATTCTTGGTAGGATCAGTGAAATCGAATACTACACAGCAGAGACTCAGCTTGCTTATGAAGAGATTCATCTTCTCTGAGCTCGGAACGTCCTTGAAGGCGAGCAGCGGCTCGATTCCAGCAATCACGCAGGCCGGAAAGACGGCAGCTGAAGCTCTCTTAGCAGCAGGGCCACCAGCAGAGGACGAATTCATCCCCGGGTTAGGGTTTCTGGGAGAATCAGAATCCGATTTCGGAGATTTCCGAGGCAATTTACCAAGAATCTGTTTCCACATTCTGGGTTTCTTAACGTTTCCTTCCTAATAAAAGTTGAAAATTTAGCTCTAAAAAAAATAAAAAAATTAAGGTTTCAAATTAAAGGCATTTGGGGTAAAGTGGAGAAAAGCTAGCCCAGAAACATAATAACAGCGGGCGATGAAAAAAATTTGGGGATCTGAGAAAAAACCAGCCCTAATTTAAGAATGCCCTAACACAATCCCATAAATTACACAAAAATACGAGATCTCTACACAAATTTCTCAACGAAATTCACCAATGCGCCTCCAAAATTCCTCAGCTGCAACGAACAAAAAACCAATAAACAACCCACCATAATTCAAAAATCAAAGAGCAAGATGGCTTACATTCATACCTATATCTGCATGTAAACGTCCTTTTCTGGGTTTAGAGAGAGAAACCGAATCAATCGTTCAAAAATAATCATAAAAAACCTAGGATTCCCCAAAATGAGGAACACACATGCAGATTAGATTACGAGGGGGGAGAAAGTTGGGATCTTTAGTTACACACACATTGCATAAATGTGTAATAAAGCTGCCTGTGTTCGTGGGAGCCAAAAACCTAGGAAATTTGCCATTGATGGGGGTGGAGCAGAGGGCGTGAATTCAATAATTTCATCACAGTTTTTTGGTTTGGTTTGTTTGCTCTTTCAAGAATTCAAAATGGGAGAAAAGGGTGTAAATAAAAACAAAAGAAAAGGGAAAAAATTCGAAAAAAACGAAGAAATGATGATGATTGCGCTTTTTCACTGCGTTGCAGAGTGCAGATCCACCATCATCCTTGACATTGGATTTCGCCTTTTTCTTACCACTCTTTTATTAAATGCCTTTTATTTTATTTTATTTTATTACCATAGTAAATATATTTTCCCCAAATATATAAATAATCTGGTTTTGCTTTTTCATTTTATGGGTTAATTTCGTATAAATTTAGAACTTTTCATACATTTCCATACTTAATTTTCTTTTAAAATTATAAATCCATCATATTTTTTTTCAAATAAAAGATTAAATAGTCAAAACGACATAAATTTATGCATGGATTCTTGAAGTTACAATCACCGCGTTGTCAAGAAATTCGGCATATATTAATCATGACCTCATGAGTAAGGTCAATATTTTTTATTTATTTATGCACTTATAATCATTAAAATAAAATAAAATAAAATATGTGTGATCTACATTTAGTACGGTATATATTATGAGTAATTAATATGTGTGATCTCTCACTAGTGAGAGGTCTCGGGTTCAATTCCCACTGTCGGCATATGGCGTGTGGAGTAGTTTTTCCACTTTTGTGTGGTATAGATTTTCCATCGATATGTGTCGAGTAGTTATCTCATGTATATGAGTATAATTGTGCTATAATTGTAATAGATTTGACTTTTAATTTAAAAAAAAAAAAAAAACACAATTGAAGTACTAATTAATATGTTTGTGTTTAGGATTGTCATGTCACTCATATCATTTGCAAGAGAAAAAAAAAATTAAATAAAATCTACCTTACATTAATTAACAATTCAAATTCACGAGAACGGAAAATTTTGAGTTAATGCATTTCACCATAAAATAGAAAGAACTATAATTACATGATAATGGAGTATATATATTGAGCACTATAATATTACATTATCATAATTTTGTATATTTTTATATATTGTATATAAAATAATTGCGCATAATGTGCAATACATATATTTAGAAAAGATTAATATTTAGTGGAGCAAGTGCGTGACGCATTTTATCATTTAAGCAGGTAATTACCAACCTAATCCACATTTAGGGGTAAAAACGTAACTTCCGATGGAGCGGAAATATGACGTCATAAACATATTAGTATAAAATACGAACCAGAAAAATAAGAAAAGGATTTGCAAATATATATATACAAAAATAAATAATCAGCAGTATTTCGACCCAGCTGTGGAAGTGTAGCTTGAGTGATTCCATCAATAAATTGAGCTTCCGTCTACATAGAATTTTTCATCCGATTTCCTCTTTCGTCGAACCCTAGTTTTAATTTCCATCAAAGGTGAGTAATTATACTACTTATTGATTGCTCAATCAGTAGCAGTTAGTACCTAAATTTTCCTGATGTTTTGATTTGCGAACTGTTCAAAGACTATTGGGTTTGTTTGCTTTTCCAATTTTACACGGTTTTGGATATTGATTTCGAGTTCTTGAATTGTGCGTTTTTGTTACTGTAATGGTCAACGATCTGATTGTGTGAAGAATTGCATTTTGGGGGCGGGGAATTGTTTGGGGTTGTGGAAAATTTGAGTTCTTCAGCTATTTCGTTGCGAGTTTTGGTGTAATTTTCAGCTCGTGAAATGGTTGAATTTCTCAATAATGGATGCTATATAGCTTTTATTAGTAACTGGAATTGTATAGAGTATAGAGTATAGACTAATTCTGCAGTAGACTTCTGCTTCTGAATTCGGTATTGATTGATGATCATAAGAGTTGATATTGAGCTTTGCGGATGCAATCTTTTACGAAAGATTTTCATTTTCGATAGCTCTTCTTTGTTGCTTTGTTTGTTTGGAGAGATAAACATGGTGATTGGGAGAGTGAACCAATGTGAAGAAAGATTATATGCACTAAGTGTCTCGTGTACTCGTGTTTGAAATCTTCTTGGCTTCTACGTGAACAGGGGAATCGGGCAGTGTATAAATTGAAAGCTTCTAATTTCTTGCTTATGTCTTTATGTGCTGCAAACAGATACGGTGAAGGAAGACCCTCGAGCTCAAAGGGATTATTTCTGCTCGATTTCAGCATCCTGGGAAGGGATCTGATAGCTCTTACTAGCCTGTTGTCCCATGTTTTCGGAGAGTCATGTAGGGCTGGCAAACTTGGATGGCTTTTCCCGTATTGGGACATCATCATAATAATTTAACGAACGAAGCTGATTTGTTGATGGAAGGAGCTGATAGTCATAGTGATAATGAACATGTCATTCACATAACAAGCAGTGGTGATGCTTCTTCATCTAGTTCATCCCACGAGAGGCCATCGACTGGCTTGGAGCAACAGAGGAGTGAAGATCATCCATCTACTAGTTCAAGGGTTCCCCTTTATCAACCTCAACCTTTTACTGCCGGTGGAACAACTTCAAGGAATTCATCACTAATTCGAAGAGGAAACGCCCACAGCAGACAAAGAAGTCCTTTAAATTCTGGTTTATGGATATCTGTTGAGCTGGTATTAACATTCAGCCAAATCGTAGCAGCTGTTATCGTGTTGTCATTTTCAAGAAGCGAGAAACCACGTGCTCCTTTGAGAGCATGGGTTGTGGGTTATGCATCTGGTTGTTTGGCAATACTTCCCCTTCTATACTGGCGTTTTAAACACCGTAATCAAAGTTCTGAGCAGGATTCTTCTCAGCATGGACAAGAATCTTCCCTCACCAGTAACTCGGCCGTTCCCTTGACTAGGAGATCAATAAGTAGAGAAGATAGCTGGACCACTGGTACAACAAATAGAAGCACTCAAAGTAATGGATTGCCAAATTCAAGGTAATGGTTATTCTGTTCGAGCATTTAGGAACAGAATGATGTATGACTTTACATTTTCGTGAAATAAAGTTTCTGAAATTGCCGTGATGGAAATTTTGTTAGTTTTGCGCCAGTATTACTTCTCTGATGACTTAATCCGATCCTTGTATAACAAAGGGATAAATTGGCAACATGTTATAGAGAAGGTTATTGCAGTTGGAACAATCCGCGAGTTTCTAGTGTATTTAAAAGATTGGTTAACTAGTTGCCCAATTACTTACACCAGCTTTCAGTAATAGTCAATGGAGGTTAGAGGGCTGGGCTACATTTTTCGTGTGAGTCTGTGTTTTGGGGAGGGGGTGTTATGGAGGCCGAGCCTCTGATTAGAGGTGGTTTTCCTGAGTTATTTAAATCTAATTTTGTTATAGTCATGGAGCTTGGGTTGAGTGCTGACTTATATAGAAGCTGCTTTTAACTCGTTTATAGAAGACATAGAAACAATACAACATGGTGAGGAATCTACATACTCGATCTAGCTGATATTCGAGTTAACCAATTTAGACATGCTTCTTCCACAATATAGTATAGTAGAGTTGGGTAACCTTTCCCTCTAGGTCTGGGCAACAAGCCGTATCTTCTTTTTCCGCGTAAAATATGATTTTGAACAACTAGGAGTTTCTCTTAATATTGCAAGTACATGTGCTTAGACAGCCTAATAGCTGGACTAACTGTTTCAGGCTAAAGGTGTTTGTCGAATATTTCAAGATGGCTCTGGACTGCTTCTTTGCTGTCTGGTTTGTGGTTGGAAATGTATGGATTTTTGGGGGCCACTCGTCTTCGTCTGAAGCTCCCAATCTATACAGGTATGTCAATATATACTCGCGTAAAGCTAGTATGCATAGATACTGTTTCTTATTAGTTGATGAGCTTGATTATGTTTGCGAATTTCCCAGATTGTGCATAGTATTTCTGACCTTCAGCTGTATCGGATACGCTATGCCTTTTATTCTGTGTGCTACAATCTGCTGCTGCCTCCCTTGTATAATATCAGTCCTGGGCATCAGGGAAGACTTTTCCCAGAATCGAGGAGCTACTCCAGATTCGATTAACTCTCTACCTACGTATAAATTTAAAGTGAAGAAAAGTAAAAGCAGTAAAGAAAATAGCTCTAATGCAGTCGAGGGTGGGATAGTGGCTGCTGGAACCGAGAAAGAGCGTGCTATAACAGGAGAGGATGCGGTAAGCTTCATACATCTCTTTCTCGATCAACGAACTACTCTCTTTGCCACACGGATTCTAACATTAATTCTCACTCAACCTCGGAATTATGTTCTTTTGCAGGTTTGCTGTATCTGCTTAGCAAAATATGCAAACAACGACGAACTCAAAGAGCTCCCTTGCTCCCATTTCTTCCACAAAGACTGCGTCGACAAATGGCTGAAAATCAACGCCACGTGTCCACTCTGCAAAGCTGAGGTTGGTGATACTATCTTCAGCTCGTTGACCGAAGCAACGGCCACCCTACGAAACAGCACCATGCTGTATCGTTGACAAAAAAATCCCATAAAGAAAAGAGAAAGTAACCGTCTGGATCAGTTGTGCATAGTTGATGATACCGAGGCCCGAACCTGCAATCCTATTCCATGGTTTTCGGGCCGAAATTGCAAGCCCTTATCTCATGGTTCTGGGGTTGTTGGATTAGATTCTGCTGTTGTAATTTGCTCTTACAAGTTTTTTCTTGCCTTTGATAATGTGAATTGTGAAGAATATTGTTATGTATAACAGGATGTGTAGTTGTGATGTAATATAAAGATACATATTCACTTGATAAATTGTATGATTCCTATTTGAATGAAGTTTCTTCTCTGCCTTTGAGAAATACTTCCAACATCTTTTTCTTTAAGAAATAAAGAAGGAAATGTCACCACTTTTCTTGGTTATTGGCTTATGTCTCAAAGTGGAGTTTAGATAAAAATCATTAAAAAAACAAAGTATAACTGTATAACAATATCTCAAGTTTTTTAAGGTCAAATTAGTACTCATTTTCAAAGGCCTAATTATCAATTTTTATAGGGCTCGTTTGATAGCATTCACTAGAAAATGCTAATAAGATTAAAAAGAAAATCATCGAAGGTTATCCTGATCATGTATTGTTTAACTACGATAATTTTATTCGAGTTAAAAGGTCTGATAATTCATAAAGAGAAACAATAAACTAAATCACAGGCTCTCAAGACAACTTATTTAGGATACCAAACAGACAGAAAATGTCAAATAACTTTATTTATCTGGATTTTTTCTCGACTTTTCTTAACTACCAAACAAGGCCGTAATAAATTATAAACACTAAAATTTTGAAATTGCATATGTTCAAAGTTTTATAGACCAATATTCTACTTCATTTTCATATTGCATCTCTTATTACAAAAATAAGCGCAACAAGAAAATGCAATATACATTTAGGGATTAATGTGTTTTTTGATGCAACCCCAAATAGTTACACTATTTTGTATATGGAAAATATGTTTTTATCTTAATAAATATATATTTTTTTAATAATCACAAATTTTAATTTCGAGACTGTAATTTCCTCACCCCTGAAAAAGAAAATAAAAATTAGTTTTCCATTTTAAACAATTATGGAAATTGGAAACCATAGCACAAGGTGACACGTGACGCGTATAACGTGGCACCATAAAGGGCGATTTCGATTTCCCAAATAGCGCTTTCTCGATTACCATAACTGGCTACGTTATTCATCACACACAGAAAACATTTGCTTATCTTTCTAGGGTTCTTTTTTTTCTTTTCTTTTTTTTGATAAGCTCTCTCTCTCTCTCTCTCGATACTTACAAACAAAGCTCATGTCCAACACTGTGCGCTCTAGTTTTCTTCATTCGTAAATTCGCAGATTCCTATTTGCTGTCTCCATTTGGTAAAGTTCTACACCTTTATCCCACATTTCTGCACACGTGTCTGAAAATCCATATCTGTTGATGTATAACAGTTGCAGTGGGTCGATGATTGGGTAAATTGATTTGAATTTGGGGGGTTTATTTCTATGAGTTGTTTATGTGTGGATAGGGTCTTAAGAAATCGTGTATTTTGTTTTCAGTTTTGGCTTGAATTCGTGTTTGGAACCGACATAACTAATTCCAGTTTAATGAGGCTTGATTGATTTTTCTTGGGCTTGAATACAAAATTAGGGCTTATCAGGTGGTTCAAATTCAAATCCGTTATTTATTATCGATGTTCGAGTTTGAATTTACGATTTTGTTTGGTCATTTCTTGCGAATTTGTTAAGTTTCTTGGCGGTTGATGGTGTATCTGAAGTTATGCGTCTCGTGTTTCTGCTTGTTCAGGTCGTGATTGTATCTTCTTTCCTATTATCGGTGTTTTATTTTTACTCGATTCCGTTTCTGGTTATGATGTTTGAATAAATTGTATATCTGAATGATTGTGGATTCTGCTGTTAAAATTCTTTGAGTTGTCAAGTCGAACATGCTTATCTGTTTAATATCCTGTTTTTGATATGCAGGTCAATTTGGAGGATAAGCCAATCGAACTAATATTGAATTAGGTTTTGCTTATGCTCGATATCATTGGTGCATCATGTCCAATAATTTGGTTTCTCAGTTGGTTCAAATGGAACATGGTTCTAATTCTCTGGACTTTCCGGTGTCGGAGATGCCTATGAAAATGGTAGGCCAGGCATCAAGCAATCCCGAATCAAACCATTTCTATGTACCAGCTGACCAAAGTGGTCTATTGGAGTCACTCTCCACTGAATCAGGGTTCAATACCTCGATGATGGCGAATAACGGATTCGGGCACAATGATTCTTCAGGTGTTAGTATGGGATTGAATCAAATCTGGATGTCGGACCAGCTAGGTCATGAACATGCTAGTTCTCCAAACTCTGTAGCTAGACAAAAGGCTTCGTTCCCAGTTAAACGGAAAGCTGAAGTGGAACCTCTGTCAAACATTGCTACTTCTCAGCAGTTGGGACACAAGAGGCCAGCACACGTGGGATCTGACGCTGTTTCTCCAGGATTTCTGCAGCCTTCAGCTCAGAGGAGAACTGCACAATTGCAGTCTGGATCAGGGTCACCAGTTACGCCTGTTCAAACTAACAAGAAAATGGCGCGGAATGACTCCATGTCTGGAAAATCTGGCTCACATCGAGGGCATGTTGTGAAACGCCAAACTGCTCAAATTGGATCAGCATCTAAGGGTCGTTCAGATTCATCAGAAGCAGTAAGGTCCAAAATGAGGGAATCTTTGGCTGCAGCATTGGCTTTGGCATGTCAGAACCAGGATGATGCTTTGAATACTGAGAAAAACCAGAGGGATACAAATGGCAGTCGTAATCCCATGGATTCTGGGGATTCTCATGTCTCTGGTTCTAGTGAGGGAGGTCAGGTTCCTGTTTCTGGTTCAGAGGAAGTTTTCTCTTCAAATGAATTAACCGAACTTAACAAAACCAGTGGTTCTCAGGTGTTTTCTGCTGAGCTACCCCCTGGAGGAAGCAGAAGGAATGGAGCACAGGCTTTTCAGGGGTTCCAGTACAGTTTGCCTGATGAGGATGTTTCATTTGGCGATAACTTCTTTGTTAAAGATGACCTTTTGCAGGGAAACGGGCTTTCTTGGGCATTTGATTTTGATATGCAAATGGCAGCAGAAGGTAAGGAAAGTCAACAGGCTGAAAAGCCGGAGCCTTTGAAAGAGGAAGCTCTGGCCCAGACAGAAAAGGTTGACACTCCAACACCAGAAGACTTGGCTTTCAAAGTTGAAGCTGAGCTTTTTAAATTGTTTGGTGATGTGAACAAAAAATATAGAGAGAAAGGCAGGTCCCTTTTGTTTAACCTTAAAGATCGTAACAACCCAGAACTGAGAGAAAGAGTCATGTCTGGTAAAATATCACCTGAAAGGTTGTGCTCAATGACAGCTGAAGAGCTTGCTTCCAAGGAGTTATCAGAGTGGCGTATGGCAAAAGCGGAAGAGTTGGCACAAATGAAAGTTTTACCCGATACTGAGGTTGATATAAGACGATTGGTTAGGAAAACTCACAAGGGTGAGTTTCAGGTAGAAGTGGAGCACGATGATGCCATGGCTGCAGAGGTATCTGCTGGGACTTCTTTGTTGACTCGACCTCAACGGAAAAAGCCTGTTGAATCTCGTTCTCCCGCTGAGGCTAGTGTTAAAGAGAGCGAGAAAGAGAAGGTTGCAGGCCAAGGGGGCGGTTCCGAAGGGCAGGATCTCTCAGGCAGCCTCATAATTCAGACAGATGGAACTGATCCAATGCAAGGAATGATCGTGGATGAACTGAAGGATGCTGATTTGCCTCCAATTGTTTCGTTGGATGAGTTTATGGAGTCCCTTAATAATGAACCTCCGTTTGATAATCTATCTGATGATGCTGGGCACAAGTCTCCTATGTCACACGGAGAAAGCCCCAAACCTGCTAGCAACCGTAGGGCTTCGAATCGAGCTTCAGACAACATACGTAAAGATGCTGCCTCCAAAAGGGCTCCTTCTGTCAAGAAACCTGATATCATAAGGGATTCAAGTCGAAGTCCTGCAAACAGAAAAGTTCTTCCTAGTGATGTTCCGAATGCTGACTATGTTTGGGATGGTATCCTTCAGCTCAACATATCATCCTTACTCACTGTTGGTGGGCTATTTTACAGGTTTGTGCCTTCGTGGTTATAACAAAATTAGCACCTTTCCAATAGATTACGGTATGTTTAAATTGATTTGCTCCGATGTTTTACTTTCTGTGAACAGTGGCGAGAAGACGTCAATAAAGGAGTGGCCGACCTCTCTTGAGATCAAGGGCAGAGTTAGGCTCGATGCATTCGAAAAATTTCTTCAAGAACTCCCCATGTCGCGGACACGTGCAGTCATGGTATATCAAGGCCTTCTCCTTTTCATTGTGACTAATTCTTGCCCCCTCAGATGCTGGCTATTGGCTTTTTGCCTGCAGATTAGGCAATGTAGCCTCCTAGCACTGATGGCTAATGACTTTAATCCTTTTCTAGTTTTAGTTTGGATGTACAAAAGCAGTAGTGATGAAAATTTCTCCAAAATATACCAAAAAGTCAATTTGGTTGCATCAATGTTTTCTTTATCCAGGGTTCCTTTTGCAAAAAGAGTGAAAATATTAAAATCTTTGCTTCAACAATTACCAGTGATGATATCAGCTTAATCGATCGTTTGAAGATATAAATGAAAAGGATTAAAGAACTAATGATTCGCACCCAAGAAATCAGGATGTGTGAATTCTGGCATTTTGTGATTATTGGTTCAATCTCTTGTGATTTGATGATGATTCTTATAGAAAGTTGGATGTTTTAAGAGTCTTGATTTCTTAAGATTCGAGTTTGCCCAGAAGCTTGTTCTATTGAGAGTCTTTGATCGATCTTTGCATTCTTGAAAATAAAGCAATTTAATTAGTTGAATGACGTGAGATTATTGGTCAAGTTACTATTTCTGTAAATTGCAACTGTTCAAATACGTCGAATAGCCAAATACATATGTGCATCAGTTGATGTTTTACTATATAAACTCAAATTACAGCTAAAAAATAATGTTCTATTGTAGTATTGTTGCTTTATTCAATTCTACATTTGATACTTTGCTAATCCAAATCTCTTCTTTCTTTCTTTCTGCAGGTTCTCCACTTTATTTTGAGGGACAAATCTTCCGAGGAACAGCGTTCTAATCTTTCTGAGGTAACACCTCTCTCTCTCTCTCTCTCTCTTCACACACACAGAGACTGAATTGCTGAAATTCTGGTGCAGGCTGTCAGCTCGTACGTAAACGACGAGAGGCTGGGTTACGCAGAGCCGGCTCCGGGAATCGAGCTCTACCTGTGCCCACCAGCTACTAGAATGTTCGAAATGTTGAACAAGCATATACTCCAGGATCGCCCGGGGACCGAAAAATCCTTCGAAAACGGACTAATTGGTGTAGTTGTATGGAGAAGAGCTCATATAAGCAACACTATTTCACCTAATTCATCGTCCCACCATAAACACGCCTTCAAAAGGCAACCCTTAAGTGCTCCTAAAAGGGTTCAAGATTCACGAAATGTTAATCCTAAAGCCCTTGCTAGGAACCCCCAACCGCCTACAGACGAAGACGACGACGACATCCCACCTGGGTTCGGCCCCGGTGCCACCTCAGCGTCGAGAGATGATGACGATTTGCCCGAGTTCAACTTCTCGGGCGAGTTAAATCCTCCGCCTGCTTCCCGTATCTTACCTCAAGCCTCGAAAAATACTAACCGGCCCTCCGTAGACGTGAGGGAGCTCATCAAGAAATACGGGCAAAGCGACCCCCCTGCGACTGGACCACCCCGTGTGACTGTCGCGAGGGGTTTGGGAATCGAACCTTGGAAAGATGACGACGACGACGATGATATACCGGAGTGGCAGCCGCAGGCGCCGCTCCAACAGCCGCTTGTGGCGGCTCCCGGCCATCGGCTTCAGCCGCCAGCACCACCTGGTGGCGCTTGGGCACCGCCGCCTGGTTACCAACATGGGGCGAGGTGGAGAAAGTACTAGTTAGCTTTTCACTTTGTAAATAAAATATCATATTTTCTTCTTCTTTAGTTAACCTCATTTCTGTTTCTTGTTCTAGCTTATGTTTTTTGTTGTTCTCCCATTTCTTGATAGTTAATTTTTGCTGGGGTGGTTTCGATTTTTCAGTCATTTTAACTGAAATATGCGAAAAATTAGAGGAGAAATTTACGTGTAATGAACGTTGAAGTCAGAGCAAGGAGAAGAAGGAAGTCATTGCTAATCCATTAATATAGTTTAATTCAATTACAGATGGCTTCCATGTCATGGCTGATTAGGTTTTGGATTTAAACACGAGGTTTTTTTTTTTGTTTTTTTGTTTTTTTGTTTTTTCGGATAATGCTCAACTTGTATTAACATATTAATACTTTTAATATTATAAATTAATTAGTGATAAAAAATTAAAAAATAAGGGATAATTGTCAAAAAGTACATAACTTTTCGTCAAATTTTGATTTTGCACATGATTTTTAAAATCTATCTATAAATATACAACCTTACAATTGTCTCTAACTTTGAATACAAGATCACTTTTTTTTTTCTAATTTTGTTATATTTCATGCTATATGGAAGACAAGTTTGTTAAACGATTATCGAAATTTTATTTTTCCTATATATAATTTCCTATATATCTAACTTTCGACTTTCATATCAGTACGAAATCTAACGAAATTAGAAAAACCTTATGTGTAAAATTAGAAACAATTGAAATACTATATATTTACACAAATTTTAAAGTTCGTATACAAAATCAGAATTTGACGAAATGTTGCGTATTTTAGGTGGGACATACAGCCCCTAGATTTGAAACTACCTTTTTCTAATAGTGCAAAGATACCAAACTTCCATCTTTGTCTATTTTACTTGTATATATCAACGTTTGAACATAAAATGGGAGCACTAACGAAGTCTCCTACTTTCCTTCGTATATCTTTCTTGATTTTATTTTATTTTTGCTACCAATATGAAAATTAATTTAACCTTTTATCAACATCTTGACATTTAAAAATACCCATATTTAACACTTTTGGTGAAGGCGGCAGCAGCAGCTATGGTTCTTAGAAAGATTAAAAAAAATGTTTGCACACAGAAAAATCTACCAAAAAGAGGTGGTTAATGCAATGCTTTTGACGTAATTAGTAATGATTACATAGAAAATTCTTGCAATTTTAAATGTTCAAAAGTTAGGACAAACTTCATAGCAAAATTGACATTCTTATTGTCAAAAGATGGAAGTGTAACCAACTTGATAAGAATGGCAATTCACCTCTTGTCTTGCTATAAATACGAGAGTTGGAAGAGACATTCATGCACTCGAACTTGTCTTCTTCCTTCCGTTTCTTCTCCTAAACTCGCTACGTAGCTATGATGGCGTTTCTCCAGTTTGCATTCAATCTTCTTATAGCAGCCCTTCTCATGTTTGAATCCTTCGCCAATGCTGCTCCCTGCAAGGATTGTTTCACCCAATCGAGGGCAGCCTATTACCCGAATTCTGATGATAAAGGAACGGAAAGTAAGTTATCACTTCACCAAATATGCAGAAAATGCCATGAATTATTGATATTTACACCACTAAATCTTCTTTGACACAAAAAAATGCAGATGGAAGATGTGGGTACGGTACGTTTGGTGCAATAATTAACAACGGAGACGTAGCTGCAGTATCTGATCTCTATCGAGATGGAGTAGGGTGCGGTGCTTGCTACCAGGTGAAAAACATCATCAACAGAAGCAAAAACACAATCTTTCTGAAACATTTCAGTATCTCTCTAAGATTGGAATATTTCCTACTTTTTCAGGTTAGGTGTACTAATGCTAAGTACTGTTCGCCCGAGGGAGTGACTGTAGTCATAACTGACCATGGCAGCGGTCACGATACAGATTTCATTATGAGCACACGAGCTTTTAGGCGAATGGCTCAGAATGCAGATGCAGGTGCATCTCTTTTAGCATATGGTGTAGCAGATATTGAATATAGAAGGTAAGTAAGTTACATCTTTTAAGTCCCTAATTCTCCAGATTTCATCAAATTTCCAAGAATCGTCTTGAAACTAAGAGATGAACTGTCCCAAATTTGCTATTCCTATCCATTTTCTAATCTGATCACATGTCACGAATGAAATGCATCATAAATCTCGACTCTCAGCATGCACAGATAATAATACAACGATACGAGCTCATTCATGTCAATATATGTACAGGGTTTCATGCATCTATCCGAACAAAAACATCACGATCGAGATAGATGAAAGCAGCAACAACCCTCATTACCTGGGATTCGTGATTTGGTATCAACAAGGCATGAAAGACATAACTGCAGTTCAACTATGTGAGGTACGAACATACTTTTTGAAATCTCCGAATCCTTTCTGGGATTATTTCACTGCAAAGAGAAAGGAATAACTCGTGTTTAAATACGCAGACACAAAATCACGAATGCAAACTGTTGGATCGAAGCTACGGAGCAGTGTGGACGACTACATCACCGCCCAGTGGGCATCTTTCGCTAAGGATGCTCTTCAGTGATGAAAATGGAGATGAGAAGTGGATAGTTCCATTGATTGACATACCTAGTAACTGGAAAGCTGGAGATATATATGATTCTGGAGTGCAAGTTATTGCCTGAGTTAAAGATTCTTCATGTTATCATTGCTTTATAGGCCCTTGAATGTATTCTATAATCAAGTAGGAACTGAATAATGAGCTTATTTCATTCTAATAGCTGGATGTTAGAATCAGAATCATGTATTGATGCTATTTGAAAGTTTAAAAATTATACTCTTTTTCACATTCTTATTATTATCAATTCTATAGTAGTAGTTCAAACTTCAAAGAATCTGTAGCAAAACCAAACTATTGATGCTTGCAATTATGTAATCATTTTGGCAGAAAAGGAGATTGCAGAATAAGATGAATGTCAGATACTTTATGTTTAGATATTAATTTTACACACGCAAAACTATTGATTCTTAGAGAAAATCATAGTCACAAAACCAGCAATGGTGGAATCACTCAGTAACTGAGAAATTGAAAAAATGGATCATGTTAAAGTGCAGAGTAGTGTAAAAATACTCTTTCGCTTCTTCATGCGCTTCTGCTGCAGCTCCGCCATTAATGTTTTCAGAATCCTCTTCCGTCGGAAAAGCGTACCAGAGATTGGAAATTCGAGATTCTGCGGCGTGGAGCGCTTGTCGTGGAATTGGTTGAAGGCGTCGGAGGAGGAGCCGTTCTCCACGGCGGCGAAGCGGGAAGGATGAGCTTCGCCGCTCGAGAGGATTTTCATATGATGGTGATTTGTACAGGCGGCGGCGCTAAGGTTTTCTTTCTGTGCGGCCGCTGCAAGGTTTGAGGGCGGGAGACGGCGGCGGTGCTTCGCGCGATATTTTTTAATAAAATATAAAGTAATTATAGGAATGTCATTTATACCCCTAAATAAGTAGAGTATTTCCTCATAAAACCAGCCTTTTCTTTCCAGTAAAGATGCAGTTTTCAGTTATCTTTTAACAAACCAAAGTGGATGAGAGAAGAGAAGAATGGCAGCACCTCTTCCCACACTTCAATCCCACCATTCTCTCTCTCCAAATCTTCCCATTTTTGGGTACCCTTTTCAGCTCTCTCTCTAAAGACTACGAACTGTAATCTACTTGAGCTCTAGCTGTTTTATTTTCATGTGTTATAGCATTTGTTGTTTCGCAGGAACAATGCTCAAAGCATGTCCGTTTCAAGCAAGAGGAAACTCGAAGCACGTCGGAAATCGCACAAAATAATTGGGTGTTCATCGAGACCCTCGTCGGAAAATGGGATTTTGAGGAGGGATTTGATGTTCTTGGGATTGTCCTCCTCACTCTCTCTTGCTTTCCCAGCTTTAGGTAAATTTCTTCTCTCTCTCTCTTATTTGATTTTGGACTGCATAAGCAATTGGGTGGTTGTGTTCTTTCTGCCATTGTTGATTATTGCACGAATGAATTATTTTTTCGAGTTAGGTTGGTTAAATTTACTGAGAATTTAGCACATGTTTTTTCTGACATTGTTGATTATTGCATGAATGAATTACTTTTTCGAGTTAAGATGGTTAAATTTACTAAGAATTTAGCACATATTTTTTCTGACATTGTTGATTATTGCATGAATGGATTACTTTTTTCGAGTTAGGATGGTTGAATTTACTGAGAATTTAGCACAGCTTTGCCATCCAACATCTCCAAGAGGTTGCTAATTTTTCTTTTGAATCTTAAACTGGTGAATGTACAGGCTCTGGTGCGGAAGAAGAACTGAAGATGGGTCTACTTGTTGATGAGATAAATGCTTATTCATATTTGTATCCCACAGCATTGCCTACTGATAAGTTCGTCTTCAAATGGTAAATAATCGTTTCTATCTGTCAGGATTCGATGATTGGTTGTTCCATTTACAGAATGAATTAAAGCATTTATACCAGTCTTGTTAGGGTCATTCATTTCATTTTATTTTTCCTTTTTTTGAGTAAATTTAGTGCATATTGAGATGTGGAATTTTCTGCTGCCTTGCCAAGCTTGAGCTCATTTGTGATTGAGGCACCCATCCCATCCTCTAGAAAATATAACACATATTATAATTTATAAATAATTTCTTGATCTTTATGTTTTACAAGAATTTTTTATGAGGTTTGTAGTACTTAGAGGATGTTCATATGCATGATTCGGGTACGATCTCCAGTTATTTCAGTTGAGTTGGCAAGAAGAATGAATTCCTGTAGTCAAACCTACTTTGTTAAGTCCCACTATACGTTGATATTATCGTCAGTGGCCTTATTGGATTAGTACTACCTGTAAAAAAGGCAAAAAAAGATGTCTTCTCTTGAGCTCTAATTTTCCTTTATTCTCTTAGAGTTACCTGTGACATCTGATAATGATAATGAAAAGAAGTACAACATCCCATCTTTATATTATGCATATATGTTGCACTCTTTCTCAACCCCTTCGTGTTCTTGTGTGTTGTGTGCGGCTGCGCACTATTCATGTGAATACTGCATGCTGAAGTAGAATGTTTGTGGCTTCTGTGTTCTGTATTTTTTACGAATAAGAGTTCATATTCCTTCAGTTTATTAGGTTTAATGCAAAATGTTCTCGCTTTCATATTCTTTCGTCCTAAATTGTAGGAGCCTCACTCTTTTCATCTATTTGAAGGGTGGAATCTAGAAAGTCGGAGCGTTATTCATCAGCTGCACCACTGTCCCGTAAGCATTCCATTTATATCTTTAGTAATTGAGTCAGAAAGGTCACTTTGTTAATAATAGTCTCATTTCTCAATACTAAGCATTAACATAGGATTTATATTCCAAGTGTACTAAACTCTAGCACTCAAGATAAAATACCGGTGCATTGACTGCATTCTTACCCACACGTTTCTTGCCTACAAACAGCTGATGCACGCCTTCGCATAGTGTCTGAGAGGGTTGATTTCATTGATAACCTCATCATCTCAGTTTCGGTAAAATGTGATCCTATAATCTTTTCATCCATAGTGGATAGTGTAAGATAGTACATGCATTTTCATTTCTGACTTTTACGATTACATTCAAATCAGATAGGTCCCCCAAATCCATTGTTCTTGAAATCTAAAGACAAAAGTACATGGACTGCAAAAGACGTTGCCGACTCTGTATTAGCTGACAAGTCAGCACTGGTATATTTCCCCTTTAAAGTTTATGCAAGACTTCTGCATCTTCTTTTTCGTGCACTTTAAATGGAAAGAATCATTTATAAGGGAAATGAGATGGTTCTAGAATCTACTAACTGCTGCTAGTTTTAATTATGATACTCTCTTAATACAATCAACTTAAAACATGGCGAATTTCGAAATGACGTTACTGTTTTGTTACAGAGAGTAACCACTACTCAAAGAATGGATGAGAGTACAGTCCTTGATGCACATTCGTCTATAGTAAGCCTTATGCTGCCAAGTTTTTTTAAGTACAGCTACCAGTGTGATTAATTCGATTAGTTTTTCTTACATAAAGCTCATTGTATTTTTCATTTAGGTTGATAACGAACCATATTGGTATTATGAATATTTGGTTAGAAAGTCGCCAACGCAAACTGTAAGTATCCTATTCTATGAGATTAGTGCAAGTGAATAACTGAGATACATTCCATCAATTTTTTTAATTTTTTTTTTCTTTCTAATCTTTAATCTCTGGATGATGCAGG
Source organism: Mentha longifolia (assembly GCA_001642375.2). Classification (NCBI taxonomy): domain Eukaryota; kingdom Viridiplantae; phylum Streptophyta; class Magnoliopsida; order Lamiales; family Lamiaceae; genus Mentha; species Mentha longifolia. The sequence goes on along the minus strand of CM038118.1, from coordinate 3,127,280 downwards.
CTCCGGCATCAAACCTATACCGACATTTTGTTTCTGCAACAGCTGAACGTGATGGTAGGATATCGTACTAATATCAATATTGGTCATCTAGCTTTTTAGCATGTGTTGTTGACTAATGAAAAATTTACGCTCTCTTTTGAATCTCAACTTCATTACAGGTTATTTGTACTCTCTCAACGCTTCAACTCTAAGCATGCAATGGGACAAGGTGAATGCTAAATCTTGTACTCGATTCTTCGATCTGTTTACATGTTTTTGGCCTCTCCATAGTCCATAGAACAGAAACATTGATCATTTTGATTGATTGTTTTTATCGTCGTGGTGCAGATGGGACCGATCTTGGAGAAAACCGCAGCTTCGTTCCGACTTCTTCCTCCTACAGAAAGTTATGTTCCTCCTTACAAGGACCCTTGGAGATTTTGGTGATTGCTCCTTTTTTTTTATCAATGGTAGTGTAATGCTATTAAAATTGTTTCATTGGTTGATATGAAGAGTGAAACTTTTGTAAACCCATGTTTTGGCCATAGTGAATTCATCATTTATTTTCTGGATTTAGCTTCTAAATTTACATCCTCTCAGCTTCAAATTATGTTATCGTGAAGAAGAAAACGAGGAAATAGTCGTAAATAAATCCATTTCATTAAAACAAAAAACCAAAAACCAATATTTACAAGAAATGAATACACTGTCTAAAAGAATCAGAGGCAAGACACTAAAAGTATACTTCTTCTTCTTCATCTTTGAAACTGAAGGCCTACTTCCCCTACCAGAAATTCTACTTTGCATTTGCTAGTCCTGAGAAGTCGTAGAGTATTCAAACAACAGACGTTTTGATGGTGCTGATTGTAGGAGTACTCGTAGACGGCTAGTCAGCTGGTAGATCAACGTCCACTGCATCGCCATCTCTGAATCCTTCATCTGCCTAACTACAGAAGCCTGCATTTTGAAAATATATCATTAGGATAACTAAAATTTTCCAATTATGATTGTTTATTATACTGTTGGCCAACAGTCATGTGAAATTATTTTACCTGAAGTCGCTTTCCCAGCTGAACTTCAACTTCAGTCCCCAAGGATATGTTGCTAGCCAGAGATCTGAGAGGATCGACTGTGGGGTCCACGGAGAGCAAGCTTGGGATCTGAGGAGAATAAACCAGTCTCCACCGGGCGTGTCCAAATTCTCCCTTGCCCTCTATTCTTGGCATTAGTGTCTCGAGCGTTGCAGTAGCAAGCTTCTTGAATGCAAGTTGGCCATCGCCTTCCAATATTGATTCGGCTAATTGACTCTCAAAAACTCTAGCAGCCTACACATCAGCCACAATGCTCAAGTTTCTGAGGATTGTTTCGTATCCAAACTTCTTCAATATTGAGAATAAGTAAATCTTATATATGTATTTACGTGCGACTATTTAGCTAGTAACCACAAAAGAACTCATCAGAAAGTTGTAACTATGGCTAGCCATTTATGTGCTGATCACAAGCTTTCATGAGAATTTGAGAATTTCGGCACATTTACCTCAGTTGTTGAAAGGAGATCTTGCTCCACCGAACGTGTTGAAGTCACCACTAGTTTTTCCTGCCACTTGCTTGCTCGACTTTGAATTCTAAACTGCCACTCTGACCCTACCAAGGCTAGATCCAATGTAGGATCAAGTCCATTGTCAGGCTCAAATTTTGCTATGTTGAGATGCTCTCGCTTCAGCCTCACCTAGATTTAGGACACAGAAAAAATAAAATTAATTCATATCGAAACATTTTCGTAATACAGGCCGAAAAGGCCATACAATTGCAACATCTACGTCAGCGAGTGAAGATTACCTGTGTCGCGACAAGATTCACATCACCATTCTCAAATGTTAAAACCCCTTTTGGTTTTATCCATTTGGGATGAGCTGGGCCATTTAATTCAAGCTCTCCACTAATAGCAAAATTAAGTATCAGAGGATAAACTATCCTTAGTTCAGGCCCAAGAGCAACCCTCAAGTCCGAAAGGCGAATGTCTAGCTTTGGCTTCCCGTTTACCAGCACCATTTCCTTTTCAGCTTCATCACGTTCGGCTGAAAACAGTCATAGTTCGTCAAAGCATTAGGATGTAAAGGCTACCCAAAGAGTACTTTATCCACTTGATAATATATTTGTTACGGCATGAATTAGGAGCCAGAGTCATGGTTCATGAAATTTTCTTTTTTCAAGAGTAAAACATAGAATCTGATGTAACGATAATGTAAATAGCTCACTATGGAAAATGCCAGACTAGGACAGGCGAAGAAGATGAAGTATCCCCAACATTTACAGGAAAAAAAAAATCTTCAATGGCCTGTCACTCTATTTATTTGTTGGCCAATAATTGATTAGTTTCTACTTTCTTTCAGGTAGTATTATTCTATGTCAAAAAACCCCAGTAGTTGTTCCTCCTATAACTCTTTCTTTAGTTATTCCTGATAGTTGCTAATATTAAACACATATAGAGGCAGCAAACAGGATGCTAAATTCAGTAATTCCGAATCAAGATTGACTTGGATCTTCAAGATCTCAACAGTGGGCACGTAGCACGATCAAGTATATTATCAGTTTCCTCTATATGCTATGCATTGGCAAAATTTATTCTACCTTGTCATCATTAATCAGCAGCATCGTTCTACAATATTAAGTTATTGGAACTCTTTTGGCTAAATAACCAGAAACTACTAGAAATTCTTATTACTCAAACTTACCAGGTGAACGACTGAAAGGGCTATTTAGTGATGCAGGTATTAGGTTGAGAAAACGCGAAACATATTTCGTAGCAACCATGCGACCATAAGCACCAGCCGGAGGCCTTGGTTCATTTGTTGCATCAGTAATGAAGGGTGCAGTACCACTGCCCTTGTCATGTGGCAGATAAACTTCTCCTTGGCTTATCTTTATCTTTCCTGATATGTTTGGTTGCATAATGGACCCACTTACTTGCAACTGAGAGTCAACCTGACCACTTTCAATACACAAGACTTTTCAAGTTCAGATAAACGGAAAAAGAAAAGGATCAAAACACAAACATCCGAATTCCCAACTGCAAAATCAGTCCTGTTTCAGCAGAAAAAAAGGAAAAAGAATATATATATATATATATATATAATTATATATATATATATATATATTACCTCAAGATATTCCTAGCACGCACTTCCAGGACCTCGCATTTTAGATCAAGTCTGTCACCTAGAGACGCTTCACTTGTGCGTAGGGGGAGATTCCCTTTTAATGACAATTTTCCCTTTCTGCTAACTTTTCCCTCCAAAGAGCCAATTCGCAGTCTGTTTGAATTTACAAGAACTGTTCCTCCAAAATTGGTTACTGGTTTCCGGAGCACAGGTGAAGACACAGTTGCCCTGTGGAAATAGGCAGAGCCATCCAGTAATGGTTGTTCCACCGTGCCTCTCACCTAAATAAGGTGAAACTTCAGTCAATAAATAAACAAAAGTTATACTTTGTAAACTAAACAAATATTATGGGCAACTGTATTGACCTGAAGCATAACGTCGGCATTGCCATGTAGCCAATTCGCATAAGGAGATAATGCTGTTAGAAGCATCATACCACCATCTTTGATATCAGCATCAATCCTCACTTCTCCTGCATCCAGCAAGTTCCAGTTTAAACCTCTGAGGTTCTCTGCCAATTGAGTATCCCATACATCTTGACTTATATCTCTGGATCCTTTTCGGTCATTCGGCTCGTCACCAGATGTTTTACTTCTCTCCATTTCCCAATCTCTCACCCATGAGGCTTCGTTTCTATCCCTTTCTGCACTTTCATCCTCCAGCATATTGCTCTGTACAAGAGTTAGAGGAATGCTTCCTTGAATATGTACATGGCCATTTTGAACAATGGGTTCGAATTTTGCATTAAATAGGAATCGGGTAGTTGGAGTTAGAGATGCAACAACTTCAGCCCTCCCAAGTTCAATTCCCCCAACTGCCCCATCGAGAAGCCTTACTTGGACGTCACATTCGGGTCTTGCAAGATTGCCTTTAAGATCACCTTCCATATGAAGGATGCCTCTAATTGGTGCTAGTAACTGTCTGAGAGAATGAACAGCTTCGGTAGCTGAATTCTCAATAACCTGAAGAAAAGTAGGAACTAAGCTCACAGGAAAATTGAGAACAGCAAAATGCAAATTCGTCTTTGGGCCCAATATCGTCCCATCTGCATGAACCGTGGCATTGTCCCTCTGGATAAACATTTTCTCAAGACGCAAGCCATCCGTGTTGCTGTACATGCCAGCTGCCAGAATACGCTGGGTTTTATACGTCCCCCACTCCCATTCCTCTCCATGAAAGTCGAATTCTGCCTGAAGTAGACAGGTAGAATTTAATCAATAAAAGATTTGCATGGCTGAAGCTGGGAGAACATAATCTTATTGTAGTTAATTCCTTGTGAACTTCCTTTAATGATGATTTACAGTCACTTGCAATTCGTAATAAGAAAAGAAAGAGACTCGTGACTGATGAGCTTGCACCAGCAACAGAATTGTAAGATTTGATAATGGAACTTGAGATTGATCTAATTATCATATTGGGTTGGAAAGGAGTTAGGAGAGTGGGAACTGCTGATGAATTTATACTTCTGAGCTGAGCAATGACAAGAAGAAGCTCTTAGTTGCAAATTTAGATGGAAAGACGGAAGGAAGGGAAATTTACAGCGTTATGACACCACTGAATAGATCACCATACATGATGACATAGTGATATAAGCAATTAACAGCCAATAGGTTTTCAGGACCCATTGAAAATCTCAATCATAAACATTTCTTTATCTCTTGGAATAAGAAAAATCCACAGAACATGATGGAAAATGTCACAGATATTACCATTGTATCCCCATTGCCTCCTCCGCTTGATTCCAAAGAGCCATGCCAGCGACCTTTGAGTTCAGCTAAACCGGGAAGATCGAAATCATCCAGAACAACTTCATAGGATGTGGCAATATGACCATGAAATTCCTATATAAGGTTTCAAACATTAGATAAATTTGAGAAAAAGAAACAGGAACAAGGTAACACCATTTAAGTATACCGAATTCAGCCACCTAGGTATTCCACGTAGTAGAAACTTAAAAATCTTGGGTTAAACATACCTCGAGCAGCTTTTTAAGGTTTTCAGCGCATATTCCAACTGACTGCAAGCTTTGTATGAAAAGATCCTGTATAATAAAAGGAAAGAAAACACATATATTAAATGCTTGAACAGAAATTCAGTGTATAGACAATCACATGCCCACAAACTCATCAAGCCTATATCATTAGACTAAAAAAATTGAAAAAAAAGGAATGAAAATAAAATAGGAAATAGAATCAATAGGGAGCTACTACAGAGAAATGCTAGAACTGTGATTTCATAATCAAGGCTTGCAAAAGTTTCATGGGAGTAAGCAACTCTTCCCAAAGATTCAAAGAATAGAAAAGAGTCTACTTTAAATGATTCCACTGCTAGCCATTTACACATGATTTCCATGTGCAAAGACTAACACAAACTAACTTGTCTGAAGACAGGGTGTATTGAAGATAACTAAAACTAAATAATACTGTTAAGCTTTTGGATGAGGAGGTAATTCAATAGAAACTAAGACCGAAAAAACTAATCTGAAGCCCCTAAAATATAGAGCCAATTCCAAATTAGAAAAGGAATAACTAAGTTCATCGATCCAAATACAATAACCATGACTAAATGACTTTCAAAAGAGCTTATGTGCATGCCTGCTGCCATATAGTAAAGGAAACTCTTAAGAGGAGATCTTAACAGGGATGCTCTCACACTTAGCAGTAACACATTTTAACACAAATTAATCTTTCTATATATCACAATAGTAACCATAACCCTTCTTAAAAACAAGAAAAAGTAAAAACCTTTGATCTAGATTGAACAGCAGGATCCGAACTTCGAGAAATAAGCCTAGCAAGGGGAAGCATCTCAGCAATCTCAGCATTAGGAACCTCTAATCTCATTCTCCATCTACCCATAGAAGAGATCATACTACCAAAATGACCGGTCATTGCTTTCTGAAACAGGCTTCCTTTCTCCTTTCCAGCCAGGTTACGGTCCCGGGAACCAGGTAATACATACTCCCCTTGTAGCTCATATTTGCTATTGCTTTGCTCCAAGATTGCTCGTTCAACTGTGATCTATCTCACAGATAGACAGACCAGCAACAAACATGATCAACCATAGTAAACCACTTATATAAACCAAAAAAATAGCATAGTGCGAAAAAATTTACAAGACCGGACAAAATTTTCATTTTCCCAATCCTTATAAGATGTCAATGCATGGGCAAAAGTCTATACTTGATATCAGGAGGGGATGGTAATTACACCAGTAAGATATGATACAGCTCTTGAAAGTTCCTCCATGTTTAAGATGGAGTTTTAATATCTTAATCATACACATAATATAAACACTGCAATAGCCCAATGTCTTTATTGGATTGGAGCTCTTGCCATCAGCAGTATATCCATAACCTTAAGTTGCAGTATAATTATATCACTGTTTCTAGTCTTATTTAAAATAAGCATCTTAATAAAAAATGAGAGAACGGGAAAGTACATATGACAAAGGTACTGACCACATCCCCACTCCATCTGGCAGCCACATCTAGAGCTTCACCCAATACACCACTGAATTTTGGATGAAGAACAGATAGTACACCATGGCCTCTTCTTTTTTGAAAATTCAACTGCACTTCTGCCTAAAGAAGAGCAAAAGAAAAACATAAAACACAAAAGTTGTGTTCTACAGTACAATATACAAGAAATACTTCATGGATACATCAAACTTAATTAATGTTCTTTGGGTTCTCCATAGGTAAAAGTGGACCTTTTGCAGCTACAAGCATTTTATTAATCTACTGTTAAAAGCCACACAGTAAATGGAGGGAAATTAATATATCTAATTTAAGTTATTAAGGGCATAAAGCAGTTCTCTGATAAGTGCTAAGAGAGAACTATTTATCAAGCCAAAATCTAAGCAAGTTTGGAAAATCTAATATGCAAAAAATGGAAGAGAGAGAGAGAACTATGCAAAACAATGAGTTTAGCATTCTATAACCAGGAGCATTCTACAACCAGGAACACCAAAAATAATATTTAGTACTCCAAAAAGAAGTTTACTCTTGAAATTGCTCCACGAAGTGAGGCTAGCTCCAGTTCATCCAGAGGCAAATGGCGAACCTGATTGCACGAGGAAAACAAACCCATATAACTTGTATAAGTAATTAAGTATCAAGGAAAGCACTGCATAGTAAATAGGCAAGAAGAAAAGGGGAGAAACTTAAAAAGCAAAGAAAGTTACTAGGAAAGCATGGATTGGACCTCTAAGGTAGTTGACTGTAGTGGTCGATAACACGCGTTAGCTTTGAGCTGTCCTTTCTGCAGAGAAAAAGATAGCAACTTCCCTGCAAGATTTTCTTCAGAAGTAGATTGCAAAGGTCCTACAAATTCAACTGCAAGACTTTCATCTGGCCGACCAGTAGCATCCAACTGCACCACCCAAAAAGGGGAACGGAGATTCTGTAAGATCTATCAGTGATTTTGGCTTTATTAAGGAGAAGATAACATATCTAGTGGTGGACTTATTGTTTGGCACTAAATGGAAAACATAAAAACTAAATGATGCGTTTAGCAGACCTTTCTGATTTAGGAGCATACTAGCATTTTTTTTTATTCTTCGTCACACAACCTTCATAGTACATGAAATGGTAAAGAAACTTAAGAGTTTAGATTCCTAAAGAAAACATGAAGTCTGAGAGAGTGAAAAACTGAAAATGACTATCCTAACAGGGAAATCATATTCACCATTCAGCCTCCTGATGGGCATAAACTACACCATCCTCCAGCCACTTGAGCTAAAAAATACTGTCAAAGCTAAACCCATTTTAGGCATGAGTAACTAGGGCTAAAATATTATGTTTTTAAGGATGACAAATACAAAAATAACTATACGGGAAGCAAATGGCTGTGAGACAAACCTTCATACCCTTAGATGTTATGTTGAGCACTCCAGCTAATTGAGGAGCCAGCATCAATTGATTGAGTTTTAGACCTGAGATTGATATATCACCTGAAATACTTTTTTCATCTCCATCACCTTCCTCTGGGGTTATTTCTAAGTTTGTATCAGACTGGGAAACTTGGCTGTGGGAACTCTTGTTGACCTTTCCTTGAAACTTAATCTTTCCTGTTGCCTTCAAGTGGATGGGTCGCAGAGAATCAAAGGTATATGAAGAAACCAAGTTGAAAAATTCAAAGTTGCGCATTCGTAGATCCAATTCAACTCCTTCCACAGAGAAAGGCATGGAAACTACTTTCTTACACTCTCTCCAGTGTAACCAATTCTCCTCGGGATATGATGTTAACACTTTTGTGTATAATTCAAAAGCAGCAGATGAAGAATTAACACAAATGTGATCATGTGAGATAATCACATCTCCACGAGCATCGGAAAGTGACCCCTCAGCTTTTGGGGCAGTCCATTTGATATCAAATCTCCTACATCCATACATAAATTTCCCATTAGCAAAATATGTGAGCAACATCTCCAGGAAATATCAATCAATCGAGATAAGACAACTGATTCCATCCACTTATAGAAAGACCACAAGAATGCTTACGGTTTTAACAATGAGCCAGAAACTTTTGTTTCTCCATTCAGATCCCCCAACTTAAATGGCATAATTTGAAGATAACCAGGTATATAGCGATGCATAATTTTGTCAAAGCACAAGTTTCCTGAAAAGTTGACGTCCATAGCTGTCTCATCAACCTCACCCTACAACAATAGGCTGATTAACATCAGATTAAACGAGAAATACCTAAAATATATTAAAAGAAATGATACTAAATTAAAAGTGGTAGAAAATGCTTCTCTGAATTTGATATCATATATTACAGGATAGATAGGGTCCCAGCATATTAAATATAACGTATACAAGTTGAATTTTCCATACATAATTGAAAACCATTGCGAGCATTAGAACCTCTATTAGATGTCTTTGAAGAACAGTATACTAATCTAAACAACTGTGTACTCAAGATCAAAGGGATGTAGCCTGATTGATATATCAGGTTCATTGACCAACTACTGACCATAAGAACTCCAGAAACCAGACTATTGGACGAAGTGCAGAACCAACACAAGTTAGAGGACTTCTCTCTTTCCAAATATATCTATGGTAGTATTAGAATAAAAACTTCATGCACCAAAGTAATCGAAAGTATTGATGCAGCTTATTTATAGGTAAATAAAACCTCAGGACAAATCCATGCATTCCCAGCTCCGCGAATCTCACCACCATCAACAAGGGTAGCTCTGATTCCATACAGATCAGCGACCTTTCATAGGCAAGGAGAAAAATTAGCATGCATTAGGGAAAAAATAGAAAACCATTGAATTATGAACCATGGTTATTGAATAATTACTCACACAATTATCAGTGTTGAAGGTAAAATTGGCAGAAACGTAGGAGAGTGGAACATGATCGATGGCTGCCACTGCTCCAGCCTCTTTATTATTCATCATAACCTCATATGCAGCTGATTGGGGTGTATCAGCAGACAGATGGATGATTTTCCTTGAGACCAATGCACTCCCAACAAAAACAGGAGCATCCAATGGGCCTTGACAGTTAAACACAGCTGTTACTGATCCTGCCAGCTGAGGTGAATGGAGGAAACTCATTACGCTGGTTTTGAAATGTGATTATTCTCTATGAGTAAAAGACTAATATATATGTATAAATGCGATATTTCAAAATTAATTGAATTTAGTAATCTAGAGGGAAAATGAGACACATACCGGAAACAACAAAGGCTTCATTTTGAATGTTTTCATCAATGCATTCACTTCTACAGATGGAACCTGAGATACAAGTCTCATAATGTCAAGTTCTGCTTTCCATAGGAAGCATGTAAAAAGTAAAAACTACTCCAGAATACAAATCCTAATACGGAGTACATGTTTTTAAGTGCACCAATCAGAGTCACAAGCAGTTATATACCTGACACATAACGTGATATTCTCCTTGCTCTGGATCAATGCCGAAATCCCCAGATGCTTCTAAAGGAATATCACCAAACCATCCCCTGGCATTATGCAAAAATATTCGCTGGGCTCTAAAAAACAAGCTTGCATAAACGTCCTGTACACAGAAGTGATATACAAACCTTTAGAAAATATAGTGAAGCATGAAATTTATACGTTAACCTAGCAGAAGGACAATAATTGAAACTTGAGCAATGATGCAACTAAAATTTTCTCTCCTGGTTTTCTATATCATGGAATAGGCACTCACTAAGTGCCTGGTAGATCGATATACTTAAGAGAAAATGTTAGCCATGAGAAACTATTGATTATTTCATCTCAATGTGGGAATTTTTCATCCGATGCATATGATTTTTCATCTCAAGATAGTAATAAATAATTAAGCTACAACATGAGATGTAATGTAATACGAAAGATCTAGGAAAACTGGGAGTATGAACAGCATTCTTGAAGTTTAAGTCGTATCAGTTTGATGCTGTGGTGCTAATTTTCATTTTTATGAAGGTATCAAAATACTGCAAGAAGGCTTATCATACGATGACTGGAAATGCAACAATTTTTCACGAGTCCTGACCACCACCCAGCACAGTAACACAGTAGTATTTTTATTAATCTGATGAATAAATGTAAATCCAGAAACAGATTCTGAAAAAAAGAAACATAATATAAGATAGGGGTCAACAGCAGCAACATACTGAAAACGATGACGGAGCATCATTTATGTGAAAAGCCAACCCTGTTACATCAAGTTGTCCATGAAGATTGGGAAAAGTTTCACCTCTTGACATGCATATGTGAACCTGTGACAAAAGAAGTACCATATGCATGTCAATGACCATGAATAATATCAAAAACATGTCAATGACTAGAAAAAATACCAAACTTGTGTTTCCATCAAAACCTACTCTGATGGCAAGAAGGGAAAGAAAAGGACAAACTCTCATATAAACTTTTATTGGGTAATGCTCAATAGCACTTACCTTCAGATTCTTAGAATATTTAACAAATAAAAATAATAAACCTTATCCTGAACCAACACTCAATATTGCTACTTCTGTCTAGAAATGACTCCAACAATATAAATTATGTATTGAACAAAAAGAGTAAGTGAAAAACTTCATTTGTCTTGAGAAACTGAATGGGGAGAAAGAGGTAATTGTAACAGGCCATCATCAGTACTTCTGGCCTTTTGCATACAAAAGAACACTGCAATGTCAAGCATAACAATGGACTTTGAAGTGGCTCTTTAAGGTTATTTTTAATATATATATATATATATATATATATGAGTGTGTGTGTGTGTGTGTAAATACATATAGAAAAACTTATTTGCATGCATCACACTAAAGGGCTTATTATATGCAACTTGATTCATTTTACAAGACAAGCTATGAAGTCAGAACAGCACCTCGCCGCTAGCTCTTCCTTTAGACCATGAAATTGGAAGGTCTAATAAGCGCTCAAAAAGCTACAAAATAAAGACAGTTATTAGGTTCATTTGATTAAGATGGGGACAAAAGCATTTTAAGGAAATAAAGGAAATAGTGTGCATTCTCAGTATACTTACCGGAACAAAGAGATTTGCGATTTTCAAATTGGCATGCCATTTCTGCTCCATGGTATCAACATAAACATCAGTGGACAACCATCCACCATCTTCAGACATCAAATCCGATCTCCACATTTTACAATTTCCACTAAGCTGCACATGTACACGCCCGTAGTGATTCTGAAATTTCACGTGCCCACTGGCAACTTCCATTTCTCTATAAAAGGAACAACAATCACAACCAAATACTTGGAGTAAGGAATCCCGCATCTGTAAGAAAATCAGCATAAGAGATAGCTATAAATGTATGCACTGTACCAAACCGAGGATAAGCAACCATATAATAAAGCTTCAATTTATATTATATTTCTAGAGAAAGCATGCTTGATTGAAGAAGTTAAGCCAAGAAATATATTTAGAATGATGAAAGGTATAGTTAAATTCCATGGAACATTGAGCTACTATTTTCTTAGTGCATTCTTTAGGAAATACCCTAGGTGGCAAAGGAGAATTTAAAGTTGATATTTAAAGCAGCACATGCAATACTACCTTGGTTCTGTATCACCATATGCAAGCAGCATAAGTGTACCGCCTTTAAAATGTACAGAGTCAAGAACAACCGGGACCATTTTCTCTGCTCCTGAAGTATTATCTTCAACGATATCGTCAACTATTTCTGTGGATATATATTCAAATTCTTTCCCAATCTGAGACTTCAGCCTTTGCCAAGGATTGGCTAGTAAAAGAGACCAAGCTTCTGTGAAGTTTTTAAAGGCAGAGGACAGGCCCAATTGTGAACTCAATGGAGCATATTTTGTCAGAAAGTCAAGAGAACTTGAAACCTCAGTAAGACTAGAGCTACTAGAGGCATCGGCACCTTGAGTATCAGCATTCTTCACCTCCGTAACTAATCTTACATCTGTTTTAATATTATCACCTTCAAGATATTCAGTACTTGTTTCACAATTTTTGCTGTGTCTTTTTCCACTAGGATTTCTAAGAGTAAAGAGAAACGAATCTCGTGCACTATCCATCCGAGTCCTACAAGGAATTTCTAAAATTATTCTAGAAACATTATCAGTATTCAGTTTGTTATCCACCTCCAAGAGATTCTTGTTTTCGGGTACACCTTCAGCAACTTCAGCCTTTCTATCACCAACACTATACTCAACGTTTAGATGCGAGGACGTGGGTCTCCCATCTCCTTTGAATTGGTTCACTGCAGAATAAGAGGCAGTAGCATCATCATTGCTTCTCATGGAAGAATCCATGTCGTGGGATAAGGATCCACTGGTACAGTTCCCTGAATTTCCCAGTGATTGTCCTTCGAAATACAAACGAGCTGCAGTTGCACTGCGCTCAAGAAGTCGCCTTTTAGAAGCAATGTCAATCGTAGATAAGTCTCTACCATTGGCCTTCCTCTTGAATCTATGCCTCATATATCCAGGCATGACCCTAAACCAGATGCCGGTTTCAAGGCTCGAAACTTTTGCACCAAATGATCTCTCTAAATCAGCATGCTTCAAATCATACTCTGCACCAGCATCCATACAATGATGATCTCTCCACTGCAATTTCTCATCTGTATAAGGGAAAGTATTGAGAGTCCCTAGCCTTGTCCTTGTTGGTATAGCCATATGCTCCTTGAAAGAGTCATCCTCAGGCAGGACGGATTCACACTCAGAAATTATATAACCCTTCTCAGCAGATACTTTAGCTGCATCATCTCTTTCCCTTTCCCAGCGAACCATAGCTTCCTCCCTCGCAAGCCTCCTTGTTCTTGTACGATAATCGATTCCCTCTTCCACTGATAAGTGCCTCTGGGGAATGCCTTCTGAATATGGTATCCCTAACCAAGTATAGTTCTTTTTTTGTGCTACCAATAAACTTGGATTGGACAAGACAGCATCAACAACTATTTTCCCCCTTCTGAGGCTTGCAAAAGGACGAATACGCAGCTTGACAGAAGGAACTTCACCACAAGAGAACTCTTCACGGTGGGGCCCAATGGAGCACGACTCCAGAGTAATGCTTAACGGTGAGATTCTTCGAACCTTACCAAAATCAAACTCTCTCTGAAGATGATCGCTCAGTAGAGTACAAACTGATGGCAGCAAATTAGCTTCGACGTATTCTTTTGCTTTTGACCTCCCATACCATACCAATAAGCACACCCCAGATATCACAGAAAAGAAGATAGAGCACCTGAAAAGAAATAAACCCTCTTCCCATACCGGAGTCACAAATTTGGCAAGATTCTCGTTTCGCACGATTGGCTCTCTGACAGCATTGATCATTCGACCACTCTGCAACTCCAGCTGCTTCCGAAGTAGCTCAACATTCTTCCCACAGAAGTGCTTAATTTTGTTTCCATGGAAGACCCAATCAACCTTTTTGGCGCACTTACATAATAGAGGATTTGGACCTTTTCTGGAGGGCTTTCGTGTAGCTCCCCTCGGGCACGCATAATCTCGCCTTTTCCTAGCTTCAAACGTAGTGCACTTAAGTGGAACCCCAAGAAATGGGCTACGAAGTTCAAGACTCATTATCCTAATGCAGCAGACTCAATTTCTTCCGAAACTCATTTGCTGGGGACCAAGAGCGAGCCCTTAGTCCCCGCACAAGCACGAATTTACGAAAAGTTACAGCTCAAATCCAGCAAAGCAGCAAAGCAAACCTGAAACTACATCAAACAAAACCAAATTCAAAATCTTACTTCTCCAATGATGGAGAAAACAGAAAGGAAGGCAAAATCCTCAAAAACAGGTGAATGAATAATTTCAAAATCATTAACTTAGTAACAATTTAGCCGCCAACTTCATCACTCGTTCTAAAAAAGGGAAAAAGGCAATCCCCTGAATCACTCGGCAGCCATCACACTCTTCAAAGAAATGAAATAAAACGACGCAATACCTCCATAATTTCATGTAGATAAACAAACCAGAAACAAAAAGGAGAAATGGAAAATGCACATCAGTGTACATGCATCACGCAATAAGCGGAAGCACGTGCGTTTTCGCTTCTCTCGATCGAAACCTTGTAAAGAGAGGGAGCTTACCTGCGCAGGAAGCTGGAAGCGTAGAGCATACTACGACGACGTATTGACAAGGAATTGCAGTGGTTGCGTACGGACTCCTGCGTTGTGTGAGGAAGAGAGGAGATTGCTTGGCGAATTCTATTTCGTTCTGCAGCGGAGAGAAGAGAAGCATAAACACACACAACAATAAAATATAAATAATAATAAATAATAGGAAAAAAAATTGAGAAAAATATATTTCTAAGGTTGTTTATTACAGTTATTTACAGATGGATTGATGTGGGAATGACCATCATACCCTCATGATCCTTAAAGGGACCCAGCAAAAAATATGGATCAAAATCGTCATAAATCATAAAACTTTTATGCAAGAAATTAAAAAAGTTTTACGTCGAGGGCCATGAATGTTTTGTAAGAAAAGTACATAGATGAGAATTAAAAAATAATACTACTATTCTTCCATTAATATACTCCCTTCGTCTCTCATATTAGTGTGCATTGACTTTTTGCACGCATTTCAATACGTCGAAAAATGGATGTTAAGATAATATTTGAGTCTCACTTAATATATTAATATTATACACAATATTATGATATAATATATTAAGTGAGACTCAAATATTATTTTAACATCTATTTTTCGACACATTGAAATATGTGCTAAAAGTCATACACACTAATATGGGGGACAGATAAAGTATTTAAGTACGATTTCGATGTTAATGTGTTTTCTTTCTCATTCCTTTTGTCCATCATAATTTGAGATTTTGTGATGATGTGTTAGAATATACTACCTTCATCCCATCATATTACCTCGTACGGGTTTTAAAATATAATTTTAAAATATTTTTTCTTTTACGGGATATTATGAGTATCATACTATGATACTATGAGTGTCATAGTATCCCGTAAAAGAAAAAATACTTTAAAATTATATTTTAAAATCCGTACTAGGTTTCGGTGGAAATGCATGTCGAAAAAGTCAAAAGTCAAAATAGAATTAATATGATGGGATGGAGGTAGTAATTTTTTTAAGGTATCTATATATATATTAAAACAAAATCACTTGCTTGCATTTTCCCGCTCAAACTATTTATTTTCCCGCCTATTATTGCATGTCCCATGCAAAAAAGCTTATGTTTTTAAGTGTTGCACGTCATTTGCTTTTACTTTTTATTTTTTATTGTTTCATAATATCTTCTTTTATTATTTTAAACAGTACTCCCTCCATTTCATATAAAATGACACACTTCTTTTTGGCTTTTCTGGCACGCTTTTCTACGCTTCTCGATGATGGGTTTTAAAATGAATTTTTGAAGAATTCTTTCTTTTACGGGATACTATGACAGTCATAGTATCCCGTAAAAGAAAGAATTCTTCAAAAATTCATTTTAAAACCCATCATCGAGAAGCGTAGAAAAGCGTGCCTAGAAAAGCCAAAAAGAAGTGTGTCATTTTATATGAAATGGAGGGAGTACAATTTTCGATGTGGCTATATCTTCTTCCCAAGACATTGTCAAATTTAATACTTTCTTCAAACTTTTCGGTTTCCATTATTGTCAACCGTCTAACTTCAAACTCTTCAATTCCATTTTTATTTGTATTTTTCCGTAAATTAAATCCATTATCGGATAAAAAAAAGTTACTCCGTATTAAATTTTTCTCTTTGATTTGCAGTCGGTTAAATTCAAATTCTCATGGCCGATGTTAATCTCGCTCTTTCACTCTCATATGATTATTTATTTTCTTTTGATATCAAAATTTGGTTGTGGTGTTCTTATTATTTTTTTGAGAATTCTTGGGCGTATTTCGTTTACTTTTTTTTATGTTTAATATTCCTTTATGCTTTGATACTTAATGGATTCTCAAATGTATAATGTTAATTATTATTATTATTATTATTATTATTATTATTATTATTATTATTATTAGCTTCTAAAAGAAGGTACTTTATAATGTAGGACACTTTATGCTAAATGTTTCACATAATCATTTACACTTACAAATAAATAAAAATCATATATATCGCCATTTCCATAGAATGTTGCAAAATTTCAATTATAATGTTAAACCGCGCAAAGCGTGGGTGTAGATCTAGTTATGAGTAAATTAATACCATAGAAATGCTCTTCTATCCATGGTGTGCACACTTAATGTGCTCACCGCTGATGTGGCAATGTCACGTCGTAAATTTTTATCATTTAAGATAGAGTTTTTTTTAGTAGGGTTTAGTTTTTTTTTTTCTTTCTAGAGTTTAGTATTTATGGTATATATTGTATTTAAAAAAACTTTATTTATTTATTATAATGCCGCATAACTCGTGGGCACATTAAGTATGCATACGGTGAGCATTGTAGCATTACTCATTAGAACCATTGAAAAAATCTAAAACTCGTCGCTACAAAACTTTAAAATCAACTAGAAAAAAGATTGAAGTCCAAAGATCGTGGAGGGATATAGTATTACTTGAGAGGAAATGCTAATATCGGACATAATTAGGTGCATTGGTGATTTTCGGGTGTAATGTTTATTTTTAGTATTATGTACTTCAATTTTATCAGCTATTTTCTAGATTTTACATCGATGTCTCTCTGCATTTATCTTCACATTTTATAGGAATCAAGCAATTATTTATTACTATTAGTATTTGTATCTACGATGAACTCGAGTGGAGAACACAAGTTTTTCTTTCTAAATGGTCGAGCTTTGTATTTAAATAATTGAGAGTTATAGTATAGTTGGAATCGAAAAATTATTTTCATTATTCTTTTCATTTTCTACTATAGACAAACTAGGCCCAAATTACATTCCTAATTCTGGATAATAATTGATTTAAAAAATAAAATAAAATCAAGACTCAAAAAGAAGAGCAAGAAGAGAACTGTATAATTACATCTGATCTAATGAACAAGTACCAAATGCAACAATTTCTCAATTAAAATTTAAACAAGAAAAAAAAAGGAGAAACATTTTCCAACATGTAAAATTTATATTCGAAGTTCATCTACTACAAAACTAGAGGCAGAAGCTCGGAGTTTATTAACCACAGAAAATACCCATCTCCATTTCATCAAAAAAGCTCCAACCCTGATCTTCCCCTTACCTGATTGGCTGCTGGTTATAATGGTTCTTCTCCTTCTTTTTCGCAGCCGCGAGTTTCGCGCTCCTTGCTGCAGCCTCCATGGCAGCAGCTCTTGCAGCGCCATCGACTTCCTTGCTCGATTTCTTCTTCTTAGCAGAAGCCACTTTCTTGAGGCGCTCCTTCACATCAACAGCTGAAGAATCTCCCTCTACATGTTCACTTCCTGCAGTTTTGTCTTGTTCGTTGGGAACAGCAGCATCTGAGGTATCGAGTTGGTCCTGAAGCTCCTTCGCCTCTTTGGACTTCTTTTTCTTCTTCTTTGCACTTTTGGATTCTGTGGGTGCGCTGTCTTTCTTCTCTGCAACTCCGTTCGATTGCCCCTCTTTGTTGACATCTGAAAAAAAATCAAACAGAAATCAATTGCACGTATTGTGATGTTGCCTCATCAGTGACAATCTATTTTGTTTAACTGAGGAACAGGCAGGCTCCAAAAATGCATGTGGAATGAACAAATTCTAGAACAATTTTCATGATCAGATCAAACGAGCAGTTCCAAAAAGATCATAAGGACATTTATTACCATTTGTCTCCTCATCAGCTTTCTCTTTTGGGTTTACTCCAAAATCAGCCAAGATGGCCTCTAATTCAGCGAGCTCTTTTTTCCTTCTCTCCTTCTTAGAAAGCTGTCTTTCTGTCTCCTTTGGTGCTGGAGAGGATTCCACGTGTGTTTCCACAGTCGGTTCAGGATGTTCTTGGACCTCCGTTTCCTGTTCAGGCTCCTCTTCTACATCATCATCACCTTCGTCAAGAAGCTCATCTTCACTCTCACTTTCCTAAATTTTGGATGGAAAATTAAGACAAGTCCCCCTTAAAATTTAGTCATTCAACTCATTCCAACCAAAAATCAAATTCAAGAGAGCACCATACTCCACAAATCTACCATTCAACAATAAAAGGAGCATGTAACATGTCTAGATAGCTTTTACACACCTAGAGACAGACTCTTGGACATAAAGAGATACGCAGATAAAAGTAATTAAAATAACTAACAAGGGTATGGAGAGACACACATCCAGGTGGTTAGCATAACATTAGAACATGAAAAGATTACATGTTGAAGAACTATGTTTCTGATCAATTGCGATAACAGATAACAAAGCATAAAAATGCTACATGATCACACCACACTAAATACACGTGTATATGATGGAAATAAAGGTACTGGAGAGAAAGAAAAAAAAAAAAAAAAACGTAGCATGCAAAGAAAGGGACAACAGACACCAAGCATATTTCGTCATAAAGGATTTCTCAAAAGATTCTGTTGGTGCCACAACCAGATTACACTACACTCTTGGTGTTATCAATTAAGTTTGAGCAATACGATAGCATATTGGGCAGCTTATGTTTTGAACAAACCATAAACATTTTTTTAGACAAATGTAGAAATTCTCATGTAGAGAAGACAAGAACAATTGGATCCGGAAATCATTCAAAGTCAGCAAATACATTAATGACTGAGAGACATTAGTTAGGAATATTATCAACCCCGAAACAAAAAATTGCTTGTACAACAACAAAAGATACTCAGTACAGAAAAAGAAAGCAGTGCAAACATTCATTCAAAGACATTCTATCATATTAGTAGCAAGATGACAAGAAACTCTTACAACTGTCAGTAACAACATGTTTTCGTAGAAATGATAGATCAATAACTGGACATTACTAGTAAAGTGGCCTAAAGCAAATTCAATCAAGGCAATAAATTCAACATAGTATCGTTTATCAAGCACAATAACAACTAGGAAAAAGGTCAAAGAAGCACTATAGAATGACGACAACAGCACAAATGGGTCCCAAAAAACCAACAATTGCAGGAATAATGCCGGGGCAAATTTTAAGAAGGAACAGAAAGTATCAAAGGCCAAATGCAGCACAAGAAGAACGAAAAACACAAAGTGTGCATACAAGCAGGGACCTAAACAACTACCATTAAGTCGTTGAGCATCATAAATTACTAAGAAGCATCGCAGATCAAGTTTTTTGCAAACACATGCAGATTCAAAAGGTTAGAACCATTTAATCACCATACCAAACAGACATCAATTAAAACAATAAGAAACAAAAAACACTCCTTGAAACCAATAACTATGAGCAAAAAGCATCATAATGCTCATGCCTTGTACCTCCAAGTGATCTTGTTTCTCTGTTTCATCCACTTTATTCAAAGTCGGGCCGCCCCACAACGCCTGGGGAGGAGCAGTGGTGGCATAGTAATCATCGTCGTCCTCATCATCCACATCCGCCCACGACTTCACTGTCAAAGGTGCCGGAGCCCAGAACACCGGCTTCTCCTCCTCCGCTTGCTTTGATTTCCCAGCACCAGTCTTGGAAGAGCTCTTACTTCCCTTGGACGAACCCTTGTCTTTGTCAGATTTCTTCTTCTTCCTCAAAGTCTCCAGCGCCGCAAAAACATTGGTGTTGCTCACGGTAAATGATCCCTCATCCCTCCTATTCCCACCTCCAACCATTTTCAATCGCCGGAAAAATCAAAAACCCTCGCGAATTATTCGAATTCTCAAGCTCAGAAGTCACAAATCGCCTGCGATTATCACAACACTAGATTTCGCAACACTAATCAACAATCACTGCTTCCGAAACAACGAATGAAAACCAAAATCACACGCAATTCAATCAAATTCAGAAAGAAAAAGAAAACGATCCTAACTATTAACTGAGTTCTCTCAAGATTTTGAATCGACAGAGCTAGAAATATCAAAAATTCCTGTTCAAAAAACCGCGATTATAATTTATATCGATCCTAATCCAAAAGGTCCGACGAGCTCGAAAATGCGATTGCAAAAAGTGGCGCTAACACCGAAATAGGGTTTCAAAGAGGAAGAGAGGCGCAGCTGCTAGGGTTTGGTGTGCAAATGCGTTACGTGTAACTTACTGAGTGTGGTATACGTATGTTAATGCGTTACATATAGATACAATGGAGAGACATAGATAGATATAGAGAGAGAAAACGATGTAGAGAGAGAGAGACGACGACGACGACGACGACGACAAAAGGAAAGGGCTGGGCTTTGTGGTGCAGAAAACGTGAGAGTGAAAGACTTCTGGCTTTGAAGAGTTTTAGATTACCCCAAATTAATGTTGTTGTCCAAACCAAAAAAATGGTAAAAATACACGAATTTAGCCCGATAAATTTATCTAGTGATAGTTTTAGTCCGAACTTTAATTATTTGACAATTTTAACTTTATAAATCACAAACACTGGAAAATCTAATTGGAACCAATTGGTATTCTTAATAAAAGCCTAAGAATTATTTTTACTATGAGGGCTTCGTTACTGACTAGATTTTCGATTCCAAATTCATAAAATAGTTAAAACTGTCGCACATTAGATTTATAGAGCTAAAATTGCCACACATTTAAAATTCATCTCTAAAACAATTCTTTCATGGTATTTCAAATATGCTCAACCTCTTCTAGTTCCTGTTATTCAATTTTCGAGTTCTATTTCGTCATAAAAAAAAAAACAAGACTAAGTCATAAATTGAACTATTTTAGATTCATCCCAGCTCACATTTCATTTAATTTTGTCTCCATATACATCTAATAATCGTGACAAAATACAAAACACATATGCAGCTAATAAGTAATTGATCAATATCACGAATTGCAACAAAACTAAAACATAGAATTTCCCCTTACACTTCAGTTGATGTTTCTTCCTCTTCAACATCGCCTTATAGTAGGAATACACACGAACATAATGAAAAATAGCGTTTATGATATACAATAAAGAATATACTACAAAACACTTTCGAAAATTATACGACAGACTTTTAACAATTTTCTGAGTACATGTTGAGTTTTTCTTCCTGTGTGACGGCATAAAATGACACTCACTATGCCACGAAAAACAGGAATATCATGAGAAAGAAAATCAACACAAAGAATATCTTAATCATCAGCCACCGATTCGATGAGATGCTATTGAGGTACTTGAGCAAAGCCCCTTGTGCTCCTTCCACGTTCGCCAGTGTGTCTTCCATGTTTTCATCGATCCTATTAAGACATGAATGATATAACGAAATTCAAAATCCCTTGAAAAAAATATAACCGGGTTTTAGAAATAAGAAGAGTGGAATCCAAGCATGGATTCAAAAATGCAAGATACATTGATCCTCAGGCAGAATTGGTCGAGGTTCAAAATTGTGCAAGAAAATATAAACTGGGTTTTAGAAATACGATCAGTGGAATCTATGCATGTACGCAAGAATGCAAGAATATGATCATAAATTTTGCGAGGTTTGCATGATTAATAACTTTTGAGTTGATGGGAAATTTTTTTAGTTCATGGTACCTGATAGCAATCTCTCCTTGCTGAGATACCAAGGTAGCCAACTGATTGAAGATGCTGCTCAGTTCATGAATTGTCGACTCCACATTCTGAAGAGCCTCGGCTCTGCTCTGCATGTAGCTATCCTGCAGGGGAACGATTTGTTGTTGTTGTTGATTCTGTTGCTGCTGCAGCAAAGGCTGAGACTCCCCTTCCACCTGATTTCTGTCGATGAAATTACAGAAAATAAGCTCTCCAGGTAAATTAATAATCTGTTTACACTTAGGAAAATAAGTTCTATTCGTTTCAGTCAATACAAGTCCTAGAAGGCATCTAAACCTCTATATGAACATTAAACATATATCATCAACTTCTATCAGCAAGGAAAAACAGACGCATGGACCAAAAACTAATGTGCGCTCACTTGGAGAATAACTGAGACGATGTTTGTGTGTTATTAGACCAGGGAAGAGGTGTTGCAGCTGTGTTACTAGTAGAAGCCTTTGCTGCCAAAGGACGCTGGCGAACAAAGGGATTTGCATTGCTCTTGGAAGCAGAAGCAGAAAACAACTGTCTTCTGTTGTCATGAACTTTAAGATTCTGTAAAAAATCATGAAAAAAGAGATTGGATTAGTTGATATCCAGGACTATAAAGGTTAATGGTGGAGGAATACTAGGCATCAAGCCCTGGGCTCACCTCTGTTCGCATGGTTAAAACCTCCTTGAACTCCTTTGTGGTGCTCATCAAGCGGTTCTTTAAATCATCAACAACCGTTGTAGAATGAGTAGTGGTGTCACTGGGAGTACTCTCATTACGTGAATTGCAGAGAAACTGAAGATCAACTACAGCAGAATTAAGAGCTGTTATGTCTTGCTTGATGACTGCAGTGAGTTCCTGGATTTCCATGGTAGGATCATCAAAAACCGATGTCCTCTTTGCCACTGAAATAGAAAAATAACTACATTACAGATTTAAACTTGCCAGTTTACAAACCAAAACATAAACCTACGACATAAGAAAATTACAAACATTAAGAGAAAGCAGGCACATTACTAAGTTTTCAGAATATTTCGATACATAGAGCTTATTACCCTTCATGCTTAGCTAGACCTTTGTCCAGAAGAATACAAGCATCCTATAAGAAATTAAGAACAGGCTAAGAATATTCTCTTTAGAGTTTGCTTGTTCAACGGCCACCTAAAGCTTTTAAATCAATGACACAGAAACTCTCAAACTCCTATAAGTAGTATCGAGCTAAGGCAATATCTACATTTTTGTACGATAAACATATGATCTGCATAAAAACTCTTGCTTTAAATAAAAAACAAAAGCACAGCCCACAAGCAATTCTCATGAATCCCATCAAGTATTGATCAGCAAACAACACATTACTTGAGAACACACACCACCAGAGTTAGCTGCCCCCGACGACATCTATAGCTATTAAATCAAATTTTTGATGCCTGCTCCTGAATTCCAACGAAAATCCCAATAGCAGATGCAGCCAAAAAAATTCAGATACATGCAATTTAGTATGACTGTGAGTACATCATATAACTTCTCGAATTCCGAAAATGCAAAGCCCTGATCAGCACAATCAGTAGCCAAAACGATCTATTTCTAGAAAAAAAATAGTACCACAAACCACGATTAAAACAAAAATGAAATGATGAAATAAACATTCCAAAATTACTCACGCTTTGCCAGCTTAGCTAGCTTCTGCGACGTCTGATGAATCCCAAACCCAATTTTGGATGCCCTCCGATTGAACTCCGATTGCATCGCCACCGCCGATCGCGGCGGCTCCTCCCGCTTGGATCCGCTGCTGCTGGGCCCATTGTGCAACGAAACTGACTTCCTTACCCTCTCCGCGACCCCTAAGAACTCATGTGTCCGATCCCTAATCGAAGCATTGCTCTTCACCGACATTATGCGAGATCAAATTCTCAAACCCCCAAACAGCATAAATGATTGAAAAATTGACCTCCAATCAAGACGGATTCAGAGATTAGAGATCGAGAAACAGCGGAAATTCTCTAGTCCAGATCTTAAAACCCTTCAATTAAAACGAAATTTGCGAAACCCTAGATCTGCGATAAGATGGTGAAATTCAATGGAGAGAATCAAACTGAAAATTATTTATTGCGCATGTGCGCTTTCTAATTTGTCTATTTCATGGAGTAAATCTTTATTTCCCATTTATTTTTCTACCATCTATTTACATGTAAAAATGCATCATTAAATAATTAATACTATCTCCGCCTTTTAAATTTGTTACATTTTTTTCAGCAATTTTTTCAAACGTTTCGAGTGTCTTGATGATGAGTTTTAAAATAGCTTTTTAAATAATTCTTTCTTTTACGGGATACTACTGAAAAGTGTAACAACTTGAAAATGACGGAGATAGTATAATTTTTGCTTCATTCTAAAAATTTATTTAGTTTCTTTTTCATAACGAGAAAAATTGGTTGGATGTTGTTACATGTGTACAAGTTTTTCCATCTTTTTTCTATTTTCCTTTAAAACAATGAATTAATTGATTATGAAACTATATACTAGCCGATTCGATACAAGTATTAGCGTGTTCAAGCTTAGTTCAATTAAAATTTTGATTGTTTGAATTTGAATTTGAACTCAAGCTTCTCAAGCTTTGACTTTATGATTGAACTTGGCTCGACTAATAATTTTCGAGCTTGAGTTTAGCTTAACAAATACTCCCTCCATTTCGCTTAACTTGGCTCAAAACTTTTTGGCTTGTGCTGGCACGCTTTTCCACGCTTCTTGATGATGGGTTTTAAAATGGATTTTTGAAGAATTATTTTTTTACGGGATACTACGACAGTCGTAGTATCCCG
The DNA here is from genome assembly GCA_001642375.2 of Mentha longifolia. NCBI lineage: Eukaryota > Viridiplantae > Streptophyta > Magnoliopsida > Lamiales > Lamiaceae > Mentha > Mentha longifolia. The sequence continues at coordinate 3,102,335 of CM038118.1, read as the reverse complement.
TAAAAAAAATAATTCTTCAAAAATCCATTTTAAAACCCATCATCAAGAAGCGTGGAAAAGCATGCCAGAAAAGCCACTATTCAAATGAGCCAAGTTAAGCGAAATGGAGGGAGTATAAGATTAAAATTATTCGAGCTCAGCCAAATTCAAGCTTGATTAAGTTTTTTTATTTATTTTACATAAAAGGCTAAAGCTCCATTACGAGCTCAATTGAAGGCTCAATAATGGCCTCGTTAACATACTCGATACAAAGCTCGTGAACAAGCTCGATTATATACAAATCGAACATGTTAACGAACAAATCGAGTCGAGTACCTTAGTGATCGAGTTTGGCTCGATTATTAGTGAATTTGAGTCTGAACTAGTTTTTTTTTTTTAAGTTGGCCGCGGAATAATTATCAAGTAGTTATTTTGCAGCCTCAATCGTTATTGTATACATGCAACACATTTATTGGATTAGATTAGTTTATGCATGTATAGTTTCATAATTTTAAATTTTGTCGAAACAAATGCAAATATATATTCCCTCCATTATTTTTTACAAAATATTTTAAACTCACAATCTTTTTTTTTTAATAAGATTTCTCAAATTCCAAAGATGACCTTTCTCAATTTTTAACTTTCTTTGTTAAGGTTTTATTTTTTTCTCTATCTCATTCCCATTCTCCTTTTCAAATTATTCTTTAAGATAAATAATACTAACATTTTCTAAGTGGATACTTATAAGGGACAATAAATTTTATTAATCTTAACGTTGGAGCTTATTTATCTCATAATAAGAAATGGGGGGTGCAATGACATTTTTAATAGTCATCCCGTCTCGCTTCATTTGACTCGTTACTTTTTAACATATTTTTTAAGAAAAGAGAAATTAGAAGGGGAATGTCAAATGTGGTGGCACACCTCATTTAATGATTTTATTTAACTTGTTAAGAACTTTAATTGTGAGCTAAGTCGGCCATGTCTGGCCAAAAGAGGAAATAAACCAAATGCAACGAAACATATCATTTAGAAAATGCGGCCAAATGTTACTAGACGGAGAGTAACATCTGTTTGGAAAATACATCGAACTAAAATTTGAAAAAAAAATAATTATAATACAAAGGGTGTATTCTCTATGATGGAAAATTATCATGAGAAAAGAAAACAATCACCCTTTAAATTTCTCACATTTTCCCACACATTCTACTCATTTCTCCCCTTCCTTTTCACTCTAATGGAAGGAAAAAAAATTTCACTCAATGTTAGTGAGATAATATTTTTCATTGAACAAAGAGTAAAATTCTTCATCATATATAAGGAGGTGGGAAAATGTAGAAAATTTAAAGGGTGATTTCCTATGATAATTTTCCATCATAGAGAACACACCTTAATGTTTTACTCCCTTCGTCCACGAAACTTCACTAAGTGAAAATCCACTCACAACACAACTATCCAAATTAAACTATCGATCAACATTTGACAATGTTTATTTATTTATATATATATATATAGATGCGTTATGGTAAAAACTTATTATTACGTGAAAACTGCAACCCATCATAAAATGTTGCATTTTATAATTATGCATTATATGCATAAAAATAATATATTTTATTATGCAAATTCTCATGATGATGCATTATGTGCATAAAAATAATATATTTTATTATACAACATTTTATACACAAAATGTATCATTTTATGTATAAAATGATGGGTTGCAGTTTTCACGTAATAATTACGAAGTAGTTTTCATATGATCTAGTACCTACATATTTTCATACAATCCGAAGAAAGAAAAAGTGTCTTAAATCGTTCAACTAAACATCAAAGCACTCCTTAAAGCGCGATTTATTTCACCGCCAAAGTCGCATACAGCAAAATTTATATTCTAAAATATTTGAGATTTTGATTTACCAGAAAAGTCCCTCGGGAAAAAGTTAACATCGATCAACAGTACAAGGGCATAACCGACATTCTACAGCGAACTGCACACAAGAAAACCCTAGCTCACTACCCCCTTTCACTAGATATTTACGGTTTGCACGTCCTCTCCCATACTCCTGCTGCCGCCGCGTCTTCGCCGCCAACCACTGCGTCGCCATGGTTTGTGCCTCTGCACATGCTTTGGCACCGCCGCATTCTCCCGAACATGTCTGATTGTGCTCGTATTTGTTCTGTTTCAGGCTTCAGAGAAGAAATTGTCGAATCCTATGAGAGAGATTAAGGTGCAGAAGCTGGTGCTCAACATCTCCGTCGGAGAGAGCGGAGATCGCCTCACCAGAGCTGCTAAGGTAACTGTGCTCCCACTGCCGCTGCGATTTTTTTCTGAAAATTTTAATTTCATGATTTTATTTTTTTTGGATCGATTTTTATTTTTTTAATTTTTTAATTTTGTGTAGGTGTTGGAGCAACTCAGTGGCCAGAGTCCTGTTTTCTCGAAGGGTAATTCCTTACAAATCTATTATTATTATTATTTTTTTTTTTCACGATGATTATAGTTTCTGAGATTATTTCGTTTTTTTACATCGTAGTTTTAGCCGTTTAGAGAGGCAAAATTTCTGCTACATCATGTCGCATGATTATATAGATTCGTCGCTAGGGTAGTTTTGAGCATCTATTGTTATATAGCTTGAGCCTTGAAAATGGTAGATTGAAGTATTTGCTTCTGGTAAAGTGAATAATTTAAACATTAGTTTTTTCTGTATGATTGAAGGGTATCAAATAAAAGTAATAAACTAGTGTTTCACACATGATTTGATTCTTTAAGGACGAAGTATTTTGATTCTACAAAAAATGAATCATGCAAAAGCTATTCGAACTTTTCGTTACTCTGTCACTTGTTCTAGATTTATTTACTGAATCTCTTCTTGCTTGTCTATTGAGAAACAGTTAAGTTTCAAAAAGATGTTTAGACAATATTTGAATTGGTTGTGTAGACAATAGTTGATTTTGTTTGCTCTCATGCTTGCAGCAAGATACACCGTGCGATCTTTTGGGATCAGGCGTAATGAAAAAATTGCTTGCTATGTCACCGTGAGAGGTGATAAGGCAATGCAACTCCTCGAGAGTGGCCTGAAGGTCAAGGAGTACGAATTGTTGAGGAGGAACTTCAGTGAGACTGGCTGCTTCGGTTTCGGTATTCAGGAGCACATTGATCTTGGAATTAAGTAAGCAAGCCTGTCCGATCTATTTTTAGCTAAACCTTTCATTTTGTTCAACCCATCGAGTCATACGTCGTTTGTTCTACATACATACTGTTCGACTTGGCTAACATACGTTGCTTTCGTGCAGCCTTTCGTCTACTTTAACCTTTCGTAATCTATATATATACCGTTGTTATGAAGTTAAGAATTCTAACATGTTACTTCTATAATATTACAGGTATGATCCTTCCACTGGTATCTATGGTATGGATTTCTACGTTGTCTTGGAACGCCCGGGATACCGTGTTGGTCGTCGTCGCCGTTGCAAGGCCCGCGTCGGGATCCAACACAGAGTGACCAAGGATGATGCCATGAAGTGGTTCCAGGTGAAATATGAAGGTGTTATCCTCAACAAGGCATCCAACATCGGAGGTTAAACTGAGAGCACTATCCCACCCTCGAATATTTGCAGTTTTTGCTGAAAACTTGAATCTTTTTTTTGCTCTAAGTTTTGTAGAATTCTATCAGCAGACAATCTTTATATTTTATATTTCTCTTGAGATTAAATTTTCTCGTGTTATTGTCACTGGAGTTATTTATGAATTTAAATGTGGGTGCCCTTGAAGTTTCCTTCTCTCTCAACTGAAGTTGCATTAGATTTATATGCAAGTATTTAAATTTTCTTTTATTCCATTTCGAAATAAATTTTTGGTTCGTTTATTAGAGATTCTTGCAGCCATTTGGCACTAAAAATCTGAAGTCCAAGATTTTGCGGTTTTCCCATTTAGATTTTGGTAAATATTATGCTTGCTAATTTTAGGATTTTTCTAAAATTTGATAATACATTATACACACACGAGCTTAGTTCAATTTAAGTCGAATGATAACACTTCCGCAACAAAATGTCGTATACTCATTTCGTCCCAATAAAAATGAAACGTTTCATTATTTATATCTCGTTGGGACGAAGGAGTATTACCTAATTTCTCAGTCTTGTGCATTTCACGCATCGTACAAATAATTGTCCTTCATTTATGTACTATCTATAAATAATTAGCATGCTAACCACATAGTTATAAGCATAATTTTCCTTTTTTCCTTTTTCTTTTCTAGTAGTTGTCTTTAATGTCCATTGGTTGCAATTTTTTGTGAACGATTATAGCACATTATTATTACCAATAATCAACATTGCAACATGTCACGATCTTAGTACAAGAACTAAGCAAAAATTAATATTTATAATGATTTTGATTTTTAGTACTTCATCTGTCCCATTTATAATTACCTAATTTACATTTCGAGAACTCTCGTTAATAATGGTCCATTCTTGAAATGACAATCATTAAAGTCTTCGAATCTTAGTCTTGATCTTGATCTACTCACTTAACTGTATACACCCCCGTACTATTTGAATTGGAAATTTATACGTCGCTCCATAGAGGATTCAAACTTTAGACATTTGGTCTTAGACATTAACCTCCTGCCGCTAGATTTTAAATCGCCTTAACTTGCTCATTTATTCTTCGAGTTTTACGATTTTTGTATTAAATTAAAAATCTCAATACAATCTTTCATGTAAGATCCATCAGCTATGATGCTCTAATTTAGAAAAATTAAACTTTGAGGCAAAATTTCCCTAAAATTTCCTTATAAGAACCCACAAAGAATACCATCTTTTGCTATCAATGAGAAAAACTCCAAAACAAGTTGAAGGTCAATGATGTAATCTTTATTTCGCAAAATTTCTTTCGAATTTTAAGAATCATGATCTCCTTCGCAATCGCACCCCGCAACTCCGAGACGTGAATTACACTCGCTGGGTGACGTCAGCAAACAAGGGAAAGCGAAATCAACCGACATTACTTGTCGGCCGCAAGGAGCGAGTAGAAAGAAATCCCTACTCGAGGCACGTGGACCTGTACCCCGAATTCGCGCGTCATTCGTTTCCCCAATTTGAAAGCACGATACCATTTTGCCGCAATTTCATTTCTTCCCCGGGGGCAATTACGTCCATACACAGTTTTAATTTCATTTCAAACATTTTTTCCCGAACCACGTCGGTATTTTCGCGAGCTTAAACGTCGAACAACTTGAGGACAGTTCTTAAAAGATGACCGTACACGTGTACAGATGGTGGCTTAACGGCTGGATTTTGATCAAACGATTTGAAAGTTATGAATTTCCTTCACGGCCGCAGCAGCCAACCTCCAGATCTCAGCCGTCGAAACTGGGAATCGACGGCTGATATTTGGACACGTGGCACATTAACTTATTTCGCCCTCAATTGAAAACCCCCGTGATTGCTTATTATGCCATCTGAGACAAAATACAAACCCTAGCATTTCCCTTTCTCTCTCTAGGAAAAAATAAATACAAAAATCATTTTAGAAAAGAAAAAAAAGGTTTTGAAAAAAGAAAAATTAAAATAGACAAAAAAGGAGTGAATCAAATTAGGGCTTCAAATCAAAGCTGGAGATTTCTCCTTTTCCCATTCACTCAATTTCTCTCGAATTAGAACTCCTTCATGCTCGATCTCCACTTCTCCAATGGCGTGGTCGCCGTAATTCTGATTGCAGGTACGATTCATGTGTGTATATAACCGGATACATACTTGCATGTATAATCTATGCGCTCTTTTTCGTGCTTTTTCTTAGTTTTGTCATCAAATCGGCGTATTTTGGTAAATGAATTACCTTTTGGTGTAATCCGGGAGGATTTGATGGGTGTCTTATTGTTACTTTTTCCTTTTTTTCATGTGAAATTTGCGTTGGCAGATCTAAGTGGGACATGAAAACAGAGGGGATTGTGTAGATTTGATTGAATTGAGGGTTTCTTTGATGGAAATCAGCAAAAAGAAGTCTGGTGGCGTTGAAATTCCTAAAAAAAAACCGTTCATTAGATCTCAAGAGCCTCTATGAATCTAAGTTTTCTGAAGTTAGAAACAGTAGGAAGAAAGTTTCCGATGAAAATGATGGGGAAAATGTTAAAAAGAAAAAAAGGAAGAGTAGAAAGGAGGTTCCTCTGAGTAGTTTCGAGAGTGGTGCCAAGAAAAGTAGGAAGGAGGATGTAAATGGTGTAAAACAGGAGCTAGAATCTGGAAAAAAATCGAAGGAAAGGAGTGAAGGTCTGCATGACATCTCATTGCCTTTGGGAACTAATGGAAGTTCTTTTAATATCCCAAAGCGTCCACGAGGTTCGGTGGGGAGGAAAAGGTTGAAAAGTGATCAATGTTCTGAGCGGAACAGACATTCTGATTCTGCAAATTGTGCAGGAGAAGTCAAGGCTGAAGTTACCAAATCAGAGGATGGGGAGGGCCCCAGCGCTGGATTAGTGCCGGTAGCTACCACTTCCTCTGGAAATGATTGTGTTTCTAGTGTAAAAGCCAAGAGAAAGGTAAATGATTCTAATTCAAAACTGAGGCAGAAGTCTGATTCGAAACCCATTGTGAAGTCGAGTGGTTCAAATGTGAAATTAAAGCAGAAGGGGGTAGCTGAAGATGTTAAAGGTAACAGGAATGGTGAGTCTGTTTCAGCTAGCCATGTGAAATCAAAGCAGAAGGTGGGAGCTGAAGAACTTAAGGATAACAGGAATGGCGAGTCTGGTTCAGCTTGCCATGTGAAATTAAAGCAGAAGGTGGTAGCTGAAGAAGTTAAAGATAACAGGAATGGTGAGCCTGGTTCGACTAGCCATGCGAAATCAAAGAGGAAGGTGGGAGCTGAAGAAGTTAAGGATACCAAGAATGGTGAGTCCGGTTCAGCTTCTCATGCAGGGAAAGAAGACAACCTATTAGTTAAAACTAGAGTTGCATTGCCTAAAAGACAGCAGAGTAACAATCGGAAGAAAAAGGGTTTAGCACCCAGCAGAGGTAGAGGTGGTGTGGATGCTTCATCTAAGAAGTCTCAGCCTTCTATGGGTAGTTCCTCAGATAGGCTGTTTGTGGATTTTGTGGATGACGACGACGATGATGAGGAGAATCTTGAGCAGAATGCTGCAAGGATGCTCTCCTCTCGGTTTGATCCAAGCTGTACTGGCTTCTCATCAAAAAAATCTTCAGCATCTCAGAAGGCTGACGGATTGTTGTTTTCATCTTCATCTGCTCAGCGTTCTTTTACCCGACAGGCCAAGTCATTAGCTGATGCTGATGATCAGAGCAGAACTCTAAGACCTAGGAGAGAAATTGCAGGGAAGGGTGTCTCTAGGAAACGGCGCCATTTCTATGAAATTCTTGCCCAAGACTTGGATCCGTACTGGGTTTTGAACCGGAGGATCAAAGTATTTTGGCCATTGGATGAGAGTTGGTACCATGGTCTTGTAAATGATTATAATTCTGAAACTAAGCATCATCGAATTAAGTATGATGACCGCGAGGAGGAAATTGTTAATCTCCAAGATGAGACATTCAAGCTGTTGCTTCTCCCTAGCGAGGTTCCCGACTCATCGAAATCTGGAAAGCGATCTAGAAGGGTCAAAGATTTACATTCTGGACAAACAGCTAATTCAGCTGGTGATGATAGCTGCACGGGGGATCCTCTTGATTCCGAACCCATTGCATCATGGCTTGCTAGTCAGTCTCAACGTGCCAAAGCTCCACCAAAATCCTTGAAGAGACGGAGGACTTCACAGAAGCACCTTCCTTTAGTCTCTTCATTGTCATCTGAGAGGACTGACAACTCAAACAGTGATGTGGTTGACTCAACAATATTCAGAAATAATCCAGATTGTGAATCTGCATCAGTGGATAGTTTGCGTGATGGCCAAATGGGTGATAACTCTCTACCTGGTAGCACCCACACCTCTCAAAGTGAGAAACATATGGTTTATGTCAGGAAGAAATACCGTAAGGAAAGCAATGGAGGTAATTCTGTGTCTAGAGATGTCAAAGCATGCAGGACTTCTCCATGGACTGTAGCACCTCTATCCCTAGTTAGTGCTGGTCTGCGACCTACTAAAGGGGGCTCTTTCAAGGTACCATGGTCGTTTGACGATCAAGGCAAATTTCAATTAAATGATGTCTTGCTGCAATCTGAGCAATTTGAATTCCAGATATGCCTACCTGTATTACCATCACTAGGGACATCATCTGAAATGGGCAACTTTTTGCTGCTTCATGACATATTTATGCTTCAACATGGGGTGTTGGTGGCTAGTTCTCCTGCTGTTGTCCTGGAGATGCTTTTCATAGATACGAATTTTGGCATGAAATTTCTCTTATATGAAGGCTACCTGAAGCAGGCTGTAGCCTTGATCTTCCAGATCTTGATTGTATTTAGTCAATTTGATGAACGGTGGAATGGCGACATGAAATTACCTGTGACCTCAATAAGGTTTCAACTTTCTAGTTCTCAAGATCCAAGGAAGCAGCATATATTTGCATTTTACAGTTTCTCTAAACTAAAAAGTTCAAAATGGCTTTACCTGGACTCCAAGATTCTGCAGCATTGTTTTCTTTTTAAACAACTACCAATCTCAGAGTGCACATATGACAATATAAAGGAACTTGAATGTGGGAGTTTCCAGTCTCGCTCACCTTGTGATGGTTTAAAACACTCCTTAAATGAGGTAATCTCTCATCTTATTAATTCATCATTTGTATTTATGGTTTTGAGAAGATGGGTTTATTACTCTGACTGCTTATGTGATAGCTAAACACTGGAACCTGGTAGTTACCTTAGTTCTGTTTCCTAACAGTAATAGTTTTCCTTACTTTTCTCACTTCCAGGGTTTCAAAAAGAAATTTGTGTCTGGCATTTTGCCATTGGGTATTACCCGAGAAGCCCGTAATAGAAGGAGTACTCAGTCTGCTTTTAGTCTGGCTGCAAAGCCTGGAAAAGTGCCTCAGTTCGCTCTTTCCTTCTCTGCTGCACCAACTTTTTTTCTCACTCTACATCTCCAGTTACTCATGGAACATAGTGTTGCTTGGGTTAATCTCCAACATCAGGATGTTCTCTGCTCTTCAGAAAGTTCCGATGATATTTGTCATCCGGGGGCTGAACGTGCTCGATTTAAGCCCAGAATCAGGGCTTTTCGAGATGGCACTTCTGATACTAATATCAGAAAAATAGATGCAGAAGCTCCTGGTTTCGATGGTTCCGGTTCGTCAAAGAAAATCCAGAAGGGAAATCCAGAGGGTGATGAAAATGCCTCCAAAGTTATAAGTCAGCCGTGTCTACCCGAGCCTAGGAAAGAAGCGCATCAACTGATTGATGCACCCATACTTCCATCTATGCCAACATCTATCACATCTCAAACTCCGGTCCCGAGGAGTGATTCCACATTGGGTGGTATGACAATTGTAATTCCATCTTCTGAATCAAGACAGGCCTCTGATGTGGATTGGAATGTTCGTGATAGCTTCATTCATAAACCCAACACTATCGGATTCAGAAATTCGTGGCAGAATGGTGGAAGCAACTCAGTTTCTTCTCCAGTTGGACATAAACCCCAAGTATGGCCTGATGGCAGCCCGAACTTCAAGCCCAATGGATTCAGTAATGGACCAAAGAAGCCACGCACTCAAGTTCAATATACTTTGCCTTTTGTTGGTTGCGATCTCAGTGAAAAGCAGAAATCGCCTAGTGCAAAATCTCTACCTTGCAAGCGAATTAGGAAAGCTAGCCTGAAGAGGATATCTGATGGTTCTGGTAATATCCAGAAAAATGTGGAGTTACTAAGTTGTGTTGCAAATGTTCTAGTAACCCATGGGGACAAAGGATGGAGAGAATATGGGGCACATATAGTGTTGGAAGTTGATGATCATAATGAATGGAGGCTGGCCGTTAAACTCTCTGGAGTTACAAAATATTCCTATAAGGTTAAACACATTTTACAGCCTGGGTCAACCAACCGCTACTCACATGCTATGATGTGGAAAGGAGGGAAGGACTGGGTACTGGAGTTTCCTGATCGAAGCCAGTGGATGCTTTTCAAGGAGATGCATGAGGAATGTCACGATAGGAATATTCGCGCTGCGTCTGTGAAGAATATACCCATCCCTGGAGTACGACTGGTCGAAGAGGGTGATGAACATGGGAGTGAAGTTCCTTTTATTCGGAATCCTATAAAGTATTTCAGACAGGTCCAAAACGATGTTGAAATGGCAATGGATCCCTCTCATATTTTATATGACATGGATAGTGATGATGAACAGTGGTTGATGGAACACAATAGTCGTGCTGACAAACAAGATGAGATTTCTGAGGAGTCCTTTGAGAAGGCACTTGACATGTTTGAGAAAGTTTCCTATTCTCAGCATCGGTTGAACTTCGGAGATGATGAAATTGAAAAGCTTCTGATTGGAATGGGGTCAATGGAGACTGCTAAAGTTCTGCACCGATACTGGAGGGAGAGGAGGGAGAAAATTGGCATGTCCTTAATACGACATCTGCAGGTCTGTTAAATTTCTCTATCATTATCCTCGTCGTATATCATAATGCTACCGTGTCGTTTGCTATGTTATATATGCAAGTCCTATCTAATAAACGCGCTTGTCAAATAATTGCTTATTTTGCTCTAACATGAATTCTGTGTTTTAGCTGTGTGTCTGAACCAGGAAGAAATCATAAAAGAATCAATACGAAAACTTCTTAAACTGCTTTAGAAGTATAATGATTTGTGAAATGTATGTCTGGAGACTTTTTAATGTTTGTCACAACTTGTCTCCTCAGGGAAATATGTAGATTTAATCATTGAGCTTTTCGATCTTGTATCTAAAAAAAATCCACGATATTAGGTTGCACATAGTTATAGAATGAGTACAGCTCTTGTTATTTTCCCAAGCTTCTTGAAAAACTTTACCAACTCTTAGTATATCTCTTTCTTCCTCTTTTAGAGACGAAAATACAGCTATAAACAATATGGTAGTCTGTAGCAGCATTGTAGCTGTGTTTTAACTTAGTGATGTGTATATTTTGTTGTTGGTATTGTTGCTCCTATACTCATTTCTGTCACGGTTTTGTATTCAGCCTCCACTTTGGGAAAGGTATCAACAACAGCTGAAAGAATGGGAGCAAAATGCTTCTCATGGATTATATGCCTACTCTGTTGGTAATCAGGGGAAGGTTCCTCCGGAAAAACCACCCATGTTTGCGTTCTGCTTAAGACCACGAGGCTTGGAAGTTCCGAATAAGGGTTCGAAACAACGGTCCCACAGAAGACTTCCAGTTTCTGGACACCACCACGCTTCCTTGGCAGATCATGATAGTCTTGTTTTCGGTAAAATTCACCACTTTTCTGGAAGTCATATGGATTATTTCTTTTCTTTTGTGATTACTTACATTTTTATTTTTTTTGCATGGCAGGGAGAAGATCCAATGGGCATGTTTTCGGAGATGAGAAAATATTGTACGATTCTTCTGATGTTTCTCCATCGCTTAGAGGAGCTTCAGCGAGGGCCTTATCTCCACGAGATGCACATTTCTACTTGAGCAGCGGAGCATCCGAGTGGAAAAACGGCCCAAAGTTCTACAAGAACAAATCGAAGAAGCTCGGATCATCATACCCCTCTTTCAACAACAACCAACAGATGATGATGATACCCTACTCCCCAAAATCAACAGCAGGGAATAAGAGAAACGCAACCCAGCAGTGGGACCCTGAGTCTCCCAGTCAGCAGCTGGACAGTTCGGATCTTCACGAGTTTCGCCTGCGCGACGCGTGTGGTGCAGCGACTCGTGCTGTGAAAATGGCGAGGCTGAAGAGGGAGAGGGCCCAGAGACTGTTCTTCAGGGCAGATGCAGCTATGCAGAAAGCCGTGGTTGCTCTGATGAACGCAGAAGCAATAAAAGAACCCTTGGAGGAGAACTCAGTCGACGCCAACTAGAAAAGACACAGATGTCGGATCCGGGTTGAGGTCGAGGAAAATAACTCTCTCGTGTGTAGAAAGTTACGCGACTTTCTATACTCTGTCCATAAATATATAAAGTCATTTTGTAGCGTGATGACTTGGCAGGTATTTTTTCGATGGCGACTCGTCTCTTTCTGCCTAAGTCTGATACAAAGGTTGGTCTCCAGCTCCATCATATCTTCACTATCAAAGGCAGTTTTGGTATGTTCTAAGCACTTACTTGAGGAGCAGGTTTCTTGATTTTTCCAGCCAAAGTGCAACTTTCTTTGATGCATTTTTTGCCAGTAAAGAGGCTGACTGGAAGAATTTGAGTATTCAATCACTGTACATAATTTCTTTTTTCTTTTTTTCATGGTTCCCACTTACTCTGCTCGATTAACCTTAGCCTTTTTTAGCTTCTAGTGTTGAATATGGAGCAAGTGCCCCCAATAATACACTACATGTCCTTGCATGGTTGTCACATCGATTTTGGGCATCAGAATTTATATATGTATTAGGTCAGGAAAGAAAATGTTATTATGCTTTTTTGAGTAATTATTTTGGTAGAGAATTTGCACCAATCGATGCTACTTCATACTCTTTTTTCTTTGATGTGTGCAGTTATTTTGTTTTTTGTGTGGATCGAATGATTTTTACTTGGGTGTTTATATATCACAGAAGTAAACACCCTCAAGTAACAAAAGGAGAAAGACAAAAAAAAAAAAAGTATCAAGGCTTCATTATGTATCCAAGAAAAGCCGAGATAAATAATGTTATTTGATATTTTCTGTCTGTTTGGTATCCAAAATAAGTTATCTTGATGACCCGTGAAATAGGTTTAACTCGTGATAATACTCTACAAAAAAAAAAAGAAAAAAAAAATTAAACTTTATTAAAAAAAACTCAACCTTAAATGGAAAAATTAACCTACGTGTGCCCACCGTAGTATATGCTTATGAGGTGAAAAATAAATAGATAAGAGATTTATAGTTTTACTATTATGTATTAATGCAATTTTGCAAACGAAAAAAAAACAATACCTTCATTTCTAGACTGAATCTGGATCTTCAAGAAAATAATATTCTTGTCTTTTAATATTATTATTATTATTATTAAACGAACAGAGCAACCGTCAAAACCGCCAAAATTCCCTCCTTGCCTCTCTGCCTCTTTTAAGATGAAATCTCCAATCCCATTTCCTTTTTACCTCCTTCTGCACTTCAATCAAATCAATTTCAATCACCATTAATTTAGGAGGGTTTCATCAATCTTGAAAATTTGAAGATTTATCAGGTCTGTTTTTTTCTCTTCAAATTTTCTTCAATTCAAGGAATATAATAAATCCATAAAAGAAGATCATATTCTCAATAATTGGAACTTCTTCCAAAAGAATATTTTTGTGGTTTTCTTGATAACATAATTAACTCTGTGGTTTTCACCTAAGAAAAAAACTTGCATTGAATCATTCTTCATAGAGCTAAACATTTAGCTATTATGGCATTGCCACATTTTAATGTATGTTGTTTAATGGCTGAGTAAGAACACAAATTAGCTTCCTCAAAAAAAGAAAGAAAAAAAAAAACAAAAACAAAAATCGGCATTAGATCATGCCTCGTCGTGTGAAGGAAGAGGAGAAAGTCGAGATGATCATTCGCGGTCTTTTGAAGCAGCCCGACAACAGAAGGTGCATCAACTGCAACAGTTTGGTATATCTCTCCATCTTCTTCTTGTTTTTCATTTTTTTAGTATTTTTTTCTTTGTTTTATTTCATTTTATTTGAGTTTGTAGGAGGGAGGGTGCGGGTGCAAGTAAATAAGTAGTATAATACATTCTTTGAAAATCAAATGCTTAAGAATCAAGATCATGCACATTTTAGCTCAGAGATTTGGTTTAATGTCTTTAGACAGAATGAATGATTCCAATATGTTGTTTAACGAGCAGGGACCGCAGTACGTGTGCACGACTTTCTGGACATTCGTCTGCACGAATTGCAGTGGAGTACAGTAAGTTTCTGTTACTAAGCAAGAACACATTACATCAGTGCCTAATGTAGTACTAAATTGGTTATGATTTCTTGCAAGTATAGTAGGGAATTCACTCATCGAGTTAAATCGGTGTCGATGGCAAAGTTCAATGATGAAGAGATCATGTCTCTTCAAGCTGGAGGGAATGAGGTAAGAGTGTTCATAGCTTAGCTACAAAAGATGTTTAGTTTTTAGTTTAGTTTTTATCAAACTTGAATTATTTTCTATTTTTTCAGAGGGCAAAGCAAATTTACTTCAAGAATTGGGATTCACAGCTTAATTCTTATCCTGACAGCAAGTAAAAATATGTTCTTGGATTTCCATTTTCTGCCATTTTACACAAGTAAAACATAAATTTCTTGACACGTTTCGATTATGTGTCTTTCGTTGTTTATAGTAATCTTCAGAAGCTTAGGCAGTTTGTAAACAGTGTTTATGTTGATAGAAAGTATGCTGGTGAGAACAGCTCTAGCAAGCTACCATTAGCCAAATCCGTAAGCCTCTTCGATGCTCGTTGATCCGATGTTTTTGAAGTATCGAAGGCTTAGGCCTCGTTGTTTAAAACTGCAGGAATCGAAGAACACCTTCTGTGAGTGGCCTTCGGAGAGGTCTCAATGGGGTAGGAGGGATGATTTCTTGGGAAAGTCTGCAGCCGAAAGAGGTAGTAGCTATAGTGGCAAGGATGAATTCAGCTACGACCGGAGTTTATTTGAGAAGTCGAGTTCATCTAAAGGAGGGAAAGTGTTGAACTTGAAGGATTTCTTGGAGGAAAGGACTCCAAGAAACACTCAAGAAATGCCTAGATCGAGCAGCCAGAGGAGTCGAAGTGCACGTTTTGAGATAGTCGATGACAGGTTCCGAGAGGATGGAAGTGTGAGGCGATACGAGAGGAACTCCTATAGAGAAACCGGCTCCGGGGGCAGGTCACCTTCTTCTCTCAAGAGTTCATCGAGCCTCCCCATCGTTCGCCCTCTCAACGTGATTTTGGGAGATAAGGCTCCTGATCTTAAAGCTGATGATGATGAGGGCTCTGCTAGAAGTCAGGTAAGTTAGTTAAATTCATCGAAGACTCGGATTCGAGCTTCAAAAATGGCCTTAAGTTGTTGATGTTATGTGTTTGTTATCATGGCAGAAGGCAGCTGATGAGGGTTCTGCAGGAAATCAGGTAAATTAGTTAAATTCATCGTTGAATTCGTTATAAACATCGTAGCAGCCACGATTACTCGGATTCGAGCTTCAAGAAATGCTAAACTCTTTGTTTAAAACTAGAGGCAAAAGGCCTTAACTCATATCACATGTTTGTTATCATGGCAGAAGGCAGCTGATGCTGATGCTAACAAAAAGGGAAACGAGGCGAAAAACTCAACTAGCTTGATCGATTTTCTTGAAGCCGAATCCGAGGCTAATCCAAATCCAACTCAGGATTCAGACAACAGATCCATTGCATCAACCACAGCTGAACCAACTGCTATAGTCCCTATAAACACAGTCGAAGCTTTGTTATTCGAACTGCCGGCTCCCATGGCTTCCTCCTCTTCAGAATGCACAGTTCAAACGTCTCCTCTCGAAACTGCACAGAATAGTACGAATGCTGGTGATGTCGATAAAACAGAAGCACCAGAGATTTCCAATACATGTGAAACTCTAGCTATCACAGTTGTGAAAATTGACCAAATTTTGGATAGAGAGGAAACAAATGCATTGATGCTAGAAACTCAGACACATCACTTCCCTACTAATAGTACTCTACAAAGTGCTTCATCAGTCGAATCTTCGTTCCTCGAGGTACGAAGGTTGTTCAGTACAAAAAAGGAGTTTCAACTGATGATTTTCTGCATTTTGAGTTTTTTTGTTTTTTGTTTTTTTGAAAATGCAGCAAGGGAATAATAGATCATCGCCTGCACCGGATGATCTGAGGCGAACGAAGAGTGTTCCGGTTGTGCAATCGGTCGAAGCAGCCAGTTCTTCACATAGTGATAGGAAGGAAATTCCAGAGGTACAAATATTACATAACTTTATGTACTTTTTTCTAAGTTATTAATCTTTTTTCAATTTATTTTTTTTTCGGATGAATTTATGCAGGATCTTTTTACTTCTGCTTTTCCCTCATTCACTCCAGCAGTTCCTGCATGGCATATGCCTTATGGAGTAGGCTACAACATGCAATTCCATAATCCTGCAATGGTATATTTATATATAAACTGTACTTTTAGTAATAAAAAAGAAGAAGAAGAAACTTGTTCTTAAATAGATCTATACTCATGTTTTGTATTGACAGCCTCTAGCCGGTTATCTGAATCCCTCGAAACCGAAGAATCCTTTCGACATCGATGATGACAGATTCCAAGTTCAAGCACCAACTGTAAGCATAAACACTCTTTTGAAACTATATCATCTAATCAATGAATCTTCAAGATTCTATTTTGATCTAACCATTTTCTTTTCTTTTTTTTCTTTTTTTTTTTAAAAAAAAAAATTTAGTTCCCATCTGTGCCACCATTTCAAAACATTCCAACTTCAGCAGCTTCACAGCCTCAGTTATCACCTTATTTAACACCACATATGCCCTCATATGGGATGAACATGCCTCTAGGTATGTACATATATATATTTGGAAAAATAAAAAAAATCCATATTTTGTTGTAAATATTCATGATTTAATGCTGAATTTTTGCATCTCCATGAATAGTTCCCGGAGCTTACATGGTGCAGCTGCCGAACAACATGCTGCTTCCGAGGTACATTACATACAATTTCTCTAAGAAAAATTGTGTTCTTAAGTTAAGTTTTGGCCTTTTTCTTTAGTAAAAAGTTTTCATGTTTTTACTTCAACTTTCATGATCTTCCTACACAAGATTTGACATGATTGTTGTCCTTGCAGAGCAGAAGAGAATGCTAATGTTGGCAGAATCGAAGATTCATTCGCTTCCCTTAATCCGGTTGCGCGAAGAGGCGGGGCCGACTCCTTGCCTTCTGCTCCTACTTCTTCATTACCAAGAGGAGGAAATCCTTTTGGATGATGTCTGAGAAAAAAGGGTGTTGTAACTGTAGCTCTTCGCCTTTTCTGCTTCCTCTTAAGTTGTAGCAGAAATGGAGGAGCAGTTCACATTGTGTAATAATATTATGGAAAATTGATCATTTTTAAAGCTAAGGGATATATGTTTGTTTGTTTCATATTGTGTTTGCATGCTCAACAGTTCTTGCATTTTCTACAATGGCAGCATAAATTAAAAAGATGAGTTTATTTGAACTTTCTCAGAAATAAATTAAAAAAAAACAGAAATTAAAGCTGACCATCACACTCAGTTGTGAATATTAATTTCTTGTATTTAGATTTTTGCAGAAATGATCTCATATTTCAATAAATAGAAAAAAGTATTCTTCTCTCTTTATAGTTTAAAAACACACATTATTAGTGCTCTCTCTCTCTCTCTCAAGAACACACACACACTCACACAGAGGCATGTTGTGACATTTCAGATGTTGCAAGAATGGAGAAATATATTTGCAAAATTTGAGGAAGTTGAAGCATTGACCAAGCTAAGATTATTAATTTGGAGAATTTGAAGCAGTTAATTAATGCTTATGAATCTGATACCTATCTCTTGTTTATGTACCTACAAATAAATCAGTTGACTCTGTGTCTGTGTTTATCTATAAATCCCAAGAAAAGTAGTAAAAAACAACACCACCCCATATCCCATATTCAAATCATTTTTCCCACATTACTAAATTCAAATTTTTTTTATTTATTTATTTTTTCAAAAAATGAAGAATCTTGTAGCAGCAGTTTCAACTTTGTAAGGTGAAAAAACTAACCACCTCATTAATGGGCTTGGATTAATATTGATGGGAAGCAGTTAGGTGATTGTTGGATTCTGGCCTTATATATATAGAGGCCTCAAATGCAAGCCTTTTCACTCCAAGAAAATCTAAACTAGAGAGAGAGAGATGAAGGGAGGGGTGGCGATGATTTTGGCGGTGGCGGTGGCGATAGTGGTGGTGGTGAGTGGTGGTGTGGAAGCACAGAGCTTGTATGCATGCTGGGGAGGATGCTACAATAAGTGCTTTGTAGGAAATGTTGTGAAAAGTACTTCTCAATCTCAGAAGCTTCCATGTGAGTATCAATGCCTCAACACTTGCATTCCTCGTACTACTGCTGATTTCCAGTACTACTGTAAGCTTGGTTGCTCCCTCAAGCGCTGCATCCCAGTTGTTTCTACTGCAGGTTTCTTACTCTCTCTCTCTCTCTCTCTAGATCTCTCTCTCTATATATATATAACTGATGATGTGTGTATGTGGTTTATGGTAGATGGTGCAAAGTTGGAGAAATGCTACGGTTGGTGCGGCGATCTCTGCAAGAAATATGTAGTCTAGCTCTATATCCATGCAAGAAATTATATGATCATGATTGATTCTCATGAGTATCGAATTTCCAATTCTTGAAGATGTAATAGTTCTCTTTCATTTGGCAATATTGTTAGAATTCGACATTGATGATGACCTTCGTCTTGCATCGAAGTACTCTCTCTATTTCCGAATAAGTGCATGTCCGATTTTCGGACTTTTATAGAAAAATGACGCCAGATTTCCCATTTTACCCGTGTTCTCGCTGCAAATTCTTTAGTTGTCGGAGTTTTTTCAAGCAATAACTAAGGGTCAAAACAGTAAATTCACCTACTTTAGAAAGAATTACTCATTACTAATCATCTCTCAATATAGTTTAAATCATAAAATTTTAAACTGTCATAACTTGTTTGTTTGTTATGGGATTTTTATGATTTTTGAACCAAATAAAAGATTTTGATACGATCTTTCGTTTAAAATCAGACATCAATATATTTTTATGCATCTACGATGCTCTAGTTTTAAAACAATGAAATTTGCATTAAAATATTAAACACTACACTTTATCTCTACACACACTCTCCGAAAATCTCGTGCCGAAAAGAAACATGCCAATTTAAATGGGACGGAAGGAGTAGTACGTATTTCTTTTCCTAAAAGAGAAAAATGACCAAACGATTTGCCTCCGTTAATTTGGTCAGGAGTTCGAGTCAGTAGCGGTATATGTGAATTTGTTGCTTTTGTAATAAAAAAATGAAAAATCAAAAAGAAAATATTTTACATATGAACAATTGAAGGAATGATCCACCGTGGTCAAGACTGACATTATTGACACGTCATCAATCATGTATACGAGTTGCTACGTTGTACTCTTTCCGTCCCATTTATTTTGACACATTTTTTTCGGACACGTAATTTAAAGAAAAGGATTAGGGAATAGAATTAGTGATTAATGAATTAATTTAATATATAAAAATAATTTTATAATTAAGATTGGTGGGTGTTAGCTAGGCTGCATGAGTTTAGTTTATTTTTTTAATTAGAGCTTAATTAGGATTAAATATTTTTTTACAAAAATGAAAATGTGTCGAGATAAATATTAAAATAAACGAGACGAAAAGAGTAACAAAAAATGGAAAAATATATTTACATATAAACAAATAGAGGGATGATCGGCACATGTCAGTCGTGGACACACTTAAGGTGGACAATGTGACATTTCTATCAACAAATTAAATAGGGACAAGTAGCAAATACACCATTCACGTTACCACTGCGGAGCAAATACACTCCTAACGAAACATTCGGCGCAAAAACACCTTCAACGTATGCATAACTGGTGCAAAAAGGCCCCTCCTTTCACAGAAATATAAACGCCGTCAATTAATCAGCTAAATATCCTGCACTTCACGTTAGTTGCTACTACCTCCATCTCACCTAATTGTCCCATTTACTTTTTGACATTTCGGCACGCTTTTCCACCGAAACCTAGTTCGAGTTTTAAAATATAATTTTGAAGTATCGTTTCTTTTACGGGATCGTAAATGGGACAATTAGGTGGGATGAAGGTAGTACATAACACTGAAATTTCAAATAAAAAGTATAAAAAAGTCACATCAAACTACAGTTGCCGAAGCTCAAGCAATATCCACTTCGGAGCACTGATCCAAAGACAAATAATAAGCTACAAATACATCAGCAAAAATCAGACCTTGTACAAAGATTAGCACAGGGGTTCAAACTCTGTAATGGACATCAGAAGCAGTGGCAACTCCAGGAATTATAATTCGGGGGTGCAAAAAATAATTACTTTTAATGTCCCACCGAAATAACATTGTTTTCTTATTATACTCCTTACATATGTTCAAGAAGGAAGACCATTTCAGCGGGACAGAATGAGTATATAACATTAATAGTATCATTTTACAGAATATATACATAATACTAGTATTTTTTGTTAATATATATACATAATACATAATACTAGTAAAAAAATTTTTTTTTTTTTGGGGTACAGTTGTACCCCCAATGCTCCATGCTGGAGTCGCCAGCAGAAGTACATATTACAATCTATTTTCATATTCATCCTTGAAGGTTAGTCTCAAGAAATAGGACACACCTCTTCCCTACTTTAAATAAATAGAAACTGAACGACAATAGTAGCTTCAAGCAATAAAAACTTACAATAAAAGCTAGAAAAAAGCTTGGCGTGAATTAATAGTCTAATTTTGTGTTTTAATTGATATATGATTTTGGTTTCATACGATCGAAATCTAGTTAAGAAATCTCATGAAATACTTGGTGTTTTGGGGGATTTCTCATTGAGATAATCCGTCCAACATTTTCTGAGCGCCATTCTGCACAAGCTTGGGGCAGCCACATTTTGTCCTTTCTTCGAACATATTGAGCATACTGGAAATAGAGAGACTTCGACTCATTGTGCGCACGAGAGAGACGTCTAATTTGTGGTCCTCTTGCTTGAGTTCTTCTTCTTACTATGTACTGTGAAACCTTCAATCTGCAATTTCTCTCGTTTGTGACCAATTGGTGTAAATCCCACAAGGAAAACAATAAAAATTACAGAAACTGAACTCATTGACGGCGTTTATATTTTTGTGAAAGGAGGGCCTTTTTTGCACACGTTGAGAGTGTTTTTGCGCCAAACGTTTCGTTAGGGGTGTATTTGCTCTGCAGTGGTAACGTGAAGGATTTATTTGCTACTTTTCCCAATTAAATATAACCAAACAACATGAGATCGACTAATTATACTCCGCAGCGGCGATCGAACCAGAAATCGGAACAAGAAGAAGCCTCCCCAATCCTCCTCAACCTAAGAAGCAGATGCACCACCATCCCACACAAGAACCCTAGCGCCGCACTGGACCCCACCAACGAAACCGCAGTGCAAACGAGCATCACCAGAGCTTCATGCTTCGTGTTCATGTCCCTGGCGCAAATCGCGAGCTCAATCCCAGCAAACAGCAGCAGAACTCCCAGCATCCCCACCGGAAACTGCTGCAGCATCTTCACCAAGGAGCCGCCCAGAACCACCCCCAGCACCAGCTTGGCCCCCCCTAGCAGGGCCACGCAGCCCCCCGACCGCCCCCCGAACTTGTACTGCCCGGCTAGTCCCCCTGCCCCGTGGCACGACGGCATTGCCCCAAACCAGCACCCGATGAGGTTCATGAGCCCTACTGTGATTGATAGTGAAGTAGCAGAGACTTGCCTTTCTGGGAATAGGTCGGTGGAGAGCTTGCACACGGCGATGACTGAGTTGAGGATTGAGAGGGGGAGTTGGGGGATCGTGCCCTTGATGAACCCTTCCTTCCACGATTGCTTCGAGATTTTGATTGTGTTCATGGCGGATGGCCCTAATTTGAAGTCCTTGAATGCTGTGGGCCCTCTGATGGCGGCGAGAATTAATCCGAGGAGGAAGATTATGAATGCGGACGGGAGCGATTTGATTGATTTGAAGATGCGGCGAATTCGAGTTTGAATTCGAATTCGTCCGTGGTTGTTGGGTAATTCTGCTTCGTCGTCGCACTCGATTTCGTCGTCGCCGGAGCCGTTGACGAGGAGGATGAAGCAGGCGCAGATTAGGGCGAGGAGGAGGCCGTCGAGCCCTAGCCAGGGGCGGTCGCCGGCGGATTTGGATCTGGAGAAATTCTGCTCGGATTTGATGTATTTGACGGCGGTGATGGCGA
This sequence comes from Mentha longifolia, assembly GCA_001642375.2. Taxonomy (NCBI): domain Eukaryota; kingdom Viridiplantae; phylum Streptophyta; class Magnoliopsida; order Lamiales; family Lamiaceae; genus Mentha; species Mentha longifolia. The sequence continues at coordinate 3,080,311 of CM038118.1, read as the reverse complement.
AGGAGAGGCCCTGGGCGAGCTGGATGCCGCGGACGACGGAGATCGGGACGAGGTAGTAGGCGAGGCGCATGAGGCCGGTGGCGCCGAGGAGGAGGAGGGCGGCGGAGGTGCAGATCCCGGCGGCCATGACCTCGGGGATGCCGAAGGAGGGGGTGGAGATGGCGACGGCGGCGATGGACTTCATCGGCTGGACGGGCATGGGGACGCCGTAGAAGGCGCCGGTGACGGCGTTGAAGACGCCGGTGAAGATGAGGGTGGTGCCGAGGTCGAGGTCCTTGGCGAGGGTGATGGCGAGGATGATGGGGATGTAGGTGCCGAGGTCGCCCATGGCGCCGTTCAGCTCACCCCACTTCGACGGGAACGACGCAAGGTTGCGGCGGAGATTCTCGAAGATTCGCCGGGATCCGGTTGGGTCACGGGTCGGGTCGGATTCCGGGTTGGGGAGCTGTGGCTCCATTTGCCGTTGTTGATTTGCAGGATTTTAGCGTAACGAAGGTGTTGACTTTTGCGTACTTGTATCAGTGTTTGCATGAGTGCGTGTATATATATATATATAGAGAGAGAGAGATTTATGTAGGGTTGACATTGCAATTTAAATATTATTATTTCTTATTCTAAATATATTCTACACAGAGTGCTGTACTAATTGATTGGATGAATAATAAAATGATGAATTTTTTTATTCAATAATATGATTATTTTTTATTTTTTTTATGTTCTCTAATTTGGAAATAAGCTTAATATAAAAGATAATATTATCACTTTAAATGAGTGGAAATTAAAATATTACTCATTATTTGAAGTGAAAAGATATAGAAAAAGCTATCCAAATAAAATTTTCTCTCAGGAAAAATGGTATAAAAATATTTGAGAAATAATACAAAGATCAGCCACCCACCCCATCCAAAGGGAGGCCCAATAACACAGTCAACAAAGATCAGCCACCCACCCCACGATTTCTCAACCACTGCACAGGCGGACGTGCGAGAGCAACAACATCCATGATCTCTCAACCACCCTTGACTGAAACTATCTATAAATAAGAGCTATTTTGTAAGAGGAAGAGGTCGGCACTGTACTATTTAGAAAAGATACCTGAATATACATATTCTCATTCTCCTCCGTGGACGTAGATCGACCCAAACGATCGAACCACGTAAATCCTTGTGTTCCCAGTCTTCTACAAATCTTTCCATCACTAAAACACTCTAAAATCGACGATCGATCAAAGATGAAGAAGGGGCCACAAATTAATGCATTACCCCAGAATAATTTGAGGGGCCGTTTAAGAAAAGATGGAGTAATCAGTTAGCTGCCGCTTAATGTGGTTTAAGGCATATATTCTCTCTCTCTCTCTCTATAGCCGTTGAATTTTCTTTAGAACAATTCTCTCTCTCCCACTATTGATGATGCTGCAAATACTTCAAAACCACACGCCAATTATTGTATAATCGATCGCATCAATTAATATTACACTTTGTACCATGTATACTCATGTAATCTGATTATTATGGACATTTGATTTAGTAGCTTTTACTCTTTAATTAATTGAAAACTGGAAAACAATCTTGAATTTGTGAAAATAAGCAATATTCGTGCGTTTTGAGGGTGCAGTTATTTGGCCATAAACAAATAATTTGAGAAACAGCCTGCATTAATTCATATATTCTGAAAAACACTAGAGTCAATGTTTTGGGGGAAGAAAAAAAGAAAGTCAAGAGAATAATTCATAATATCCGAATCGAATATAAGCTTTGAAATCATTTTTTATAACTTTTAACAATCATTGTTAAAAGTTAATTTAAATAACTTGGAATTAAGTAGTAATTGTTGTCCCCCTAAAACGGAGTAGTCATTGTTAAAAAATAAAAACGAAATTTAATTAACTTACCTTCAGTGCATAGTGTGAAATGTCAAGACCTCGTTTGGTATATAAATTTAAGATCCGAAATAAGTTCTATCGATTTGTGAGATTACGTATTTGACTTCCTACGTGAGATGAGTAATGTAAATCATAATTATTGAATATTTTAATTAATTGAATTAACTTTTTTTTTTTTTTTACAATTTTATCCTCATATAATAATTTATATATATTAAAGATAATTTAATAACTAAATCCCATACTTTCAACCAAAAATATTAGTATGACAACGAAGCGCAGCTCAATTGGTAAGACATTTTCTCTCCAACCAAAAAGTTGGGGGTTCGAGTCACCTTGGGGGTAAATGGAGAACCACTAATGATCCTCCTTTAAAAAGAAAGAAAAAAAAAAACTAAAAATATTGGTATTGAAAAATAACTTTCCAAAAGCAAAGTGGGCTTTTATTTTGGGCTTCACCTTTTAAATACTTATCAAACTAGATGATGATATTCATAATGGGCCATGCCCTAATCTTCGTCTTTCCCATTTCCTTTTAATTCATGGGATCTGTTTTCCTCCCACTAGGCAATATTACTACCCAGAGTCCAAATATCTAAACTTTTTTTTTTGATTTTTTTTTTCTTTTTATGAATGTAATTTTTTTGAGATATTTATGAATGTAATTGATTGATTATAAATTTAACACAATATGATTTGATGCAATATTTATTTAGTTTATTCATGATTCTAATATTCAGACACGTATTGATTCATATAACAACCGATTAATAGTACAAGATAAAACAAAACAAAATTTCCAATCATTAAAGCACTAGCAAGGTGTACGTTGCCCTTATAGAGTGGTACGCATGTATGAAGACAAAGCCACAAAGATTTTGAGCAAAATCCCGAGAAAACTCACCTGAACGCTCTCTCTCTCTCTCTCTGCACTTCACTCTGCAGAAAATACAGAAGTTTTGAACTCAATTACCGAAGGTAAGTGTGGAGGAAGGAAGAATGAAGGGTGCTGAAGCAAAGGTACGATTTTCAGTGTTCAGTAAATAACAGTATTGTAAATTGAACTATCTTCCACACCACAAACTTGGCCAACAGTGCAGAATTGCTTTTACTTGAGCTCGTATAGTAAAGCTAACACTTGTTTACTGATGTCTATGGCGTTTTTCTGAATGCTTGCTTGCTTATTTTCGTATAATTCGATCATGTTAGATGGCGAGGATGGAAGACATACTAAACCTACCGGTGCAGGATCCTCCTTACTCTGAATTTTGTGCAGCCCATATACATTGGGTTAAAGTAGAAGGTGGTCGTCAAGGCGGTGATGATATTGCCCTAATTCCATTTTCTAGAGTGGATGATTTTGTCAAGGGTGAATCGAGCAATGCAGAGTGCCCGGCTAGCTTTCGCGTTGAATCGAGGAGGAAGAGAGCTGAGGGTAGTCTGAACAAGCCGAGAGTTGATGGTTATCTTGAGTATACATTGTATGTAACTCTTTGTTAGTAGAATTTCATTTTCCCCCAATTTTGGGGATGGCACACTTGAACTGGATTTGCTTGTTAGATTGTAGATTATCCTTTTCTGGTGGACTCCATTGATATTGCAAATCTTGTGAAAGTTGAGAACCACTTATTTTTCTCTGTTTAGGTATTGGTGTTCTTATGGTCCTGAAGATTACAGGGATGCTGAATCTCATATAGGTGAAAACTCGAGCATTAAACCTGCTTCGGGTAAGGGAAGTAGGCCAGGGAGGAGACACATGATGCGTGGATGTCTTTGTCACTTTACTGTTAAACGTTTATATACTCGGCCTCTGCTTGCTCTGATCATATACAATCAGAGGAATCATGTGGATAAATCTGGGGCTCCGTGCCATGGCATACTCGATCAAGAAGCTGTGGGAACGAGAGCTATGTATGCACCTCGAATTTCAGAGGAACTTCGTCAGAAGGTGATGGCCATGCTCCATGCTGGAGTTTCGTTGGACACAATAGTGCAGCATCACATGGAAGAAGTGCAGAGGCATGGGGGCCCACACAATCGCGATGATTTCTTAACACGCAATGATGTGCGTAACATGGAAAGGCTTATACGCAATGGACCCCATGAGTTACATTCGAATGTGGAGTGCAGTGTGAGAATGTGGGTGCAGCGTCACCATAAGCATGTCTTTTACTTTCAGGAGAATTCTGATTCTGAAACGTTTATATTAGGATTACAGACCGATTGGCAGCTGCAGCAGATGCTTCGTTATGGACATGGTGGGCCCATAGCTTTCCATACAGCATCTGGATCTAAGAAACTTAAGGTTCTGTGTGATTTTATTCTTTTCCTTGTATATAAGTTTTTTATAATACAATTTTACGGGGGTAAAGAACCTGTACAAAATTTGGTTATAAGTACTATTGTTAACAATAAATACAGAAATACTAGAGTCCTGCCGAATAACATCATACTAAAACTGTACTATTGGGTGAGAACTTGTAAAATATAACTCAATCTACCATTTGATTCAAAGAGGAGATGGATAGGGGTAATAACTAATAATCTAACTGCAATCTAACTGCAATCTAACTGCTTCATCTTCCTTGGCGATTTTTGGAAAACTCCATTATGCTTGCCGTGCATCTTGGTAGATGGAAGATACCATATTGTCTTCTTTATGTTTTGGGAGTTTACTTTTGGCCTCATCGGATAATTGGATGTTTGTGTTCTTGTTTACAGTTATTATGAGGTAAATAGAAACTTCAAACAGTGGGATAAGAAATTCAGAATACCGTATACACATGCATCTATTAGGTTCATTGCTTATTTTCAAATCCAGGTCTTTGTTAGTTTGCCTCCTCCTTTTGACTTTTACCTTCTCTTTGGACTTACACAGAATACTTTATACTCTCTACTCGCATTTGACTCGTCACATAATGCAATTCCAGTTGCCTGGATCATTTCTTCCTTTTCTCATGGTGATAATATCCACAAATGGGTACCGTCCCTCATTGAGAGAATCCGTGGCAAGGACACAAGATGGAAACCTAATGCAGTTCTAGTGGATGATCCATCTTTTCAGCTCTCAGTTCTTCGGTATGTCATAAATATGAAAATTTTAATTCAAGCATTTTCCTTGTCGCAGTTAAAGTATTATCTTCTAACACTGTGTTTCTTCCTCCCAGTGAAGCTTTCCAATGTCGGATTTTGTTAAGCCTCTGGCACGTTCGTCGCAGTTGGCTTAAAGGCCTATTGAAATATTGTCACAATTTTGATGTGCAAAGAGAGATGTTTAAGCACTTGGGTAGGATATTGTATTTCACAAGAAATGCATCAAGGATTGCAGTTGCTATTGAAGAGTTCCTGCAAATATATGTTGATCAGTCTGCATTTATAGAGTATTTCAGAAATATATGGTTGCCAAAACTAGGTACAATTCTTTCTAGTTATTTATTAGGTGGGGATAATTGTTTTTTGACATATTTGTAAATCATGGAATGGAGACTTTAACATGATAATGTTGTATTGCAGAATTATGGTTCAATTGTGTGAGGATTCTCCCAGTGGCAGGGCTAGAGCATTATGCTTCAGTAGAATCTTATCACCTACGGTTAAAATCGAGGGTTCTCTCTTTGCTTTCAGCAAAATCACACCAGAGAATGGACTTGTTGATTCATGCACTGACATCCCAATTTCACTCCTTCTATTGGTTTGACTCATATATAGTGGAGACGGGTTATTTTGAAGATTTGAGGGATAGATTCAGTTTAACCAACCCATGGCTTCAAGCAGTGCACATCTCAGACATGGATGTTCTACTGGATGAGGAAAATCTTCAGTTTGCAAAAGTTGTTTCTCAGGCAGATAATAGTGTGGCTTATACAGTGTGGAATCCCGGTTCTGAGTTTGGGCTCTGTGATTGCTCGTGGTCAATGGTGGGTAATTTGTGTAAACACACAATGAAGGTGGCAATTTTCTGCCACAGTAGGCAGATTGCAAGGCCATTATTCTCTTCTCAAGTTTATAAGCAAGCTTTGCTTAGCCTGCTACGGAATCTTCCGGATGACCCTCTAGTTCTTGGTCATGCAATTTCACTCGTTACTCGCATACAACAAGACATCAAAAACTTGGAGGATTTGTCGAACAGTGGATTGTTACAGCCAGTGTCTTCAAGCTCCAACCCCTGAAATCATTGGCTGAAACTGAAGAGTAAAATGTGCGACCTTTTGTAAGTAAATTCTAGCCCCTATATGATTTCTGAAACCGTTCTTTTAGATGTATATTTCTACTTGCCATGGTTGTTGTCTTGCTGATAGCCTGATCATAAATTATCAGTAGGGTTTGTTATAGAATTTGAATTTCAATTTTGATAATTGGATTCTTTTTTTTTCCGAATCAGATAGAAGCACCTGAAACTGTACATACGATTGTTAGTTATATTTTTATATTTACAACGCAATTGATTCTGCTTTGCTTGATTGAATGGCCGGAAAAGTTAACGACTTTGAGAATTACAACCCTTGCACTAGTTGAACATAAAAGTGGTTATTCAGAGGTAGAAGCTCATACCTATACAATAACTACACTAATGTCATCTATGTCGATCACTGCACTGACTGAATAATTATTCCATTACAAGTGCAAAAAAAATAAAAATAAAGCCTTCTCTTACCTTGTTCATCATCTTCTTCAAGTTCCTTCGTCAGCTTCTGAACAATATGATACGACCTTTGTTCTTCAATCGTATTTAACAACATTAATATTTCACTTGATGTGCAGAGATGACCTGAAGAATTGAATCTCTAGCTTCTGAACATGAACGTCGATGCATGGAGTCGGAAGATGAAGGTGATCAAGAGATTGTTGGTGGATCTGCTGGTTGAGGAGGTTGCTGACATTGACATGGGCACACTGGTGTTGAAGAGTTTGAAGGAGGAGGTGAAGGAATTATAGATGGTGAAGTTGGGCTAGCAGAGGTTTGTGGTGGTGGCGATGGTTGTGGTTGTGGTGGTGGTGGCAGGGGCCGTGGATTTGCAGGTGGAGGCGGAGAAAATGAGGGGCGAGGGGGCAGAGGTGGCTGAGTAGGAGGGAGTGGTTTTGTAGGTGGAGGTGGAGAAACTGAGGGGGCTGGAGGTGGCTCAGTAGGGGGCTCTGATGGGGGTGATGGTGTGGGTTGTGGGGGGGCGCAAGGCAGCACCGTTGGTGGTGATTCTGGGGTTGGAGTATGACAGTTGAAGATACTGCAGTTAACCGGTCGAGACAAGAACCTTTGACACTCCAAAGCCGATCTCTGGTTCGGCTTGTCTTTCAAACAGTTCATTCTACCATCGAATTTGCGCACCTTTTGGCACGACGGAGACTCTTCGGAGAAGAAATTGTAGTCGTACTGAAAATTAACCAATTTTGGAAGCTCACATATCTGGTCACTAATCCTTCCAGACAACAAGTTCTGCGCGAGATTCAGCTGCTCCAAGCTCTCCATTTCTCCAATACTGTGAGGTAACGGGCCCACGATCTTGTTATAGCTCAAATCCAGCACCGTCAAGTTCTTCAGCTTCGCGATTTCACTCGGAAAACACGAAGATAGACCCGCATTCGTAAGAACCAACTCGTTCAATGTTTCTCCCATTTCGCCCAAACCCGCAGGTACGCACCCACTGAACTCATTGTGAGCCAGGACGATGACGGAGACCCGCGATTGCCCAATGTTGTCCGGTAATTCGGAGGAGAATATGTTGTTGTTGACAAAAATAGCGTCGAGATCCTTCTCGAAGAGTTCCCTCGGGAGCTCGCCCTCAAACTCATTGTAGCGAAGGTCAAGGAACCTCAGGGCCGGCAGCTCGAGGGCAACTTTTGGAAACGAGCCCGCAAATCGATTATTGCTGAGATCGAGCTCATGGAGCCGCTTCAAGTTGACGAAACTTTGTGGAATCTTTCCACAAAATCGATTTGAGTTAAGGTGAATTAAGGCGAGATCATATAGGAGCCCGAGCTCGTGCACGAGGCTACCTGCCATGTCAGCATGGTTGAGGTCGATGCCTGCGATTGTGATTTCGTGCGGATACTCGGGCGTGGGCCAGCAAAAAACGCCGGTGTAGTTACAAACATCCTCTCCCACCCAGTTGGAAGTCATATTCTTTGGATCGGAGATTATGGCTTCCTTCCAAGCTTGTAATGCAATGTAGCCGTTCTTCAATCTCGGGTTCAGAAGCTCAAACTCGGGCTCGACTGCAAGAGAATCTCCATTGTAGGACAGGAGCTGTCTGTGATGATTGGCAGAATTCACCGTGGAGACACTTGAGAGGAGGAAGACGGTGCAGAGGAACAAGATCTTCGAGGCGTGGGTACGATCAAAATGGTAAGTCTTTTTCCCCTTCATTATGAAATTTCTTTGGGATGATTATTTGGTTTGAGTTTTGGAGTTTTGAAGTGAAAAAGTGTTCTTTTTTTGGGATTGATGGAGAGTTGAGTGAGTTTGCTGTTGAGAATAACTGAGATGTAGCATTAATTTTTGATTGTTCTGTTGCTGATTAGTTAGTTAAGATCAGATTTTCATGCATTTTGCTATCGGAGAACCACATATATATGTTCATGTATGTGCGTATATTTCTATGGTTTTGGATTTTATTATTTTTATAATGTAGTAGTATTTTTTTTTATTTTTTTTGAACAAAGTTAAACAGAAATTTAAAGCCGTGCCACGGAATGTAGTAGTATTTCACATGCTGAAATGTTTGCAATAATTTGTTAAGCAATATGAATATGCCTGGAAAATAGCCTTCAGTTTCTGAATTTTTGGTTTCTATATTTGTATATAATTTTGTCAATTTTGAATGCAATGATCTTAATAATATCATGTTATATTCATGAGCTTAGCATTATTTATATATTTATTTATTTAGTATGTACGTGACTTTCTTTATTTACTTTAGGAAAATTGCAAGCTGACCGATTCTAATACATTCCCTTTATAGTTTATACACCCTAATTAGCATGACCTATTTTCTTGTGTTACAATTTACAAATTCCATTTGGTTGTTTATTCTTGATTTATTCAGGCAGGTTGCATTAGAAAAGATACTATAATAAATATATATTTTTGATATTTCAATGAAATAAAAGATGATTCTTCAGAAGAAAAATAAAAAAAATAAAAGATGAAAGGTGTTAAAAATATTTAGATTGTACCTTCTTTTTTGAACCTCTTCTCAAGTTATGATATATTATTTGTTCTTTAATTACAACACAGACTTTAAGAATTTGCAGTTATACACATGAATTATGCCTTTTTTGTATAATTAGAGTTCAGTTTTGATTTTATTCAACTTCTCCAACTGAATTCTCCATCATTATTTATCCAAAATCGACGAAATGTAATTAGTTTTGTACTACTGTAAATAGAAGCATTCAATCCATAAAATATGGTGCAGATTAATTTTCTCTATGCATAGTCACTCTTCTTTCTCTCCTCTCTTTGGAGAATTTCTTTCTAATTTCTAACAATAAATTCATTTTTCTCTGCTTTCCTTTGAACTTGTATGTTTTAGTTGTCCTATCCTCAACAAGTTTTATTTTAATAACAAAATAAACAATACTTCATGGATTTAATTAGTAATTTTTCCTAATTTAATTTTTTTTGTGTGCACCTATATATTTGCACTATTCATAAATATTGTTTTCCTCCAATCCAAACCCATAAATTCAAAATGCATTGAATATTCCAAAGGGGTAGACACGTGTCATCACGCAGACAAAAGGTGGCGGATTCGTGTTTTATTATCATCACCAAATTTTAAACAACAAATCTCGTGAAATTGACCTACTGAGAAAAGTTCCTCTACATTCATTAGCACCAAGGCTCCATGCACCCGGAAACTTGTATTCTATTTCCTCCATCCATAATAATTATATAAAAAGTGATTTTAATTTAAACTCAATTTTAATATATACTCCCTCCATCCACGACGTAGTATCCCGTAGAACAATTTGTTTTACAAAAAATCATTTTAAAACCCATCATCGGCACACGTGGAAATGCATGCCAAAAAAAATGGATTTAAAGATCGTGGACGGATGAAGTATATATATACACATTTTTATGTTGAACTCTAATTCCGCTTCAATGCCCTCTTTGTCCCGATGTAATTGAGGCGTTTACTGAATATATGTGAGATATAAGATAATGAAATGACTCAATTAACTTGGAACAAATAAAGTATAAAACACACTACATTAACACTTATCATTATAAATATTGAAACGCACGTGTGCGTGAGTTGACCTAACAATAATGGAGTTAATGACAATATATTAAAAAAAAGAATATGAATATAAATACACAATTCAATTTAAAACTCCTCACTTTTGTTGTGAATTTCAAAATAAAACAATTAGTACTCAAAGAATTTTCAATTTTAAAGTCAGACCCCCCTCCTAAACCTTAAATATAACACGAAAGTAAGAGAACTAGCAAATATATCAAATATTTATTTTCGTAGTAATTACTATTTGTTTCTACTAATTTACTTGTTTGGTAAACATTTGGTAGTTTACCCTCCAAAAGAAGAGAAGACGACACACAGCTAGTGGTGCACTTGGTATTGTAGTAGGCGATTTTCGCTCCAAAAGAAGCCGAAGATATTTCCCACGCGACTTCTAGGGGCATTAATGTAATTTCAAACAGACAACTCAGTCCAGCTGTCGCTTTCTCGCAACAAACTTTCTCGCGTCAGCGATCTCCCCCCCCCCCCCGCTTTTAGAAATTTCTCCACGAAATCTCTCTCTCTCTCTCTCTCTAACCGAGCTTGTTTTCTCACATTTCTGGATTTTGATAAGATATTTCCTCGGAGCTGCATTGTGGATTTTTTGCTGTAATTCTTTCTCTTTATGTAATCTCCGTGTACAGGCGCTCGAGATTTTGGCGGGAAGGAACTGGCGATAACAGATTGGATGATTTGGTTGCCGGCGGGAAGTATTGGATTCTAAAGTTCGTTTTACTGAATGCGTTCGTGTTGATCTTCTTCCTTTTCTGGTTTTGTTTGATTATTAATGCTTTCTATCGTGAGTTTTTTTTTTTTGTTGTTGTTGTTGAACCTTCGTGCGTTAGATTGTCGCATTTTTTTTTCATGGCTATGCGCTCATTTCAGTTATTTTCTTTTGTTTTCCGTCGCCATGCCGAGAGACGCAGTGGAAGTTCCGTGAGAATGATTCCTGGACTGTTCGTGAGAACTTTTCGAAGTTTAGATGAGTACTGAGTACATTTAATTTTCACTGAATATTTGTTAAGTCTGTCTAGTACGGTGATAGAAATGAAAATGTAAATGTTAGCCGTCGGAGATGAACCATTATAAGCTAATGGAGTATCTATTTATTGTTTACTTGATTTGCGAGAGTGACGAGTTTAATGTGGAAATCACCTCCGTATTAGTTGGTTGCAGATATCTGACACTATATGTTGTGATTTCTTGCGGTGCTCTTATTTCTATCGTCCGAAAAAGGTGGCTGTCTTGTCTGTGTTGTTTGGAAGAGCAGCATCTTGGTGGCTTCTGTATTTGGGTGATTATTAGTCATTGTCTTGTCGAGGAATGAAGGATTAGGATGTCAGAGATTAAGTGTAATAAATCCAAAGACAGAGAAGTTAAGAAGCACCTCAATCCCATATTTTCCTAGGTTTCATCTTAGTAACTGGATATGGCTTGGTTCCCAATCAATGAGTGACTGAACCCCTAGATAGGTTAGATCCCATTCTATTCACTTGTTGGGTTGTTTCAGCGCTGAATTTTAGTGGCACCTGCTTAGGATTTATTTGGAATGGTTGAGAATAGATCTCGAAAAAATGTAGTTATGGCTATGGTTTTGGTGTGGGAGAAGATGATGTATATGAATTAGTGCTCTTTCAAGAGAGATTGGCGAGGATACCGGATAAGGTAGATTGGAAGCTTCAGTATCGGAATGAGATACTGATCCCCACAATTCTCAAATTTCACCCCAACAGTTCTTTACCTTTGAATGTATTTGATCTTTTTGCACTGCTGTGCTCATAGGTTGAGCGCCTATCATTGGACTTCATGAACCAAATGCCACAGAATGATTATCATAGGCCTCTAGGAAGCTTTGAAGTTCGGGAGTGCTGCTTGATTTGTTTGTTGGCTTTTTTGTATGCCTGCTTATATGGATAAATTTCTCATTTGGGTTTATATGAATGGGCGTTCAACCTTGGATTTTATTGTTGCTGAGTGAGTCGATCTACAGCGAGTGTGCAAGAAAAGCTTCATGGTCTTGAGGTGTTCGCCCATATGGAGAGCAGCAAGATAAGAAATTCATGAAAGGTTTAGACTTTGCCTAAATTCATTTCTGAATGCAGGTGTTTGGCTTATTGCGCTGCTAGATATTCCTATTTTCAGATCAGATAGTCCAATGGTGATTATGGCTGTTGACCATTCTAGCAGTCTACAATTTGAGTCAAAAATCTCAGAGAAAAGGTTGGCTGAAGATAGTGTGATTGCAAATTGCATAAAGGCCTGTGAGTCACCTTATGAAGAGCATATTCCCACCGCAGAAGGAGGAATCTGCAATGAAGAAATCGCTAGCTCTGAAACACTAGATAAAGGATACATGAATTACGGGTATCCTTCTAGCATTGTGTATTTACTCTGGTTTGTCCTACCCTTCTTGATTTTGTGCTCATAATTGCCATTTGATTGACAGCTGTTCCCATTATCGTCGGAGGTGTCGAATCAGAGCTCCTTGTTGCAATGAGATATTTGATTGCCGTCACTGTCATAATGAGGCAAAGGTAAGTTAACAGTCATTCTGTTCTATTGAGGTCAACCCTGCTTGTCTGAGCTTACATACATATGTCGGATGGGGGTTGTATTGTTATTTCCAAATATTTGAGTGTATCAATATCTAGGGTCTATACATCATTGAAGCATCTGCTACTCATTTTACTCAGTCTCTATGGTAGGGTTGCGGGGATAGTGAATATTCTTGTTTAATATGCCTCTCTCTCGGGAATTATAAAGTGATGCTTAGTTTTTTATGTTCTGGCCAACAGAATAGCATCTGCATAGACCAAAAGCTCAGGCATGATATGCCTCGCCACTTACTTGAGAAGGTATGCTTTATCTAAAGTGATTTGTCTATCTGCTTCTTCCTATACCGTATCCACTATTCTATCTATCCAAGCGCTTTTTGCTTATGTCTTGAAAAACATTCATCTATGTTGTGCAGGTCGTATGTTCACTCTGCCATACTGAACAGGAGGTCAGTTATTACTTTATACGCATGTATATAAGTATATTCATGTCCATACGGCAAGCAAGATGCCCGGGTCTGGGGAAGTTAGTAATACCCAGTCTTAGCCTCCACTTGCAAATGGGATTTGTTTGTCCTGAAAGATTGTTCTTATTTAGTTATGCTTTATGGCTGGGAAGAGCTTAGCTGTTCTCAGTATGTGTTTAAGATCCTAGTATGATGACAAATGACCTTGAACAGAGATTTTTTTTTTTCCCCAATTTGTTTTGTGGCCCTTTTGTTCCTTTTCTATATCATTATTGACTTGTGTTGCTTTTGGGTGTCATTATTAGGTTCAACAAGTCTGCAGAAACTGTGGGGTGTGCATGGGAAGATACTATTGTGGAATTTGCAAGCTCTATGATGATGATGTGAGTAAGATGTATCTTTCATGTTTGCATGCAGATAATTTGCTGTGCATAGAGTGTGACTGGTGGCTGACAGTATCCCTCGATTTGCAGATATCCAAAGAGCAGTATCATTGTGATGGCTGTGGTATTTGCAGGTACATTAACCAATACTCTGGTTTCGTTATCATTTTTCCCACAATTGGGGAAAGAAAGAGTAATCACTCATTTGTCTGCCTTGAGCTTTAAGCTCCCACTATGCCGAAAATCTTATTTCTAATTGCTATTGCCAACGGATCATTCTGAACTACATATAGATAATGACTTGTTTGGCTTCTCATGACATTTACTCATGCTTGGATAGCACTATTGCAGGATTGGAGGCTCCAAAAACTTTTTCCACTGCGATAAATGTGGCAAGTTTTTCTCTTTGTTCATACACTCATTAGAAGCTACTGTTTGGGTGTATTTCATGTCTGGGTTCTGATATTTTCGATGTGTAATTCAGAATGCTGCTATTCTGTTCTTCTGAAAAGCAGCCACCCATGTGTGGAGAGGGCAATGCATCAAGACTGTCCTGTTTGTTTTGAGGTACTGCAATATCTTCATTATCTGTACCTCTTTCCCAGTTCCTCTTATGTTACACATTCTTAAGAGAGTATACCAACTTATGTGAAGTACCGTTGTATGCAGTATTTGTTTGAGTCGAGAAATGACGTAATTGCTATGCCATGTGGACACACCATACACAGAACATGCCTAGAAGAAATGCAGGAACACTACCAGTGAGTGAATGATAAAAAAAGTTTCTTGATGGGTGTGCATAAGTAAGCTCTTTGTTTTATGAACTCGGTAACTATCATCACTTCGTGACAGGTATGCTTGCCCTATCTGTTCCAAGTCAGTCTGCAATATGTTGAAAGTTTGGGAGAAGTATGACTTGGAGATCGCAGCTACTCCCATGCCCCCATCTTATGAAGACAAGATGGTCTCTCTCTCTCTCTCTCTCTCTCTGCACCTTGAGCTTGAAGCATGCAGAATCTAAATGGTGTTCTTGAAAAACAGGTTTGGATTCTTTGCAATGATTGCGGGAGCAATTCCGAAGTGAAATATCACGTTGTTGGGCAGAAATGCCCCGACTGCAAATCTTACAACACCCGCCGAACAAGAGGCCTTGGAAGGTAGGTTTACTAATGGCAATGCACTGCCCTTGGCATCCGAACCATTTACGCGCAACGAAAGCAAATGCCGGGTGAAATTAAGTTCAGGTCCTCTCTAGTGTTGTTATCTTCTTCTACCTCGACCCTATGCTGTCGCCTTGCTCAATAAAGAGCTACTATTGTTCAAGAGTACTGAAATTCTTGAATATGTGATGTGGTTCTACGTAACTTGAGATTAACTGTGAAACAAGTATCAAAAATAAAGTTAACCAACACACAACGATTGGTAACCCAGTTAAAAAACCTACGTCTGGAGATTTTTCCTGAGGAAAAAATCCACCATCAAGAGTTTCAGAGATACAAGTAATTGCTCACCAATTTGCTCTTACTCCTCACCCGTCTAAGCTCTTCAACAGAGGACTTGAAGATATCACATCTGAACCTAGGTCTAAATTAGCAACTAGCAAACTTTTTTCCCCTTGAGCTTATAACTTGTTCGAATACAATAAGCACACAACCTCAAAAACCAAAGCACACACAACTCTCGTAACAAGGAAACACTGAGGTCTTTCCTTGTAGAATAAGAATTCTTTTCCTTGTACGATTCCTTGTAGCACACGAATATCTCTATAAATATTCGATCTCCTTCCCATATCCATAAAAATTTGATCTCGATCTTCTAATCTTGATATGAATTTTCAAGGAAATATTCTAGATGTACTGCACCTTTGATCCAGCTGGGTCTATGAGCATGTTTCTCTTCACGTGAAACTAATCTTGAAACCATCAGACTTGCACAGTGGATAAACACAAGTTTCACTTCCAATCAATTACATAAATATGTCAATTCATAATGAGTATATTCTTTGCACTCACAAGTACTTTTTATTTTGGGTGATAAGGAGAAATGCGCACTTGTGTTTTGGGTAAATCTCGTCTCGTCTTGCCTCCTTTCTAACTCATTCCTCCGTCATGTTTAACTCGATACGTTTCTTGAATTATATGTGAGTATAAAATAATATAAACATTTTAAATAAAATGGGACGGATAATTATGAAAATTTTGTTTAAAATTTGAAAATGAAAAAGATAAATATGTGTGGTTGTGTTAAAAGATTTATCAATTATGTGCTACGTAGCCTCGTGTCAAGTCAATTAATGGGCCAATTTTAAGACTTGGGATCTTCTGTCCCAATTCCAGTGTCTCATGTGTCAATCGTGTTTCAAAATTCAATTTCTAATAGTTTAATACATTTTTTTTCAATAAATTTATTTTATAACGATTTAGTTTAATTTTATAATTATTTTCAAGGGTTCACTCATCCCTATTAGGGTTTATAATTATTTTTTAGCATTTAATTTCACTTTTATTAGTATATTAAAGTTGATAAATTCAAAACTGAAGTATATGATGTAAAAAAAAATCATTTTTTTCTTATAAATGTCTATTATTATATACTATATTATATTATTTTTATTTTTATAAAAAACAATATAAAAATAGTAAAAATTAAATTTTGGGATACCATTTTGGGATAGAAGATACTCCCTCCGTTCCGCGGCAATTATCCATGTTTCCTTATTGGGACGTCCCAGATAATTGTCCAGTTACCTAAAATGGTAAAAAAAATTATCTCACAAATACTCCGTCCGTCCCAGACCACTTGACCTGCTTTCCTATTCGGGCCGTCCCACACGAATAGGTCTGTTTCCCAAATGAATAAGTGCTAACACCCCTCCTCATTTCCCTAAACCAACACTTCTTAAATCCCGTGCCGAAAAGAAACAGGTCAAGTGGTTTGGGACGGAGGGAGTAATACTATTTTAAAATCTCTTATCTCTCATTTTCTTGATATTTGTGTCACTTCCCTTGTGGACGATTGACGCGGGACGAATGGAGTACATCCCCAATTTTTTCTTTTATAAGGAAAAAGTTTATTAAAATAAACGAGCGATGGTACAAGGGTACCAACCCGTTACAATTTTACCTTACATTCCACACCTCGAACAATTTCTTTCTTGTCCAATCAAGAAACGATAAGTTTTGCTCCACGACTCCTCGAACAATTAATGTGGGTAAAAGCGTGGTGTTAATAATTTTGTAATTCAAGAAACGATACTTTCACACACGAGGCGACAAAAACTAAAAATAGATTCCTTTAGAATCTTGTGTTCATTAGTAGTTGATATTCTTGTCGATTTTATTATCATGTTCATTACCTCACAATAATGTCATTACATCACAATCAAGAGGGAAACAAAATCTATTTTAATATTTACTTATTTTGAAAAATAACAAAACTCGAACTCGAAAAGTGGTGTCCGTATCGTATCGATGACCCGAACCCGGGTGCCCACTCGCCGAGGTGGGTTCCGCTACGTGGACCCACCACGCGTCCCTCAAATTCGCGCGAGCCAATGTAATGTTTCCCCAAAAATCGAAGGGACAAAACAGTAAATTTTCACCCACCCTCTGCGCCACTGCCCAAATTTCCTTTATTCTTCCCACTCCGACACTTGTTTTTCGCTGCAGACCGTTTGCTCCTTCAATCCCATTTTCCAAATTCCCACGCACAATCACCTCCCACTGTGTGTGTATATGTCTATGCTCGCATGAAGGTGGAATCGCAAGTTTTGGGTATCATCGCGGCGGCGACTCGGTATGTTAATCAGCACTTTTTTTTGTTTGATTTCGTTTTTGTTTTGCATTTTTTTGATCCGAGACTCGATTGGATCTAGTGCTGATTTTTGGAAAATTATGGCTGTTGCGTTTATGCAGCTTTTTGCGGTGAGGACGGGGTCGTGCAATTCCGTTTCAATTTTTCGGTGAGATTGCGAGAATTTCCATGTCTTCATGTATTTCTGCATGTTTGGTTGGCCGGCTGTGTGGATTTGTGCTTTCATAATTGTGCGTTTTGATTTTCTTGTTTTGCCATCTTTTCATTGTTGCTGTATTGCTGATGTTAGGAGTATGCTTTTAGCTTGAGATTTCACCAGTTTTTTCATGTTGTAGCTTTTGCTATTTTGCCCTAAAGTTTGTGTTCTAAGGTTGTTTTATGCTGTTTAGTGCACCTTTGTGTTTGATGGACCGATTAATCTTCTTGTACATTTGCTGTTCAAGTGATATCTTACTCTGTTAGCAAATCTAATTATTTCTCATTATTCTGATGTTATTTGGGGGGAGTCGGAGCCTTGATTTTTCTGTCATTGATATCTTATTCCTCTATAGATATTCAGGTGAACAGTTGGCTTTCTTAAGTTGTTGAGGAATTGTTGACAACAGAGAATGGTTTCATTGTCAAATGGTAGCTTGTCTACCGAGGTCTCAAATAAGCGGCCTTTGGAGAATGGTTGTATGCCTAAATTTAAGCCCAGAAAAGTATCTGCTGTCCGCGATTTTCCACCTGGGTGTGGCACCAATGCAGTGCCAATGAATTTGAGATCAGAAGAAAAATGTGGTAGTGAGGCAGCTGGGACTACAGAGGCTATAAATGTTGCAAGTTTGGAACTGACCAACACTGTGGTTGAGTGTCAACCGCGTGAAGAAGGCAGCTCATCAACCTCCTTGTCTTTCCAGCACTGGATAACTGGCAGCACAAACGTATCTGTCACTGAGGCAGCGTCAGAGTCATTAATGGAGAAGGCCATGGAGAATGCAACTATCTCTAAGAAACTAGCGCCGGAAGTTGGATCTGTTGAAACTAAAGGAGAGGCTGAGTCTCACAGGCAAGAAGCAGTAAATAATCCTGTTGAACTAGAGAGGGATGAACAATTGGGCTCATACGTGGGAAATGTGAAAACAACGGTAATAAATGGTCTTCCGAATGAAGTTCAGGAAGTTATGCTAGAATCAGATCTTGTTGGAGTTGACATAGTGAGTGACATGAAGATTCTTGATCATCCTTCTTCTAGAAATACCGGTGTTGAGGTGGCCAAGTCCCCGATGAATTCTGATGATTTGATTGGTAAAGACCTCTTGCCGGGTAACTCTCTGGTATTTTCTGTCACTTGTGGTATTATTCAGCCAGGGACTTCACTTAGGCCAAGAGATAAATACCGTCCCAGAAGGGTATCTGCAGTTCGTGAGTTCCCTCCTAATTGTGGCCCAAATCTTTCTTTATCAATTGAAGAAGAAAAGGCGACGGCTACCCCAGTAAAGGTTAGTCTGAGCAAAAATGAGGAAGTTGAATTGACGCCAAAACCAACTATGTCGACTGTCCCAGGGAGGGAGATACCACATGGTGATTCGAGCTTCAGAAGGGAGCTCGTACACGGTCTGATGGCTGCGCCGTATTGCCCATGGAGGCAGAAAGTGCCTCTGCAGCAGAAGCCGAGAACTGATGCTTCAAACAGCAATCCTGAACCAGATTCATCAGGTTATCCATCTCTGAAGAATGCAGGTTCTGATTCACATGATGAGGATAAAATTCCTGGTGAACCAACCTTCATTGATGAGGAAGATCATGGTGCCACCAATGAGTGCATGCATGAAGCCACTCCTATATCCACGTTCAAGGCAGAGGCTGCCATCAGTGATGATGATCATGTAGGACCCATCACAAAGAATATTTCTCCTGGAGACAGTGATGAAGGGAGGAATTCACATAGTGCTTTTGGTTTGAAGGATGATGAGGATAGTGTGGTGGCTGCACCTCATTGTCCACGGAGGAAAGATAAACCAATAAGTAACTCCGATGTAGGGTCGAGAGGAGGAAGAAAGAGGAAGCAGAATTTGTCTTGGGGACAGAAGAGCAAGGCTGTGGCTAGGAGAAGTAAACCTGAACCACAATCTTCCGGTTCATCACTTAAGAAGAAGAACAAAGTTCATATGTCTGATTATGGAGATGACAAAGATCTGGCTACAAATTCTCAAACCGACCTCAAACGAAAAGAATATGAAGTAAATTTATTTCCTCAGTTTGGTCCAAAATGTTCTGATCATGGTGATGCTCGGTACAGAGTGAGACAATCTCTTCGGTGCTTTAATGCTATTTGTAGAAAGCTCTTGCAACAAGAAGAAGCAGAACCGGAAGGAGAGGAAGGAAAATCAAGACAGTCTGGCAAAAAAGTCAAAAGGATTGATCTGTTGACTGTTGAGCATGTGAAGAAAAGCAATCTGTTATTAAATCAAACCAAAATGATTGGAGCAGTTCCAGGAGTTGAAGTGGGCGACGAATTTCAATACAGAGTCGAGCTTAAAGTTGTTGGCATTCACTTCCCGTACCAATCTGGTATAGATTATATGAAGGTTAATGACGTTCTACTTGCTACCAGTATTGTTGCTTCTGGGGCTTATTCCGATGATGTCGAGAATGCTGATGTTTTAAGATACTCTGGGCAAGGAGGAAACATCGTTGGAAAGTGTAAGAAACCTGAAGATCAAAAGATGGAAAGGGGGAATTTGGCTCTGAAGAATTGCATAGCTGCAAAAACACCAGTTCGTGTCGTTCGTGGGTGGAAGGAGATGAAATATGTTGATCCTCTTGATTCCAGGCCTAAGTTGATCACGACTTACGTATACGATGGCCTGTACACTGTGACAGATTACTGTACAGAAAAAGGGCCAGACGGTCAGAAGGTTTTCATGTTTGAGTTGAAGAGGAACCCCGGTCAACCTGAGCTTGCTTGGAAAGAGCTGAAGAAGGCGAGTAAGCCCAAAATGCGCCCAGGATTGTGTGTTTCCGATATTTCTGAAGGAAAAGAGCGCATTCCTATTTGGGCAGTGAACACTATAAACGATGAAAAACCACCTCCATTCAAATACATTTCGAAGATGATGTATCCTGATTGGTACCGCCCGAAACCTCCAAAAGGTTGCAGATGTACGGGGAAATGTTCCACGCGAAAGAAATGCGAATGCGCTCTTAGAAATGGAGGTGATATCCCGTATAACCACAATGGAGCTTTAGTAGAAACCAAGACTCTTGTATACGAGTGTGGGCCCCACTGCACATGCCCTCCCTCGTGCTACAACAGATCCACGCAACGCGGCATCAAGTTTCAGCTCGAGATCTTCAAGACAGAGTCAAGAGGCTGGGGGGTGAGGGCCCTGACTTCGATAACTTCCGGAAGCTTTATCTGTGAGTACACGGGAGAACTGCTCGAAGACAAGGAAGCTGAGGAGAGGATTGGAAATGATGAGTATCTATTTGACATTGGTCAGAGTTGGATCAATTCCCCCACGAATTCTGAAGACGAAGAAGCTGCTGCCGAACTTAAAGGAGGGGGTTTTACAATTGATGCGTTGACTTATGGGGGTGTTGGAAGGTTTATAAATCATAGCTGTTCGCCTAATCTTTGGGCGCAGAATGTGATATATGATAATGATGATAAGAGAATACCCCATGTTATGCTTTTTGCTATGGAGAACATTCCTCCTCTGACTGAGCTCACTTATTCTTATAATTACTCTTTGGGGCAGATTCGAGACTCTGAGGGAAATATAAAGATTAAGAAGTGTTACTGTGGTGCTGATGGTTGTAGCGGCAGATTGTACTGAGTTGTTTGTGATGGTAAAAAGTCGAAGGTATCGAAGTATGTGATTTTATTTCTTCAATCCTATGTGCTAGTACCATGTTTGTATATACCCAAGTCTAGAGAGAGCTAGGTTTCGGATTCCCTAAAGTTTGGACTGTTGAAGAAAATCTGGCCTAAGGAAAGGAGTTGCAATGTTTTCTGATGAAAATTGAGTTTTCTCATATCCCATTTATGTGGTGCTTTTGTTGGCTAATGTACTTGTCTTGTAGGGTTATACATTTTGGAGGATTAAAAGATTTGGTAGCAGCCATCAATTTCTCGGTATGCTCTATACGATTCTATGCACAGTTAAATTGCGCAGGATTTGATGCATAGTTATGGTTTGAAGTAGATTGCTTTAGGCTGATTATCTTATCTGGTCCTGGAATTACCAGCACCCTTTTTTAGTATTTTACAGGAAGATTCTTATTATGGTGTTTTCTTGTTGATGGAAAATGAGTGAAAAGAAACTTTTTTTTTTTTACTATTTTCATTCATTTTCACTTCTTTGGTATGATGGATAATTTTTCACGGGTAGCCATTTTCTACTTTTTCCCTCTTTAAGTCGCGATAATATTTCCGTGGGTGTTTTGAGTGAAAATATTTTCTACCATCTCCTTACATTTTTACTTGTTCGATATAATGGGTAATTTTTCTAGGACATGATGAAACTTACCCGGGTAGCCATTTTTCTACCTTTTCCTTCTACTTCGTGGTAATATTTTCATTGGTGTTTGGAGTGATTACATTTTTCTACATGTTGAAGTCTTTTTTCCACCTTACAGAATATAGGATAAAATAAGTGAAATCACATTATGTGATAAAATTTTCCGTTAGTTTCTTTATCTACCAAAGATACCACTCCCTTATAATGCAATTATTTTCTTTCTCTTTTTTTTCTTTTTTTTTTTTTTTTTTTTTTTTGGGATTAGGCAATACAACACATTCATACACACATGCACCCGAGGTGACTCGAACCCACGACCCTTTATATTACAATTCAATAAGAGCCACTGGAAAAGTATGGTTTCTCTCTATTTGCAGATTCTTATATCATTCACTTATATATCTTCTCTTTGAGGGAAAAGGCCGGAAAAAGAAGAAAAAAATTCCCGGACATCTATTTTTCCTCACTTATAACTCTAAATCTATACAATATTTTCATCCTAACTTGGAATTGGAATGATAATATTTTTTTGCATGTTAATTTTGTTTTCCTTCATAGAAACTATGAGGTAAAAAAGTAGAGGTCATGTTGTGGTATAATATTATGAGTAGTGCTTCAATGTCCACCGTGAGCATGTTTAATGTGCCCACGGATGCTTTTCTAATTTTAGAAAAAAATTCTCTAGAAAAGCGCTTTTTTTTTTGCGCCCATATAGCCAGCGGGGAGGATGGCACTACTGGCAAAGACCTGCGGGCAAAAACGCCGCAGGCGCGAAGCGTGGTAGGCCTGCGCTGGGAATATAACGATAAAAAGAACTTGATAGGTAAGGGCCAAGAGCCCTATCGAGAAATCCCCCGCCTAGAAATAGAACTGACTAATCATCCTAAGTC